>JAQFVV010006710.1:0-439259 GCA_028023455.1 Epiperipatus broadwayi
TATATATATATTATAATAGTAACTAATAGTTGTTATTATTGGTCTAACATGTTTTATCTCTTGTGAAATTATTTATAAATATAAATTTTTATTTGACTATTTTATTATGTAACATATATGTACTATTTATATATACATTTAAGTTTTAAATAATACATACCTTAAGCTTTTGAGTAAAATGCCAGATTTGAAGTTAAGAATAAATACTTATATATTTTTTTAATTTTATTATTAAATCTTAATGTCAGTGGAACAATTGATAGTTGAGTTAAGCATGAACTTTTATATAAGACATGAGCAGATTCGTTCGTTCTCTTGATAAAAAAAAAACGAAAGAAAAAGAAAATCTTTTCTCTTTAAAAACAGCATTTTTCTTTTATCAATACTACTATTTAACGATTGGAACTTAAATATTAACTTTTCCAAATTAAAATAATTTGTGGATTAAAAGTCTGCAAGGAAAATATATTTAATTTTCTACTCAATCTTAAAGGAAAAGCAATATAAAAGAAAAGAACGTCTGTTTAAGTTTTTGGAAACTACGTTGTTTTAATACTTCCGTGATTCTTCGGATATATATAAATTTAAGATAATTATATATATATATAGGATAAAACAATGTGTTTTGAGTAAAACAACTTATATCGTAAAGGTTTCGAAACCAACCTTGCATGCTATTTTAAAATATTTTGAAATATTGAATATATAGAATGTCTAGTGATAATAGAGAAATGAAGATTAAGAACATCTACATTCGAAGAATATTTATTTTATTTCACATTAATCTGGTCATTGGATGTTATTAACAGTTTATCGTTTAAGGATAAATGGAATCATCATTGTACAAATGGATTGGTGATATGCTTCGTAAGAGATCTTCATTGGGATGATGAACTATAGACTTCAACATCTACTCTCAACTCTCTTATAAATAAGTTTCCTTTATTATTTATTTATATATATTATAATAATGCTTATATTATTTTAATATGTTTATTATTATTATTATTATCTTTATTTCAAATTTGGCATCGCATCATATATATCTTAAAAGGAAAATTATATTTATTATTAAATATAATTAATTGAAAGCTTAACATAATTCATCAAATTAGATGAGGGATATAAAAAATAGTTATTATTTGACAGATATCTTAAACAGGATTGTATTGTGTTTACTACGTAATATTGTAAACGTTTAATGTATTTTTATTTATTAAAAATACATATAATATATAAGTTATACAATGGCAAATAATACTTATATATGGGTAATTGTGAAGCATATAAATAAGAACGATAAATAAATTAATAAGATACATAAATTATTAATTTTTGAACCCAGATATTGTTTTTATATATCTGTTAATTTAAGCTATTTTCTTTAATTTTTGAAAGTTTATTATAGTATTGAGTTTTATCATAGGGTATTAAATAAAAAAATATCATTTATTAATATTCTTTTAAAATGATAAAATTCATCCGTATTTATTTATTAATATTTTATTATCTATTCTATTATATTTTTATTGTTTATTAAATATTGATTTGTTAACGTGATCTCTTTGTCTAATCATTATTGAATTATATTATATATATGCTAGTATTATAAATGTCATATGAATAATAGTTATAATTAATGCTTATATAGAGGCATATGAAATAACTTGTTTTGAAATTATTCCTGAAAAGAGCTGATTGCAAATTCTCCGTGAGTTTAAATATCGTGGCATAATGGTGACTGAAAGAGGGATGAAAGATGGATGACCTGGTCTAAATTGTATTTAAACTTATTTAAAGATATTGAGCTAGCATAGTAAAGATATATATATAATCATGGATTTAGTATTTCATCGATTCATTTCTAGCATTCTACTTGAAGACCCAAAGTCCGATTGTAGTGAAATGCGTACCCTCTTTCTAAGGAATTTAATCATCTCTTTATATTTAACAAGACCAACTTAGATTTTAAATATAATCCATTCTGTTATATTTGGCGAACCTAACTATGAAGCATTAAGTTAATGATTTCTAAACATTAAATATAATTGATTATATTACAATTAATACATCAACTGGGATGATTAAATGCCGTTCCGTTATATTTGATGCCTCAACTAAGGCTATCAAATAGGCTGTCCCGTTATATCTGGCGCCCACATAAAAATAAAATAAAATAAATATAATAAACAAAAAACTCTGGATAAACTCTACAATATTCAAAATACCAATATATAAAATGAATATAGTCAGATTATGACATGTTTGCCATTCTGAGCAGCAGAACATACCATATTTGCTATAGTTATTATTTACTTTTAAATATTGCCATTTCTGAGTGTTGTAAAGTTTATTTCAGAATTTTTTATACACAAACACACACATATATATACTAATAGAGTTTATGTTTTATTTGATAGTAATAGCCCAAACTTGTCAACACTAGTAATCTTCAATCTGTTGTCAAGGACAAACTCTATGAATATATATATATGGGGAAAAAATCTCTGGAAATATATATATTTATAGATTTGAAAATATTCAGTACTTAATGGAATTAAATTAGCTCTTAATTTATTAATAGAAAGTTTATTGATTCTGATAGTAGACCCAGAAAAGTTTTATAGTAAATTTTGACTTTAAATCTGTGCAATTTTTTTTAAAAAATATATAGATAGATGAAATTATAATTGTTTTAATTTATAAAAAATAAAGAGAATGAAAAAGGCTACAATAATTATTAAGTAATATTACTGTTATTTATCATAATAAAGAATTTTATATAATTTACTGAATAGGTTGCTTCCAGTCAGAGATGAAGAGATGCCAAAGATTTTTAGTGTAGTTTTAAAGAATCAAAAAGAACTGTAGATATGGATTTTGTTATTAGAAAATTGCAACAGAAGTGTCAAAAAAAAAAGAGATGAATTATAAATAACGCTTTTATTGATTTGATCAAGGCATTTGATGTGATCCATCAAGGTTTGTGACAAGCATGAAAAATACCTCATTGTCTATAAAGATATATTTATGTTATCAGCTAAGTAATGGTATGACATTAAAAACTATATGAGACATTTAAAGTGAAAATTGAAGATAAACAGTGATAAGTATAATAAATATTATTTCTTCAATTTCTTATAAAACTTATGTTTATTATGTGAATCAATATATGTAAATAATTAAAAACACATTTAATATATATATATAATAATCAAAAACCGAACATTTTAATTATTCATTTATAGACTTGGTGGTCGAGAGGTCAGCGACAGCTGCTTTACAAGCAGTTGTCCCGGGTTTGCGGGTTCGCTTCCCGGCTGATGCTATGGCACATGAGAAAAAAAATTTAAAGAATAAACTTTTATCAAAAATAATAAAAACTAAACATAAATAGCCAAAATATTGAATTTTTAATTATTATTTACATATATTGTTTCAATTATAAATTTTATTAAACGCACATTATTATATTAAGTAATATTTACTAAGGCTGTAATCTTAGGAATAAGCGTCTGAAAAATTCGAAGGTAGGGACCTCTACAGATCTTAGCCACAAGCTTACACTAAGAAGAAAAGAGGGTAACCTTCTTTACTTCAACCTACTTTTATATATGAATTGTTTCAGAAAATAAATACAAGTTTTTACAAGAAATTGAAGAAGTACTATTTAATATGCTTATTTATATACATTGAATCAAATTTTATATTAATAGTATTCCTAATGTATATTTTTATATTTTGTTAATTTATAAATAGGGATGTCTAATATATCTTATTGGAAAGCAATTTTTATAGCAGTGGTGTTTGAACATTTTTATAGATGTCTTCCTAAAACAGAGTCCAAAATTTGACAAAGATCTGATAAACTTTTAATTTGAGTCAATAAAAAGACAAAGCAAAAATTTCATTTTGGATCCTAAATTTCTCTTGTGCAGATGATCATGATATAATCAAAACAGTTGATCTATAGTATACTCTCAAGGATTTTAATGTAACTTATAAAAAATTTGGGTTAGTAATTGATATTATAAAACTTATGATTGCATTATCCAATAATGTAAAAAAATCCATTAATTAATCATTATGAATTTGAAAGTAGTTTAAATATCTTGTTACCTTTTCTAGATAAAAAGTTAGATTTGGATACTGAAATACAACACAAATTCCAAAAAATTACTGTTGCATTTAATAAAAAAAAGATACATTGTTTTTGTTACAAAGTAATCATATAATAATAGTAGTAGATCATCTTATATCAATGGCAGAATATCATCGAATATATTAATTCTCTTCATAATGAAAAAGCACTGGAATATGCTCTGCAATATTTTGAATATATTGGTATATTCTTCAGCCTAAATGAGATAGTATTGAATTTACTTTGGGAAGCATACCATCATCTAATTAAACAATGGAAAGGTTACCAACTTTCTAAAAATATATTTTGCATTAGAAAATAATATAATTTTTGTCAGTCTTACAAACCTCATTTATATTATAGAGGTTATATCAAATATCATCACTGCAGTGCTAAATACATTTAGCAACATTAACTGTTATCAATATTTTAATCTTTTTTTTTAGTGCTGAAAAATAATAACAGATGAACTGATGTGGCTGAGGATGGAATATTTAGAAGGGTTTCAAATTAGTCAAAGGATTGAAATCTTTCTGAAAGAAAAATTCACATAGTAGAGGGTCAGAGACAGAACTATATGACTAAATATCTAGTAATACAATACATATTCATATAGTAGTGATTAACAGATTTAGTTATGACAAGCACATCTTTAAATTGTCTTTTATTTCTTTTGCAGGTAGGATAGTCATAATTATTTGAATGGCAGATAGAAATAGAAAGATTGAGGAAAAGAGCAAAAAAAGGGAGAACAACTGAGAAGTAGTTCTATCTGGTGGATAAAACATATGATAAAACAATATTAATTTATTATTTTAGAGATTATTAATTGAAATTAGAGAATGATATATAAACAAAACATGCAGTTGAATCTATATTTACATCATATACATTTTTTTTATTAAGATAACATAGGAATCTTTTTCAAAATATGAAAAAAAACAATACTTCATAGATTATAGTAGTAGTTAAAATTTGCTACAAAAACAAAACATATTCAGACATATATATATCTTTAGTGTCTATATAAATATATTGAACCATTAATAAAAGCGGAATTTCACCAGGGATTCCATCTTTATTGTTAAAAGGAGGTTGCCTTGACAGCAGTTTGAAATTGTTAATTGTTATTGATATTGGAATTGTCTAAGTGTTGATGGATTTTTAATGATATATATATATACATATATACACAGAGCATACTAGATTTTTCTCTTATCCAGATTAAAACAAAATATTAAGAGAATATTGGTTTTTTTTTTGGAAAAACAAAAAAAATAAATTATATATATTCTTGATATTACTAAAGAGAATGACAGAATAGTTTTTATTTGGAATGCAAGAGGCATGGTCTAGATTTATTTTAAAATTAATTATTTTTTTTGCAAAGGAATAATTATAACAACAGTAATAGTAATAATAGTAGCAATAGTAGATAATTTAAGATGTTAAGATATGACATTTTATTATCTAGATTTTTAAAAATGTCTGTTCAATTGTAAAATTGTTATAGATTACTTTCTATAATTAAATTTTTCAATGATTTTCTGTAACTTTATTAATGATGAAGCAAAATTATGTAAATTTAAAAAATAATTTCAATGTAAATCTTTTCAATTTTCCATCTTTTAAAAGTATTTTGTATAAAATTAAAAAAGCTTTTTCATATGAAATTAAAAACTAAATACAATTCAAGTCCATGCTTATTGTATTTTTTGAAAATTTCTTAGTTTATTATTTGTAGATAATCCACAGAACAAAACCCATTTGTAAATTCCACCTTTTAATTTTTTCTAAGCAAAATCATTTTTTTAAAATAATTCTCTGTATTAATTATAGAGTTTCTAGAAATGTTTTTTTAAACAAATGCAATAGTGCCTTTCTCAAATATGAAATATTAATTATGTTTAAAAAGAATTCAATTTTTTTATTGCTTATTTTATTTAGAAAGTTATCACTCATGTGTGTAAGTATATATATATGCTTACATGCATATGAGAGTTATATATAGTTTGTGGGCATGATGTTACTTCCTCTTAAATTTTATATACATTAAGATATATGTGTGTGTGTATGTATGTATGTATGTATGTTGAAACAAACATTTTTATGAATAATAGATATAAAGGGGTGTACCTTCCCATTCATCCTTGAGCAATTTACATTGCATCAACATTTTGGCTAGACTGTACTTGACGTTATGTGATAAGAAATATTTGTTACCCCTTCTCTAGACTTCACAGATGCATCATTATGATTATGATATCACTTAGAAGATATTGAAATCATGCTTAGCAGTTTACATTAAGGATATAAACAAATTCCATCCTGAAGGAGTTTATATAACTTGCTTCCCAGTAAACAATTTTCAAACTTTTCTTAACTCGCACTCCAAGCAGTACATTAATCAAACCATTTGATGTATTTTCGACATTCATTTTTGAGCAATTTAAATTGTACCAGAAATTTGTCACTCAGATGGTGATAGATGTGATTCAATTGAAATGCCAGGGTAGTATTATTGTTAATTGTCTGGGAGCTTATGACCTAGTGGAATGCATACTGAATTCACATGCAGAAGATCCTGTACACCTTGAAAGGGATTTGAATAGGACTATGTCTAAAAGCTAATAAGAAATGAAAATAAGTTACTAGAAAGGGTTCTAGTAAACTATTAACTGTGCAGCCTTTGGTGGCACTGTTTCTAGTTAAAAACAGAGCGTTATAACATTACCGGGCCGCTAGATTTTTTTTATCTAATAGATCGTATTTTAACATATGGTTGTTATTTTTTTTTTTTAATATTTAATATATTGTTGTTGTTTGTTTTGGACATAATTATTTTTTTGGTTTTCATTTGATAAATTTAAAACTATAAAGGAGACTTTTACCTTTTTTTTTGGATCTCAAAAGTACATAATTTTTGACATACGTCTTTATTTGGGGGGGGGGGGATTTCCATTCTAAATCTACTGTTTCTTTTTTACAGACGTCTTTTATTTTTTTGTTTTGGATTTGAAACATTTCAAAGTAATAAGGGACAGTTTTAACTTTTTCAATAAAACGTCCGGTATTTTTATTCTTTTTTAACAACAAAAATTAAGCTCAGGTTCATTTTTAAAATCTACTTAACGTGCTGTTTATTGATTTAAAACAACAACAACAAAAAACCTGTTTTTGCTTCTAAATGGAACGAATAGGTATGTCAAAAGAAGAAGTATTTTTTTTAAAAAAAAATCAATCAATCAAGAGATGTCCAACAAACTATGCCGCCCCTTTTTAACACTGTCATTCTGGGTGTTAATTACATGATTTACAGATAAAAATAATCACAAACAATACACAAATTCTTTCCAGAAAATAAATTTATTAACCACATATGATTGAACTAAATCAACTGTAATGAATGGCAGGATGTTTTGGGCTTGAAAAAATGCAACTGCCTCACTTTCTCTGTTTGGGTTGTCCCACAAATATAATAACGTGGTAGACATTTTGTTTTTCTTTTTCAACTCTCGTCCGAGTCACGATAGAAATGGTATTTTTCCGCAAACAACTCCAATCGTCTGCCAGAGAGCTTGAGAAATTGTATTTTGTCTTTTTTGACCCCCAAAAAAGCCAAAAAAAAAAAATTTTTGACAAATATCAATAATACGCTGAAAATTACTAGTATGCAAAAATCTTTCAGTTGGGAAATACAGAAAATCAGGTTCTAGTAAACTATTAACTGTGCAGCCTTTGGTGGCGCTGTTTCTAGTTAAAAATAGAGCGTTATAACATTACCGGGCCGCTAGATTTTTTTTATCTAATAGATCGTATTTTGACATACGGCTGGAATTTTTTTTTTTAATATTTAATATATTGTTGTTGTTTTTTGTTTTTGTTTTGGATTTCATACATTTCAAAGTAATAAGAGACAGTTTTAACTTTTTTTTGGAATATCTTGCTGTTATCTAAAATTAGAATCGACACTTTCTTTTTGAATTATGTTAAAAATGAGGGGGTTTGCTGTTGATTGATTTAGCAAAAAAAATTCAAACCTGTCCGACAAACTCCGCCTCAGATGTCCGTATTTGCTTATAAACAAAAAGAATTGTTTGGTATTTTATCTTCCATTTATAAATACGGGGTTTTTTTTTTTTTTTGAACGGCGTGTTTTGATTTTTTTGTTTTTTTTAAAAATAATAACAAATAAAATGGGATTTTGATTTTTTTGTTTTTTTTTAATAATAATAAATAAAACGGGACTTCTTTTTTCTCTTAGATTTATAAATACGGGTGTTGGCGGCGGGTTTTGATTTTTTTGCTTTTTTTAATAATAACAAATAAAACGTCCAAAACAAAAACCAAAAAGTCAATCGCGGTATTGTTTTTTTAACACAAAAAATATGTATGTTAACCGGTTGTGTTACATTCTGTAGGATTTATTTATTTATCTTTTTTAAGAGTCGTACAAGTTTGTTAAAGATTTTTTGTTTTCATAACAAATAAAACGTCTGGTATTTTTATTCTCTTTTAACAACAAAAATTAGCTCGGGTTCATTTTTAAAATCTACTTAACGTGCTGTTTATTGATTTAAAACAACAACAACAAAAAACCTCTTTTTGCTTCTAAATGGAACGAATAGGTATGTCAAAAGAAGAAGTATTTTTTTTTAAAAAAAAATCAATCAATCAAGAGATGTCCAACAAACTACACTGTCATTCTGGGTGTTAATTACATGATTTACAGATAAAAATAATCGCAAACAAAACAAATTCTTTCCAGAAAATAAATTTATTAACCACATATGACTGAACTAAATCAACTGTAATGAATAGCAGGATGTTTTGGGCTTGCAAAAATGCAACTGCCTCACTTTCTCTGTTTGGGACATCCCAGAAATATAATAATGTGGTAGACATTTTGTTCGTCTTTTTCAACTCTCATCCGAGTCATGACAGAAACGGTATTTTTCCGCAAACAACTCCAATAGTCTGCCAGAGAACTTGAGAAATTTTATTTTGTCTTTTTTGACCCCCAAAAAAGCCAAAATTAGCCAAAAAAAATTTTTTTTGACAAATATCAATAATACGCTGAAAATTACTAGTACGCAAAAATCTTTCAGTTGGGAAATACAGAAAATCATAAACATCAACAAATAAACACTTGAAAAAGATGACAATGCTCACACTCTCATCTTAAATTCTAGCGAGGATACAAATTCTGTCAATATGCATAGGAATTCAACCCGCAATGAAATCAACGGCAAACTATACGATCATAGTATTGTTAGTAGACGTAGTGTTATTGAATGCGGAAGAATTGGCCGCGTATTATAACCACTACATATGACCTACTCGTATATTAATGATCACTCGTATATTAGCTGTAGTTTTGGCCACGAAAGCGGTATAATTCTGTGTTTTTACACAGAAACAGCGCCACCAAAGGCTGCACAGTTAATAGTTTACTAGAACCGAAAATCATAAACATCAACAAATAAACACTTGAAAAAGATGACAATGCTCACACTCTCATCTTAAATTCTAGTGAGGATACAAATTCTGTCAATATGCATAGGAATTCAACCCGCAATGAAATCAAAGGCCAACTATATGATCATAGTATTGTTAGTAGACGTAGTGTTATTGATTCATGGAAGAATTGGCTGCGTATTATAACCACTACATACGATCTACTTGTATATTAATGATCACTTATATATTAGCCGTAGGTTCGGCCACGAAAGCGGTATAATTCTGTGTTTTTACACAGAAACAGCGCCAACACAGGCTGCACAGTGAATAGTTTACTAGTACCCTAGAAAGAAATACTGAAGAATATTATGAAAGTTAAAGTGATTAATAAAAGAAGCTTTATCTAAAGATTATATTAAATAGATTGTGTAATAGAAATGAAAAAGTCACAATACACCTTTTTTTAAAAAAAAAAATACTATTAATTACATGCAGATGAACTTGTAATATATATATATTGTAATGTGCACATATGTCGTTACATTATTTTTTTTAAAAATTAAACATGAAAAATAAAAGTTCGCAAATAAAAACTTTTTTTAACAAATAAAAAATTGAAAGTTAAGATCATTTAAACTTTATATATATAAAATCGCACAGTTGAAAAATTATTAGAAGAAAACTTTATTAAAAAAAAAGAAAAAGTTTTAAAACTAAATATTAAGAAAAAGACTTGAAAGATTAAAGATAAAAACAATGTACAATAAATTAATTAATGCTATTGTAAAATGGAAATGATTATTTTAATTAGTTAAAAGTAAGCTAGCCCTTGGGCATTTCAAAATGTATAAGCAACGGTCAGATAGGAGAAAAAACAATAGAAACTAATAGCCAATAAAAGAAATCCCTCAGGGAAACGGACCTCAACGAAAAGACCATCACCACGTCATGATGTAATGTCCACTGAATCCAAAATTCTAATATAAAAGAAAAAGTTTGGAAATAAATTTTAGTGAGTGAAGAAAGAGCTGGGAAGAGGACAGAGATGTGAAAGCAGAGGTGTGCTAGAGTTGAAGGAGAAGGGATTGGAAAGATGCACTCTTCAATCTCTTCAGTTTTGCTATAAAAAAAAGAGAAACAGAAATGATTAATCATTTTCTATATCGCGGACCACAGGACATCAGGGGAATTAACACTGGATCCCAAATGGCAAGCAATGGATAAAGATGAACTTTTTAAAAACCGTAAGAACTTTATGAACATTTTTAAAACAATAACTCTAAATTCTAAACCTTTCAGTATTTAATACAAATAGAATCCTATCTGACCAACGTAAATTAATATTAATAATGTTATTTGATGTATTTTTTTTTTAAAAATCATTTCCATTTAATTTTTTTTTTTGTTCTTTAAGCTTTATTATGATTTTTGTTTTTTCATTAAACTAAACTTAATAAATGCTAAACTTAAGTTGGGCGTGAATGGCTGCATAGATTCGTAAAATTATGTTAGTTTAAGGAAGAGTAAATCTTAGGTTATTTGTTTCGTGGTTACATTGGGTCAATGGATTGGATATATCGGTGTAATTAGTAAATGTAGTATGAGGTCCGCTACATGCAGGATCACATTATATGCTGTACACCCCCTTTTCGCCTATGGAATAGGATAGTAAGACAGAAAATGCAGTCCCTTTCTATGGAGTTTTTTTTTATTGCTCTTCTCATCAGACAGATGTTACTATTCCTGTTTTGGATGAGAGTCAATGTCTTCTATAACCATGCTGTTCAGATGTGCATTCCTGATAGTATAGTATTTGTGCTGTCATATTTCATGCTGCATTGAATACATCGATGTATCAGATGGATTGACGTTAGTTTAACTGTGAACTTTTGGCCTAAGGTTAAATAAGGGATAGAATATTTTCTTTTCAAATGCAATCTATGTAGTCTATTCATACTCGACACTTTAATAAAATATTAAATTCATCTGTGCGAACTTCAAAAATAAAAGTTAAAAATATAAATTAAATGTTAAAATAAAAGTTAGACTAAAATAATAATGCTAAATTTTATATATATTAAATAAATGTTTGTGTGTATTATTACTGACAGTGGCTTTTTTTATTTTTTTAATATTGAAAATATTTTTAGATAAGAATTCATATTTTATAAATCTCTGCGTCTCACTGAGCTAGTGGCAATGGGCTGACGGTCAGAATAAAACATGTAAAATGTGAGTCTTAACTTACGTATCTGCCTACTATATAAATTTTCTAGGTTCAAGTAGCCTAGTGGTGCTCGTAAGCGCAGATACAGTAAGACTGCAACTTCCTCAAATATCCGGCCATTATAATATATATACACATACAAGTATTATATATATAAATACAAAGGCATGAAAAAAATTATTTAAAGATATTCTGTAAAATCTTAAAAATATTATAACAAAATCTCATTAGATATACAGTATTGGATCGACAGTTGTAAAGGCTCACTTTAATTACTCTCGTATATCATTTAATGCAATTGGAGGCCATAACTCTAATTTTGTCACTTGCAGTGCTCAAACTATTTATAAATTCTCAAGCAATAAAGGATTCAGTGTTATACTATAGTCATCATTATATAAAAAAGATTTTTCAGTAATAGATATTCTAAAATAGTATTTTGTTGGACACTTGGCAATACAAATGATCATAGATGTCTTGGAAAGTTTAAAAAAAAAAACAACTTTGTTGCAGGAAAAGTTAAAGATAGCATCGCAAAAAATCAATTAATAAGTCTAAAATACTCACATGTTAACTATATATATATTGTTATTCATGAGTTGTTTTCCATTGTCATCATAAAACGTAACTTTTTTTTTCATTTGGAGATATAATTCCCATACTTAATTATACATGGCTATTACTGATAATAAACAACTCTTGAATTCAGCTTTGTATTAGTGGTTCTAGATAAATGGCCGTTAATAAATTTTGTTTAAACTTAAAATTATTATTTTTTGATTGTTCCTTTCTGAATAATATCCAATTGGTGATAAATTAGTTGTGAGAATATAGAACTTTTGATTATTTCATTCATATGGTTCTACTTTAAGTCAAATAGAATCTAATTATATTATTAAGTTATATGAAACATTCTTTTACAAATGCTGAAAGTATATTTTGATCAGTTCTTATATATATATAATATTGAAATTTTGTAACTTTGAAAAAATACAGACATCGAATAAGAATGATATTATATATATAGTGTGTGCATCCCATTTTTTTCACTCTAAAATTTAAAAAAACAAAGAACAATATATGAGCAACAATATGGTATAACAATTTATCAACGAATAGCAAACAACTATTCTTTGGTTTTAATCAAAAGTGCATTTTCATGGGAAAACAATTGCACTTTTATGAAAAATTAGATTTAATTTTATGATGCATTTCTAATTATTAAACATGATTTTCTTTTGATAAATATAACTTTTTTTGACAGCAAAATGAAGTTTGCTTTTAATTGACAGCAAATTTTAGTTAAGTAAATTGTCATAATGGTTATCATGTGATTGTTCACATGGGTAGAAATATAGATGGACTGCTCATCAACATGAAAAAAGCAAATGTACACTAACAAATGGATTAGCAATCAAAGGCAGAGGATAATAAGAATCAACAAGTTATGGGCTTAGGATATAATATGATAATAACTTTTTATGTGGTCAACTATAATTGAAGACTTTCAAATAAATAAACATTTTCTCAACTGAAATAAAAACTATCTAATAATTAAGAAGAATATTGATTTTATAAAGCTAAATAAAAATATAAACAGAATTGATTTTAAAAACTGAAGTGTATGTTGCTATAGGTGCAATAATTATTCATATATTCTTAATTTTTTAGCTGTTAAGTTGAACATCTGCAGATATTTTACCTAAGTTTAAACAGTTATGCAGTAAGAGAAGGAAAAAAAGGTCAGTAAATTTTTTATTGAAATAAAGCAGTGCAGAAAAGAAATAATAAATAAAAATGATTTATTTAGAAAAAAATCATAGGACATTTTGGGATGATAATAAGTAATAAAAGAATTAAAATTCCACAATGACTTCAATAGAAAACTTTCTTAAATACTCCTTTAAGTCACCAGTAATATAATTTAAATAGAATTTTGGTTCTGAAAGAAAAGTTATTTCAACAATAAAAAATAAAATCAGTAAAATTACTAAAAAATTTAGGTGACATGATATGTATATCATTAAAAACCAGTCAACACTTAGCAATATCACTATCAATAACAATAAACAATTTCAATCTGTTGTCTAGGCAACCTCATTTTAACATTTAGTCTTTGTTAAAAGGAATATGCCTTAACAACAGTTTGAAATTGTTGATTGTTATTGATAGTGGGTAAGTGTTGACTAGATTTTAATGAATACATATGAGTTGATAAAAAAAAACAAGAAAATAAAACAACATTTGAAATGCCTCTATTTTGAATAAAGATGCGAGACATACATTTACATCTATGGAGAATAGAAAAACTCAGGATAAGATAGAATTACTAAAGATATTTTCAAAAACATAAAAAAATAAGCAAATTGTTATCAAAACTATATATTAAATGTCCAAATGATAAGAATGCATCAGAAAATTGGTAGAATGCCTAAGCAATATTTAACAAAAGTTTGAATAAAATATATACAGTATTAGATTTTTGTTTTTTTAAATAATCATATAGGAAGTTCAAATACTGTGACAGCAGAACCATAGTCTGCCATTTTATCAAAAGAGGACAAATTGGAAATGTATGTTGGGATTAATAAAAAGAAACAGAAAGAGAAATAAATGAGTGAAAAATAAAACTGTGCATTGGCATCTAGAAAATATATTTTAAACTGAATTTTCAAAAAGATTTTAAAAGAACTAGATGAATATATCAGCCTTTTGGATATATAGACTTCTATAGGGGGGAAAATCTCACGGATAGCCCTTTTAAAGAGGAATAGTGAAGGAGAAAACAATACTCAGCAAGAGTGCAAACTATCAGATAGTGAAGTTTGATTGGTTTTCAATCATTATTTTATTCTCTACCTAAGGATATATAAATACCTATTTAGCAAAAAAGCTGGATTGGTTATGCATTAATTATCTGAGAGAAAAATTTTAAGCTTTTCGAAAAGAACTTTATTTAGTTCACATTTGAACCACAAAATGCAGACATGGTAGTCAAATGTGCTACCTCTGCACCACACTTTACAATAATAGGAACAATTTAGTTAAAATCTATTCTTCAATCAAACTTGAGTTATCTAGAGAAACTATGCATTGTAAAAAAATGGATTAAACTCATTACTGAGAATTCATTCTACAGTAGACTGATAAAGTTTGAAAATGCCGATAAATAATAGACTTTTCTGTGGTTCACTATAACATATAATGCATTATAAAATGACTTTAACTGAACGAATATTTTTTATCTAATCATTTAACCATCTCTCTTCCTTTTTTTATAAATGTTGTCAATTACCTAACTTTAGCCATGTTAATAATAATTTCTTAGAAAAAAAGTTTAAACAGGACTACTTTACAATATCTAAATACTTGGATAATTGTTTTGTCTTCTCTTGTTCATCTCAAACCTCTAAGTGAAAGCCACTCAGCTTTTATTCAATTAATTTTTTTTTCTTTAAGGTAATTTGGAAACTTTTTCCCATTAAATTATTATATCTTCTATTTCAATCTTTTCTGAAGAAACAACTCCTCTTCTGTAATTGGTTTGTAATCCTACGGTTGATTTTATCAACTTTATTTATCACCTTTAAAATCAACAAATTTTACTTGTGAGAATTTTACGTGAAAATAAAAATGATTCTTATTTTTAAAAATCTAATTAAATTTCTTTCATTAAGTGTTTCCCATTAAAAACTTCAGCTATTTTTTATTCGAAAATAATATTTATTTATAATTTACACGAAGGAAACTATTTTAAATGAATTTTTAATTTACTTTAATAATAAAAATAATGAACTTTATTTAGAAATGACAGACGACTTATCGAAAAATTTTTTTTTCAAAAATATATAGCATTACTTACACTTTTTAAAATGGATTAGTTCTTTTGTGTGTCAAATGGGTTTAATTATTTATTCATTAGAGGAAATCTATTATTAGATATTAATAAGGATGAACAAATAATATAATGATTATATTTAAATCTAATAGAATAAAAGAATTATGAATTTTGGTTTTAGAGCTCTTGTGAAAGAGGGCGCAATTGCATTACGAATCTCAAAAATAATATAATGGTAGAAAGAAGGTTTTAGATCAGGTAGGCGTATAGGAGATAGTTTATTTGTAGTCACACAACTTATGAATAGGAAGACAATTATTTATGGTATTTATAGATATAGAGAAAGTATATGATAGAGTAAATAGATTATGGGCAAGTTTAGCAAATTTGAGAATGAATGGAACGTTAGTGGATCTTATTAAGAGATTATATGAAAATAATTACTATACTATCAATTAGGAAATATAAAATCAGAGTTAAAAATGGGATGGGACTAAGACAAGGATGCCCTATATCACCTATTTTGTCTTTTTTATATTTGAGAGAAATGGATAGAACAATAGAAAGACTAGGAAAAGAGGTAGAGATACCATTAATAGATGGCAAGAGAGTGTATATGTTATCAGGTCGTTTATTTGTTAATGACATCTTCTTGTGCACAGAAAGTAGGGAAGATATGGAAGTTATGCTGAAGATTTGTGCAAAGGTGAATAAAGAGATGAGAATTAAATTTAGTGAAGAAAAATCAAAAGTAATGATGATAAATACTGGGAAAAGAGAAGAGAAAGAATTTTTATTGGGCATATAAAGTTAAATATGGTGAATAGCTATAATTATTTGGGAATCATCTTAAGTAATCAGAGAAATTGCTTGAATGATTGGGGGGGGGGGAGTAGATAAACAAAGCAAAGAAAAGAAAGGGATTGATAAAGAAATTAACAGTGTTTTCATATAATAAATATGATGTAGCAAGAATTGTATAAAAGAAAGTGGCAGTAGCAAAGTTAACTTATGATAATGATACATTATGTGTTAGCAAAAGGTGTTAGATTGTTTTGAAAAAGTACAAAGAGAAGTATGAAGACATGCATTAGATACAAATGTGTGGATGGCAAAGGAGGCAATTCGAGGAGAAATGGGATGATCAAGTTTTTATATAAGAGTTGAAAAAAACAAAATGAAAATGTTCACTAGATTGCAATTTATTGATAGTAAGAGAATAGCCAAAATAATATTTAATCGAGTTATGAGTATTGTGTTAGGAGAATTATTGAGTGTCATAATGGCAAAGAATGGGATAGAAGAATAAATGCATTAATAAAAATAGGGAGCTGGAGAGATGGAGAACTAGTATGGAAAGCAAAAGGAGTTTTAATATATATGGAAGTAAATAGAATATTGGATGTAAGTTAATTTATAATAATATCAAGGAAAGTATATTATGCATCTTAATTGAATGTAAATGCTTACAAGCAGAAAGGGTACAAATAATGAAGATGTGGGAGAATTGTGGGCGAATAAATATAAACAAAGTGATTATACAGAAAGTGGATTCTTGGTTTTTGTGATGGGTTTGGAAAAAGACAAGGGATATCTAGATGTAAAGGTCACAGAGTGAACAAAGATGATGTTATGGAAATAGGATGGACTAGGATAGAGAATTTGGGAAAAACTTACGGTGAGAAATGGAAAGGAAAAATAAAAGTGGCTAACAGGTTTCTCTGGGCATAGTGGGCTGAGAGATATCTGACTCTGATAAAGGAGAAGCCATAGTGCATCACATCGCATTCCACACTGCTAAATTAGGATTGCTATTTTAAATATTTTTTTAGCTTGATCTAGCAAATTTTATTTTATCTAGCTAATAAAATTTTTATTTATTCTGGCAAATTTTAAATGGATTTATTTAAGTGTTATAGTATTGATATATTAATCATACATATTTATTATATGGTAATAAAATGGAAGTCATACTTTTTCTGCTTTAATATAATCATAAATAGAATATATATTCACATTTTTTACAAACTACTTTTAAATAATAAATGATAATGTATTCAACATCTTGTCAACATTGCATCCTATGGTAGGTGTACAATTATGGTGTAAAGCATGTTAAACCAATTTTTACTAATTAAGGCAACATGCAATTTCACTTATTTCATGAAATATTCTTAAGAATCAAATTAAAACTATATATGCATATTTTGCAATTAGGGTTATTTGCTTCACTATAGTGCATCATTATTTTTTATATTATCATTTTTGTCTTTTGTCAATGCCAAAAGAAAGGCAATGCAAACAGAAATCAAAAATGAATGATTTAAAAATATTGCTAGAGATGAAAGAAAATCTCAGTGTTGTTTATTGCAAAGTATGCGAATGTCACATTAAGATGAAACACTCCAACTTAATTGTTTACATCAAAAAGAAGAAAAAAAAGCAGCTCAATATAGCATCTTTGAAAAAAAAGGGTATTATCACAATACTTTCAAACAAAGCAAAGTGCAAAGAATCAATAAGTATTAGTAACATATTCTGTTATTATAAATATAGACCATCAGTGTAGTATGTCTGAAAAAAGGCATTAACACAATACTTTCAAATGAAGTCAAGTGTAAAGAATCAAAATTTTTAACTGGCATTCTGTTATATAAATATAGACCATCTTGTTATAATATAAATAGCAAGGACACAACTGCATAATTAAAAATATCAAGTTAAGTGTTCAGAAATTATCAAAGCTGTTATTAGTAACCACTCAGAGAAGGATTTATTGAGTGATGTAGGAGATAGAAGTTCTAACATGTGATCATGTGATGAGAGAAGTTCTATCATGTGATCATGTGATGAGAGAGAAGTTCTATTATGTAATCATGTGATGAGATAGAAGTTCTACTTATTGTTAGATGAATCTAATGATACCACCACAAACAAAATTACTGGGAATTGTAATAATTTAATTTAGTAGTACATATAATAAAATGATTTTTATATATTTAAGTTTAGTAGAATTAAAAATTTGTGATGCAGAATATATGACCAAAGTTGTAGAATTCAGAGATTTTTGTTGTAAAAGGCATGAATATTCCAATAGTGATGATAGAAATCTATAATGAATATGTATCAAGAGCTAAAAACGGAAATTTCTACCTTTGTTTTAATGAAGTGGACATAACAATTATTTTCAGTCTGTTGGGGTTTTTGCTTCCTCAAAATGCTTGTAAAGAAATTTAGAGTTTATAACATCCAAGACACATAAATGACTTGCCTTTTTATCAACTAATTAGTTGGCTTATAGAATTTTTTATCAGTTCAGGGAGACAAGATGTCTCTAAAATTTTTGTAGACTGCAAACAAGAGGGTTGTCCATACATAAAAATACACTTTGAATTGTCCTGATTTAAAAAAAAAAGTTATACATCTGAAGTATTGTGTAGCATATATTCAAATAAGAAAAATTTAGCATTTTTACGACTCTTACCCCCAATATTAAAAAAAAGTATAGTACATAAATAAACCTTTAGAATCTAGCACTGCTAATAAACTAAAATTATTAGATGACTTAATATTGCTTTTGAAATTATATAAAAGTAAATTAATTCTTTCACTTCATAAGATGGTCATACTTACTGAGTTGCACTATTGAAGAAGTTTTAGATCCTAAGCCCTATTTCAGCTATAGATTTAAAAGAAAATTGAAGAATTAATATAGCCAAGGCAAAATTATAGGCAATGAAGAATTATGCATGAGAAAGTGATGTTAACAGTTTTTTGTTGTGACTATTGAAACACCTGAAACAAAGACCACCTAAAAATTTTAAACTTTTTAAATATTATTTCTCTCTGTGAAAAATATTCTTCTGTCTGTTAAAAAATATAACTCCCTTAATCGTGTACTGAAAAGTTTATGACCAAAAAACCCTATAACAGCTTTTGCCTAGTCTCATTTCAAAGAATTCATATAGTAAAACAGATAAATAGCATTGAAACGAAGAAGTTTTGGAGTGACATATGTCAACATAGAAATACTTTTGGTTTAATCCTTTTCAAGTAGTTATAGATTATTCACTAATAATATAAAATTAAGATTAGGAAATGTGATGCAATTAAAGTTTTTACGTGCAATTTAGTGCTCCTACATACAAATGCTGCTGCATCTGTAAAGTCTAAAGAACTTAATAGTATTTGAAATTTCCTGCTGATGATAATACCACAATAAAATAGATAAATAAATATAAGGCTGACATATGAATAACATTAATTTGTTCATTTGTAATTAATAATTTTTTTTAGAAACTTTACAGTACTTTAATTTTCTTAATTTTATTAAGTATTTGTATCTAGAATTTTTTATATTTATATGAATTCTAGCTAGAAAATGTGAGTTCTAGCTAATTTTAGCTGTAAATTATGCCATATAAATTATAAAAACTATTTAGATCTTGTAAGCACTGTGCTAAATCTTCTGCATGTCAAATAGATGGATATTGTGATTAATAAATTTGGTAAAGATTAAGTAGAAAGTAGTGGCAAATTACTACCTATATGAATCAAGTTCTTTTTCATTTCTTGATGAAGAACTATTGTCTAAATAGCCAATAAATTTATTTCTAATAAATATTTAACATACTTGTGCTGGTTCTAATCATTTGGTTCAGATAGTAATTAATATATATTTGGCTTCCATGTCCATGAATGAGGAATTTACTTCAGATTAGGAAAAATTTGGAATGTACTCAAATCAAAACAGGCTTCAGATAACTAGCTCATAACCAATCCATTAGTGATTAAATTATTGGTTAAGCATTTTGGTTTAGAAGCAGATATATCAGGTTTTACAGTTAAGAGCAAGAAATAGGCACATAAAAAGTCACAGGATATATAGCAAATAATTTTAAATTCGTTACATATTTTATATCTAAAATCAAAACATATTAAAAGAGTTTTATAGTAAGCTCATACACCTATGTAATATTAAAAACCAAAACAAAATAACATATAAATTATTTAATCATTAAAACTACACAAGCAGGATATATAAAATGTATGAAGCAAATATAGCAATTTCTTTCATTCAGGCTTCATTTTTAAAAAGTTGTGTAATAATATTATTATATTAAAAAGTAATGAAATTCAAATTTTACTTCACAGAGAAAAATTATTGAAAAGACACTACTTCTGAAAAATAGTGCTAACAGAGTAGTTTGTTTTCACTATTTTCCCCTTCTATCATAATATGCGTCTGCTTGAAGGCAAAGCAAGAACGAAAAAAATACTACACTCATCATCTCTAAAGATTTGACAAGTCCAGAGCTTAATAATTTTTTTTAGGCATGAGGCTCTGGAAAATTCTTTGTTCTGCAATAGGTTTAAAGATTGTTTTTTCACATATTTTACTCTATGTACATAAGTTTAATTACATATAAATGTAGTGAATATTTATTAAATATATTATTCTAAATATGAATTTAATATTTGCAATAAAACATATATATATATTAATATGTATGGATGTTTTATTTTCAAGTATATTTGTAAGTAAGATTAAACAAAAATTGTTTTTATACTATATAGTAATAATAAAGATTCCAAGATATTATATTTCAGATTAGACTAAAAAACAATAAAAATATACAAAAACCACATAAGTGTAATTTAAGAATTATTTAAAGTACGTTATTTAAGATTTAAATATAATTAACTATACATCTTTTAACAAATAACAAATTACATGTTCAACTTATATAACATATTTTATATATATAGGGTATATGAGCACAGACTTTCACACGACCTGCCACTGTCCACTCTATCTAATAACACTGATACACTCAAGCACATATATGCTGAAAAGATAAATAATCACCAATATACGTATTTCATGCTAAATCAGTTGGTCCAGATTGTCATCTCCCACACATATATACTATAAGTGCTCAGATAATGGACAGGCTCCAATCCACTACACACTCCAACTCTTCAACCGTCCATCCAATTAAAAATCTGATGATGGAATGCTCGAAGGCCACCCTGAAGCTGAGATTCTTGTCACACCCATGTTGACCTAAGGTCAATCTGAACCCCACATAATATATATCTGAGCGCTTATAGTATATATGTGTGGGAGATGATAATCTGGACCAACTGATGATTGCTGGTTTAGTATGAAATACGTATATTGGTGATTATTTATCTTTTCAGCATATATGTGCTTGAGTGTATCAGTGTTATTAGATAGAGTGGAGAGTGGTGGGTCGAGTGAATGACTGTGCTCATATACCCTATATATTACATATATAGACACAGGTATATAATAAGCCTGTGTTTCAGTTATAACATATTTTATTACGAAATAATATTCGTATAGTCATACAGAGCCAGTTAAACATATAATAAGATTTGGTTGATCTGCTTAAGTCCCTAGATGAATTTGTTATCTTGGGTCTCACAGATGAATCGGATAAACTGGGAGGATTACATATGACTAGTCCATGTGAACCTTACATATAGATGGAACTCTAAACTCAACTGATTATATTAATTCTCTTTCCGAATATTTCTCTCAATGTGAGGTTAGCAGTTCTCTTGTATAATCTCACTATTCAGTTCATGCTTTATAAAGTATTTTTAGTTATGACATTAATCTGCATATGTTTTCAAATTTTTAATAGGATTAAGTTGATCTATTAACGAATCTACATATACATTAATTAATTAAAGAATAGTAAACTTTATATAGATTTTAATTAGTTTACTCATCTTGTTTATTTTAAAATATTAAATCTAATTATTATATTTTCTTCTTTATTTTTGAAATTAATTATTTCATTTTTTTAGGGAAGAATTTCTATACTATGATATTTATAAATACACATCTATCTTCGATACTTTAATATATAGCATAAGAATAAATAAATTGGTGAGCTGATACTAAATCACCTGATAAGTTCATGTGCAATGAAAGAGGATGGTTTGACTTATGTGATAATGAATGGTCATTATATGGTAAAGTTGAGATGAGGGACACACTAATTAAAAAAAAAAATCTTTGAAATTGAAAAATCGATATGAAATTTTGTTTTGGCATACGTTTTTCGGTTTTGTTAAGAGCTGGAAGGATATCATTTTAAATCTTATTAAATAGAAAATTAAATGATAAATTAGTCTCATTTAAGATAACAGGCAGGTAGAAAAGGTTGGTTATTATTTATCTCAGGCTAAGAGAAAGATCCAGTACTGCATATAACCACATTTAATAATTCAAATTATAAATCATTACTATCATTTTGAATCATTATCAGTCTAATGCAGATGAAAGGTTTTTCAAGTTTAATCCAGTTTTTCTAATCCTTTATCTTTCTTCTCCACATCAATAAACTTCTTTATTAATCCATCCATCTGTTCACTTATTATCTTTTTTTTTTTTTTAGCAATATACCCAACCCAGCTTCATTTCAGTCTCTTAATTCTTTCAATGATATCAACAATACCTGTTTATTCTGTCATCCATGTATTTCAATTTCAATCTTTTCATAATATCTATCTATCTATCTATCTATCTATCTATCTATCTATCTATCTATCTATCTATCTATCTATCTATCTATCTATCTATCTATCTATCTATTTGTCTATCCATCTATCCGTCTATCCATCTATCCGTCTATCCATTTATCCATCTATCTGTCTATCTATCTATCTATCTATCTATCTATCTATCTATCTATCTATCTATCTATCTATCTATCTATCTATCTATCTACCTACCTACCTACCTACCTACCTACCTACCTACCTACCTACCTACCTACCTACCTACCTACCTACCTACCTACCTACCTACCTACCTACCTACCTACCTACCTATCTATCTATCTATCTATCTATCTATCTATCTATCTATCTATCTATCTATCTATCTATCTATCTATCTATCTATCATCCATCCATTCTATTTAGTTGACTGATGTCCAAATCATCTTATGTGAGAATTGGTAAAAATTTATTAAAATTCTTTCATTTACAACATATAAGCATATTTTAAGACAAAGGTATTTCTACCAATAGTACTATAACAATCAGTTCAAGGTATTGTTAACTTCTTCTAATTCCTGATTATTGATCTTAATTTTTTTCTTTTGGGAAAATGCATAGAACATTATTTTAATTATTTTATTTTGGTTTATTTTTATCTGATAATCACAACATTTCCTGAAACTCTAAAGCATTATTTGCAAAAACAATCACACTATCTGAAAAATCTACATGATGTAAATAAGGTCCACATAATTTTATTCCCTTAGCTTTGTTTTCAATCTACAAAGTTTTGTAAAACTGCTACAAAAAATTTTGGAGATAAGAAATCATCCTATCATAATCTTCTTAGTAACCCCAGGGAATCTGATAATTCCTGTTGCATTTTATAAATATTTTTCAGAAGTTGATAATATCTTACATCTGTGTACTGATAATCTAATGCTTTAATCACTATTCGTAGAAATAGTTCTAATTATTGAAACAATTTTTTTTACAATATTAAAATATTTTATATTTTTGAAATTTTTATATTTTTCTGTAGTTTTAATTTGTTAATTCAGTTAGATTATATATGTATATTGTTAAAAGGAAGTTGCTTTGACAACAGTTTGATATTGTTGATTGTTATTGATATTGGGATTGTTTAAGTGTAATTCTTTTGTATACTATTTTACAAAACAGTAGTTATTTAAATGTTCTTAATAGTCATTTAAACATATATATATATGCAAATTTATAAATAAATATTTAAAAATACAGTATTTAAAAGCTTATAAAAAATATATGTATAACCGTCACTTAGGAGCACTTTCAACCAATTTGTGGCTTTGTCAACTATCATGTTTAAAATGTCAGCTTTCCCATAATTCTGTGATTTTAATGTTTGCTGCTTGCCTATTAACCAAATGTTGCTTGTATTTACATATCAACATCGCCTCTTTAATTTTTCTTTTATTATTATTTCTTTCAATTTCCAATATTTTTACATTGTTATAATTAAAATCGAAATTATATATACATGATTTATTATGGTCATAAAAGACAGAAGCTGATAAATTATCATTATTTTTAAAATTTTGTTTTGTATTTTGAAGCCTTTTAAATAACAATAAGTGCTCCTTTGTTCTTTTTTCCAATGTGCACCTCGATTCAGCTATATATCCACGGCCACACCCACATGTCCATTTGTAAATGATACAATTTTTATTTGTAAATAAAGTTTTATCCTTTGAATTGTTTATTAATTTATTTAATGTAGGTGGTGCATAAAATGCAATATCTCATATATTCCTTTATAAATTTTCTTAATGAAACTTGCCTGTTGATTTGAAATATATGGTATTGATATCCACAATTTTTTATCAGAAGAATTAACACTTTTATTATTTTTATATTTATAAGTAAAATTTTTAATAGTATAATAAACAGAATCATAATTGTATCCAACTTTTAACAATTCATTATAATAAGTTTCAATATTTTTAGTTTTATCTGATGCATATTTACAAAGGTTATTATTTCTAAATAAAAAGGATTTCAAACCTGCCATTTTATGTGACATATGAATATAATATATTCCATATGAATCAAAAGTACCAATGTCACATAAAATGGCAGGTTTGAAATCCTTTTTATTTAGAAATAATAACCTTTGTAAATATGCATCAGATAAAACTAAAAATATTGAAACTTATTATAATGAATTGTTAAAAGTTGGATACAATTATGATTCTGTTTATTATACTATTAAAAATTTTACTTATAAATATAAAAATAATAAAAGTGTTAATTCTTCTGATAAAAAATTGTGGATATCAATACCATATATTTCAAATCAACAGGCAAGTTTCATTAAGAAAATTTATAAAGGAATATGTGATATTGCATTTTATGCCCCACCTACATTAAATAAATTAATAAACAATTCAAAGGATAAAACTTTATTTACAAATAAAAATTGTATCATTTACAAATGGATATGTGGGTGTGGCCGTGGATATATAGCTGAATCGAGGTGCACATTGGAAAAAAGAACAAAGGAACACTTATTGTTATTTAAAAGGCTTCAAAATACAAAACAAAATTTTAAAAATAATGATAATTTATCAGCTTCAGTCTTTTATGACCATAATAAATCATGTATATATGGTTTCGATTTTAATTATAACAATGTAAAAATATTGGAAATTGAAAGAAATAATAATAAAAGGAAAATTAAAGAGGCAATGTTGATATGTAAATAGAAGCAACATTTGGTTAATAGGCAAGCAGCAAACATTAAAATAACAGAATTAGGGAAAGTTGACATCATAGAATTATGGGAAAGCTAACATTTTAAACGTGATAGTTGACAAAGCCACAAGTTGGTTGAAAGTGCTCCTAAGTGACGGTTATATATATATTTTTTATAAGCTTTTAAATACTGTATTTTTAAATATTTATTTATAAATTTGCGTATATTATTTTGAAGAAATACAGACATCGATTTATAATATTATATATATATCATATATTGTATTATCTCAGTTGAAAATTTTCTAGTGATAGCTGCTTTTTGTATTAGTTATTTTGGTGAAACATCATTTATCAAAAACATTCTCCAAAGTCTGTTAATATTTTAAAATTAATTAGCAAGTTCTAATTTAAATTCATTGAAATTTTTCTAAAGATTAGGAATATAAATTTTTAACATTATTTTTATTAGCAGTTTTCATTTCTCCAGTTTTGTTTTAAGATATATTTTATATTGCATAATTTGATAAATCCTTTCTAAGTTAAATCTATTAAGGACATTACAATCTTGAAATATATAATTTTTATTAATCAAAAATATCTGCAAATAAATATTTCAATGTTCATTTCTATTTGATATTTTTCTCAAAGAAAGAATGTATTTTCTGCAAATGTCACAAATTTGTCTTCTCATTTTTCCATAACTAAATTTATCAACAATGTTTAAATATTATAATCATTTCCAGTTCTAGCATTAATGTATCCTATAACAATTTAAAAATGTTGTTTAATCTGATCAAAAGCATTTTATATATTTATATAAAAAATAATTTCTTCATTACAATAAAAATTTTTGAGAGCATAAAACTGAATTATCTGTGTTTGTAATCTTTTATTAAATTGAATATCTAATCACTCTTATTGATATACCATTAATCTTTACACTGTTCATTTTCCACTTTTTGTTTATAAAAAATATCCATTCCATTTACTTTTTCAATGTTTGTGCATTTATAATAAAATACATATTTATTTTTCAATTCAATTCTCTCTTCACATTTTTTTTTAACTTCTTAATGTCCAATAATTTTCCATATAATATAGATAATTCTTTCAATTTATATAATGTTACTTCACTTAATTGTGATCTGCAATGTTTAAATAAAAGAATATTGATGAATATCAGTCTGGGTTCATAATAAAGAGATTCTTAGCAAACTTTGCCTTTGGGCTAACAATTGCTTCCTTCCTTGATGATTGTACAGTCTCTTGGAAATAAGACTCGTAATTTAATTCTGTATTTTATGTTTATAAATATCTAAATAAAGATTATTCACACACATATTCATTCTGCTTTCAAGAAAAGTCAGCTGATATTTCAATTCAGAACTATCAGACAATTGAGAAGAAGGATTAATAGTTTTTTGGTCTTAAGGCATATTACAAAACAGCTCATCCTTGTTTGTTTACCTTTCTTTAAGAAAAAAAAAGAAAGATCAAAAAATAATACTAACTTAAGTGATTAAAGTGCATAATTTAAATTTTAATTGGATAATATCAGGTACTGTATATAGTTGAGTAAAAAAAGGAACATCATAATATAATAGAGATGATGTAGCCAATAGATACTTTTAATAAATAAATTTAAACATTGAGGATTCACCACCAATTCCTCTACAAGCTTTATTATAAATGCTTAACCAGAGCCAGCACTTAAAATATCCCTGTCAGGAACCCCTCCCCAAACGCCTGACCATGGATTTGTGCTTTGGCACTCCTCAGAGAGGTGTCAGGGTAGGTTCAGACACTAGATCTAAAAATACCAACCCAAAGCCAAGCACTTATCTAAAAGTTATCTACTGAGTGGAAAAACTGAAATTTTCAGACATCTACATGTCTTCAAACCCAGCTATCCAACTCAAATAGCTATATGGGGCTGATAGATCTTCAGCCATACCATATATTAGTACTCTTAGCAATATAAAATTGCATAAGACTTATAGCAGAGACTATAAATAGTCAAAACAAGAGTCATATATCACATGACCCTATCTCTTAAGCTTGTAAGTTATACACATTAAGGATTGCCAATTCCTCTACAAGCTTTATGATAAATGCTTAGCCAGAGCAAAAAAATCAAATGGCTTTAGTGTTTGGAAGTTCTAATGCAAACTTTTTTCTTATAAATCTTGATTTATTTTATGAACTATTATAAAATACAAAAAATATTCTAACATTTTGGCTGTATTCTTTTATAGTCTTTATTAAGGAACAACTAAAAATTACATAAAAAAAAACAATAAATATAAATACAAATATTTCACAATTATTGAATAAATATAAACAAATACAAATAACTCTTACTTTTTTTTTCTCATGTGTCATAGCATCAGCCGGGAAGCAAACCCACTAACCCGGGACAACTGTTTGTAAAGCAGCTGTTGCCGATCTCTCGACCACCAATGCTTGACAAATAACTCTTACTTTAAAACTCTTCTAACAAACAATCTTAAATTTTCATTACACTCGTTTCTTAAATACCTTTCTTAAAATAATCCCCTATATTTATTTAATTAAATCAGCCTTTGATTTTCCTTTTTTAAAATTAACATCCTATTCATTACAGGTTTCATTTCATTAATATAAATTCCTTCTTTTACAATTCTTTCATAATATGATCTAATACATTCCAATGATTCTATTTTAAAATCTTTATGTTTACATTTTTATTATTTAAATGTTGTTTTAATTTTGTTGTCAATTTATTCTTTGTAGTTCCAACACATGGTATTTCTTTATTATCTTTAAAACAATCTAAACATTTTATAATATAAACCAAATTTATAACTTCTAAATTATTATAATCATTATCACTATTAATTAACAAATGTAAACTTTATTTCTTTTTTTGTAAAAGAATATAGTTGAAATGTTGGAGTATTTTTAGTACTTTATAATAGTTCATATAATAAATCAAGATTTATAAAGTAGAAGTTTGTATGTGGTTTGTTTTGTATATATATTGAAATTAGTGGATTATTTTAAAATAGAAGACTATGTTTAGGCATCAATTTAGAGTGTGCTCTTGGCCATTTTAAATTCTAAGTACTGCCCAAAACCACTGATGACACATCCAAGTGATAAATGATAACAAATAATCCACACGATATCACAATATGATCATTCATTACAAAATCACAATTTACATCAATATTTAAAAAATTAAAGCGCAAATTTTATAAGGACCTCATGAAATCAAGTGCAGATCTGATATCTATGTCAGAAAATCAAATTTGATCAATGCTACTGTTTCTTATCTCCATTTCTTTTTCTATCTACATGTAACAAAGGAAGCATGCAACATTACAGTTTCTTTTTGGTAAGAAAAAATTGAATTTATTATAAAATTGATATGCTTTATTTCAATATATGGTTATAGGCATATATTGTAATAAAATTCATATTTTAGAAGTTATAAGCTTTTAGTGTTTTCCAGAAGATTTGTGATGATGGTGTTCTAGTTGTATTTTTATATTGGACTATTTCCATCATCTAATATGTGTGTTGAATGTCTTTAGAAAAATTTAATTTTATTTAAATATTCCAAATACATTCAACTGTTAGTAATATCATAACAAACAAGTTAGTATATGCACAATGTTTCGAGAAGTATTATTCTCCCCTCTTCTTTAGGTGTTGTTGGCCTGACTAGTGACAGTACTAGTATGGGATTTGAACCTGGGTCTAGTATTTCGAAATTATAAGCTTAGTTTGAATATTGTAATAAAATTTATATTTTACAAGTTATAAGCTGGTTTGGTCAATTGTACATTGATTCAATATGTGGTTATAAGCATATATTGTAATAAAATTAGTATTTTAGAAGTTATAAGTTTTTAGTATTTTGAAATTATAAGATTGGTTTGATTAATTTTATATTAATTTAACATGTGGTTATAGGCATATATTATAACAAAATTCATGGTTTAGAAGTAGTATTTCAAAATTATAAGCTTACTTTAATCAATTTTATGTTATTTCAACATGTAGTTTTAGGTATATATTGTAAAAAAAATTGTGTTTTAGAAGTTATAAGCTTTTAGTATTTTGAAATTATAAGCTTGGTTGATCAATTTTACATTTATTTAACATGTAGTTATAGGTAAATATTGTAATAAAATTCATATTTTTGAAGTTATAAGCTTTAATATTTCAAAATTATAAGCTTGGTTAGATCATGCTTCTACATTTTTGGATGATACTTTGTATTATCAAAAACATTTTTTCTTCTCCGCACATACTTCAGCACATTACACCATCATTATTGTAACAAAATTCATATTTTAGAAGTATAAGCTTTTAGTATATAGATTGCACTCACTGCCATTTTGAATTCTAAGGACTGCGCAAAACCACTGCTGACACATCCGACCAACTCTATGTGGTTTATTCTATATCATTTAACACTTGGATGTATTCAGAAGTGATTTTGAATGATCATTAGAATTCAAAATGGAGGTAAGCGCCGTCTAAATCAGCATCTGTATTAGTTTGTTATTGATTTAATTTATTTTTATTATTATTTCTATTACATTTACTGGAAATGACATTTAATTTGACATTTTGGACTTATTAATCCTTTGAATGTTTAATAGAGATCATAGAATAATTTGCATCATACTTAAAATAGGTTAATATAAAAAGTTCATATTTTGTATTATAATGTAATATAGGTGTAAATGCCATCTGAACTAAAGGAATAAGTGGTTTTATTCTTTTAATTTTCACTTATTGACAGATGATTATTAGTTTATACATAGCTCTTGGAAGGTTGCAATTACTTCTGTGTTAATTTCATATATATTAAGCTATAATTATTTATATTATATATATCACACTAAAAAGAAATGTTATTTTTAAATTAAATTTTTTTTTATTAACAGAATGTATTTAATGCATATATAATTATAAAAAATATGTTAAATAATTAGTCTGTGAAAAAAAAAAATCATTATATATATATATATAACGCCTTGTTATTTTGCAATGAGTTTTTAAAAGTAAATTTCACATTAATTGGTGTTAAATGTTAGCTGGAGAACAAAGAAACGATGTCAGGAATAATAATTTTTTAATGGTTTCCAGAGTAAACAAATCTACATTTAAATAAAAATTAAAATGAATAATAAAATTTCATATACCAATAGTGCAAATAAATATTATTTACATACATAAAAATGTGTACATTATATTTATACAATATTGAAATACCTTGGGTGCAATAATAGCACATTTGTTTGCCATGTTTACAACCTGGTTTAAATCTAGGTTAAATAAACTTAAATTTTTTTGAACAGGCTTAATATTTTTTTAAACACTTCAAGCCTCCCCCCTTATCTAATCACGAATATTGATCATTAAATAGGCATTTAGCTAGAATTAGTTAGAAGATAATTGTCTAATGTAAAAGTACCAAAACACTCTCCATCCAACATATAACAAGTTGATTATCCTCTTCTTCACTGTTGAAAAAGGTCATTGAAAGGTCATTTGTCCTGCAATGAGATTTTTAAAAACTTGTATTTTATCTTTTATCTATCTATCCATCTATTTATCTATATAGGTATACATATGGCAGTGGAGTCTATGGAATTTTTAAGCAGAGATGTTTTATTACAATATCACTATCAAAAATTAAGCAAAGAAAGCAAAACAGAGAATAATTTTGCAACCATATAACTATTTTATTTTTCCATATCAATCATTTTTAAAACATCTAATGTATTTTGTGTTTTTACTAACTACTATTTGACAAATACTAATATTTGGAGTATATTGACCTTTACTTTTTATTCAAATTTTTTTATATAATGTCAATTGGGAAAATGTAAATTTTTTTATATATTCAACACTAACATTCATCCATGGTAAATATTATAATGAACCACTAGTGAATATATAGATGGCACAACTATATGGAGAGTTTTGCTGTATTTTGAATTGAATATATAGAGTTACATGTTTCATAATTAAAAAAAAAAATTAGTTTTAAGATTTTTAAAACGAAATTTTGCAAAAGCAAAAGATTGCATCATATTTTTCTTTCTTAGTAAGAGGGGGGAGAAATCTAAAGTAGAATCAGAAAAATTTAAAACTCTTTTTTCTCTCGCTTGTAAAGAAAATTCCTTCTATAATGTATAAAATAAGCAAATGTGAAATCAGACTAAAAATTAGTCTGTAAAAATAAAATGTTTGTAAAACTTTCAAAAATATAATTAATTAGTTTATAAGATTTCAGATTAATAATAAAATCAAAATCAATAGTTGAATTAATTAAAATTTTAGATGAACCTGAGCAAAGGATTAAAATTACCAGAAATATAAAATTAATTAAAAGACTGATTTAAAGTTAAGATCAAAATTAAAAATAATGATAAAAAATTAAAACAATAAGAGAAAAAAAGTATATAAAGTTGCTCTCTCTATTGTTATTCAGTCTGGTATGCATTTTGTGATCAAGTTATTCCAGTCATCAATTTGTTATTAGTCTGGGTTCTTTCTAAAGAATGCAGAATATTCGGAAATTGTAAACCCAGTAGTAAGCCAAGCCCTCACCCATTAACTATCCCATCTGTATCAGTACCCAAAATAAATGCCTAGATAGTGAATCAATGCTCCCACTAATTTCTCTCCCATCATTGATTCAAAGAGCAGAAGATAAGCCATAAAACCATCGACGGAGAAACAAAAGGCCAAACAGTTGAAAATAAAACAAATGAAAACCTAGGTAAAAATACTTTTAAATATATTCTGATCATAGTCTAGACTCTTTATTTTAAATAAATGAACTTTAATTAAGACTATTATAACTATAGCCTAAAGTCATTTTATATTTTTCTTATGTCAAATTTTTATTATTATTTTAATTAATGGACTATTATAACTATGGCTTGAAGGCATTTATATTTTTCTTATGTCAAATCTTTATTGTTATAGTATGTTAAATATATGGGTGCATAAATAAATATTAATGTATGCTCTAATTCTTATTTTGTTTATTTTCTGTTTGTCTCTTGTCACTGCATCACCAGTAAATTAGTATAGAGTTATTTTATGTGTTAAAATATATGCAGGACCCTGAGACAGAGTATGATCTAGTCATGAAATATTTCAAGTGCTGGATTGTGTGCCTGATATCTGAAGCATACTGATTATATAACTTATGATTGGCTGGGCCTAAAGTTGATCCTCAAAACAAATAAAGTGCTTTGGATGGCAGGGGTTTGAATCTAGCAGTTGAAGTGGGCCATGGCCTGGAAATGTGATCATACTATGCTTTGCATAGCTTCATTTGACATGAATATTATTGGTGGTTTATGGTATCAATGGTATTCTCTTCTCTTCTTGAAGGGCCAGACTGTTCACGAAATATTAAAAATATAAATTAATAATTATGTTAAAAGGTGACTAAACCCATTTAAACTTACAAAAATAATATCTTTTAAATGGACCCAGTTCAATAATAATATTTTTTTATTATTATTTGATATTTTTCCATAATACATATTTGTATGTTAATTTACAAATGTCAATTATAAGAAAAAAAAACAGAATATTATATTGCTCATCCTAAACAAAAACAATAAAAATGTATTTCTTCTGAAGAGAAACCTGAATAAATAAACATTCCATACTCGAATAACTATTGTTGCTGCAGCATTAAACTGCTCCAATAGCACTAGTTATGTGTGTAGATAAAAGCAAATGAATTTTGACAGAACGTGCTGAAATTCACTGAATATGTGGCACTGCTGTAATTAGCAGCGCCTTTGAATAGAATCTCAAGCAACACTTAAAATAATTCTTTTTAAAAATGATTTAGTTAGTTGTAGTTACATAATAATTATGCAAAATATTGGATGATTATTATATTATTAATATTTTCAAGCACAAATTTAATAACTAATTTTTTTATGGGGGTGCTGCAGTACCACAGTGTTTATGGATCACCCAACTACTGATATATAGTCTTTTTGCATGCATAACAATCTGGTAAGTACAGAAGTAATACAATTATATTGATAGCCCATTGAAAAAGAGATTCTTTCCATTATCTTATGTTTAAATTGAAAATGCTGCATTTAGTGGTATCATGATATCCACTATAATTTGTTTTAAGTTTTGCGTACATTGTACATCACATATAAAACTCATATTTTATTGACAAGCTCTGATTGCAGTGAAATATGTTTATTTTACTGTACTACAAATATATAGTATTTTTCAACATGCACATATATATGTAGCATAGATACTTTTTATGTGTATAGTATTTATACATAAGTTAAGATTATAAGTATACACAAAATGTTTTAAAAAAGTAGTAATTATTAAAAATAAAATGTGGAAACATATTTTTATATATATTTAGTGTTTATTAATTCACATTCATTCAAACAATAGAATAATGAAGCAACTCATTCTACTGCATTTTTTTTTTTCCATATGTCATAGCATCGGCCGGAATGCGAACCCACACCCGTCTGCAACCAACTACTTGCTTGCAAGGTGGGTGCGATGACCTCTCGGCTAACAACGCTTGGATGACATCCTTTTTCTTTAATAATTTCTTTTTTTTTATTATAGAAATACAATGGCACACTTGTCATCAGCAAGCTATGGGTTTCTAGTTGTTTAATGTTTTAAAATCTGTATCACCGTTAGAATCTATATAGTTACTCTTGTTGCCGCTAATCACTTTAAATTCATGGTTAAATTCTTCAAACTTTAAATGTTGTGACAAAATTTGAAAACATTTTATGTTTCTTTTTTACTATCACTGCTAAATTGCTAGCTTTCATTTTATTGTTTGAAACATTCAATTTTCTTAAATTTCATAAAACTTTTAGCTTTATACTTAGAAAACATTTTGTTACACAAAATGTTGTACTACATCAAAATTCAAAACCAGTAAAAAAAGTGAATCATAAATGTATGTCCTTTTAATGTAATCAAAATAAATGTTATTAATAAACTTAATCATGAACTCTGCTTTGAAGCAAAAAAAAAAATAAATGGCGGCTACCATATTGTAAAAGTTATTAAATTTATAAATTTTAATGTTTTTATTTTTTCTTTGTATATTTTGTATTTCATTTTTTTGGATAGCATATAATTGAAGTATTGTATACTGTTACAGCATAATCCAACTTCAATATATATAGTGAAACAATATATATTGACACATATCCTGTTTCACCTGCTATGTTCCATAGTAGTAATTATTCCAGGTTTAAACCCTGCCAAATACATATATATTCACATATATTTATGTATATACACATATGTACATGCATAGCTATGTCTACTATGTCTATATGGATATATTTCACATATTAAATTAAACCCATGTATCTACATATCTGTATATTTATTTAAATATATATTGTGTAAATATTGTAATTCACGTATTAGCACACTAAAATATGCAAATGAAAGCTGTAATGTAATAGATTTAGTAAGATTACAGCCCAATTATATCTATATTTTTAAATCTTTACTTTGTCATAAATTTAATGTGTATCAATTTAACTCTGTGTATCAATTTATCACATTATTTGACGTAAGAATCACATATGTATTCCCAATTCCAGGGGTGACCAACATACATATATAGTGAAATGTTTACACAGAAAATAATTTAGTTTTAAAAGTGTTAAATAGTTCTTGGTAAAAATATGCCACACATATCTGGTTAGATTTGCGTGAGGGTTAAATGTTAATTTAAAAAATAACAAATTGTAAAATATATCTTGGACAAAGCAAAATCATCCAAGCAACACTATTTTTAATCTGCTAGAGATTTTTTTTTTATCTTTACTAAAATGCTAATGTAGAATTTAAAATATGTTAGGTTTACAGGAAGGAATCAAAAATCTAATATAAAACCCCCAAAATTTTCAGCACTAAAACTCTCTCTCTCATAATGTTAAGCAGTTGCTGCTGGGAGCTGCAACTGTTTGAAAATTAACATGAGTGGCTAGGAAGACCCCAACTTTTCTGTCTCCTGCAAAAGAATGGTGACCTTTCACCCACTGCAAATCATCATCATCACTGCAGAATGGAGGAGACCAGCTTCCAAAGAAGACATGGGAAGACAATCTATTCAGCAGAGCAGCAGTGCCTATTTCAAATGATGAACAACTCAACCTAGAAGAAGACTAGTAACATTTCTTCTCCACAGAGCTCTATAAATAATTTCTTTTAAAATTCCTAATATATTCTTTAAACTAGCTATCTGTAATGAACGTTCATAACTTATAATTCTCAGTTAATTAAAACTCTGTAAAATAAAGTCTCTAAATATAGTTATAACTGTAATCATCTTGCCTATAAATATAAATTTAAAGTAATTTCTCTTCAAATGTAATAACTGTAATCAGTTATTATTTAACTTTTGCAATCTATAGCCATGCCTATTTTGATTTTATTTTATGCTTAATTTATATGTTATGATAAGCCATAATTTTAATATAGAGAATAATCAATTTAATAAACTTTCATAACAGACAATTAAAAGCTCTCTCATGTAACTTTTTTCATCACTTTTTTAGCTGACAGAAATCACTCCTTTGAAATCTATTCTAAGAGATGACAACAGACTATTACATGCTCAGTGTTATCTAGATTTAATTAGTTAATATGTATTAGTTTGTTTATTAAGGTTTGTGAATTATTAATATATATCTTAGTTAGATACAGGCAGGAATGATACTTAAAGGCATGTTGTAATAATTAAATTTGTAAAGCACATACTCATTATGTAAAGTAATATATATATTAAGGCTACAACCCCAAGACCATGTGCCTGATAAACGGCAGTAGGGACCTCTACAAATCTTAACACAAGATTTATTTAAAAGACAAGAGTGGCCTCTTTTATCTTCAATCTACTTTTTAAATATATAGGGGAATTTAAAGCATTTTGATTTGAGAGTGTAAGGCTATTAAATACCTCATTGATTAAGTCAACAATTTTTATAACAAGCTAACATTTGTGAAATCTTTTGATTTACAATGAGTCAGTATTGAGATCTTATGCTTAGAAATCTTTTAAGATAATATAGTTGTGGACTTAATCAGTGAGGTATTTAATAGCCGTACACTCTCAAATCAAAATGCTTTAGATCCTTCTATATATTTAAAAAGTAGATTGAAGATAAGAGTGGCTGCTCTTGTCTTTTAAAGAAATCATATGTTAAGATTTGTAGAAGTCCCTACTGTTGTTTTCAGGTGCATGGTCTTGGGAGTGTAGCCTTAATATATATTACTTAAAGGCATGTTGTAAATGTCATAATGCCTAAAATTTGCTTTCTCCTTCCTAGTTTATTATATGAAATATACAGATTCAATATTTCTAAACTAGCTTGCTATTAATGAACTCCTCTTAGCATGTTTAAAATATGCTAATTTGAGAATTGGGTCAAGATAGCTTCATTGAATAAAACTATAGATTTTTGCACATTTAAATTTATCTTTAATTATAGTAGTATTTTATAAGCATTAAAATGTGTTTTTACTAAAACTATATGTGTATTTACACCTTGCTATGCTTGCTTTCTAAATGGACTTATGGTGATACACCATTCCATTATTTAGTTCAGACAGCTGTATTTAGAACTTGAACATGAGGGTCCAGAACTCTTTTAAAGCTGCTCTGACACCCCAAACTAAGTTTCTTTATTATGCTAGCAAGTAATATGGTCCAAGGAAACCAAGTACCATAGTATCAGAAGCTTTGTTACAGTAACCAGTTCATTCCACCTTGTTATTAAGCTTCAGCATTAGTCTGAGCATGGAATCTGGTTCACTTAGGGAATCTGTATATAGCGCATATTTATTGCTCACAATTAATATATTAGAATGAATCAATTAATGTTTTATCATATGTCATCTCTGTAACAATTGGCTTCACAGTAGCAAACCTATAAATAGTTGGCATAACATATATACATAGGCATGACTATTGATTGCAGATAGTAAATTACAATAATAATATGTATAAAGTGCATTTTTAAAGATGATACTTTTATAACCTAAATCATCTCATCATTGTTGTAACACCTGTGCATGTAAAACCTAATCAATGCACATCTGTTGTTCTTGTATTAATTAGTTTACTTAATTTATTAAAGATATTAAAATTATAATACTGTTTAGTGTTATCTTTCACAATCCATTTCAAATCATTCTGAATCCATTCAAATTAGTATTAATTTATTGATATATATATATATGCATTCATTTATTTAGCCATAAGCATGTGTTTATTTAATATTATTAATTATTTATCAGACATTCCCTAATCTCATGTTCTACCCTTTTCTATGCCAGCTCGCAAAGAAAATTGAAACCGAAGGTAACCTCATAAATGTCATCCATAGGGTATTAAATCCTGGAGCACTGGTAAAGGAGTTGAAATGTGGTCAGATTCGAGGTCTCAACCTCTCATCTGGATCAGCTCTAGTGTAATTTGCCAGAACTCTGGACTTTGTTGTGTAAATGTACAAATATGACCATTACAATATATATATATATCAATGATATAATATAAAATATCCTTATATAATGACAATAATTTACAATTACGATGTGATGCAATGTGCTATGGCTTCTTTTACAGGAATCTTTCAGCCACTATGCTGGGAAAAACTTATTAGCCACCTTCCTTTCCCATTCCATTCCCCATCCTATATTTTCCCCATATTTTTCTCTATCCTGCTCCATCCCATTTCCACATCATCATTTTTGTCCGCTCTATGACCTTTTTACCTAGATCTTCCTTATCTTTTTCAAATGCAACATAAAAACCAAAAACTCATTTTCTGTATAATCACTTTGTTTATATTTATTTTCTCACAATTTCATTATTTGTATTCTTTCTGTTTGCAAGCATTTACATTCAATTAGTAGATGCCTAATATTTTCCATACCTTCCTTACATAATTTGCAGACTAAATCACTCACATTTATGTGTATATTCTCTTGTTCCTATTCAAGTCTTAAACAGTAAACTACTTTCCGTGCTACATGCATACATAGCGGTATCTATCTTTATATATATAAAATTACTTATAACTTATTAAAACCATACAATATTTTTAAGGCATTAAAAAAACCCTGTATAAATGTATATTGCATAACCATTTATTCATTTATCATTACCCAATTATTAGTCAAATTAATTGATGTTTTAGATGTGTTCATAGAATTCTTTTTGTTATAATTAATGTAATTGGTTTCATATATCTTCCTTCTTTTAAGTTTTTTAATATAATTTAAAGAGCTTATCTATTTTATGTTGTATTTTAAATAATGAATATATAATGCAGACCTATCATCTATATATAATATTAAGAACAAACTGAATTTATTTTGAGAATGAGAATTTAAAATGAAAATTAATGTCCATCGTAAAAACTTTTTATCAATTAAAAATATCTTTTATTTTTCTTATATTATAGAACTATTTTGGCAAAAAATAAATTAGCTAATTTAAGTCATATTTTGAAAAATTTATAAAAGAATTTAAAAAAAAGGTAAATTTTGATAAATTTCCTATTATTTTATCATATAATATGAAATAATTCGTCTAAAACAGGTGTTATAAAATTAATATAGTGATAATTGTAAATTATTTGTCAGTGAAGTTATATTCTGTCTATTGTGGCATTATGAAATTAATAAAATTACATAAAAGTGTTATTTATCTATCACTGTTTATTGACCAGTCTTTCAGAATACATTATTACTTTCTATTAATCAGACCAAGCTAAATCATGGAGCTAAGGCACTAAAAAAGCCAATATAAAACTAATAATAATGATCCAATAAAGTATGTTCCAAATTTTTAATTATTTTTTCCAAGCTATAAATAATAATTAGGTCTAAATATCTTGATATAAGTAAGTCAAAAAGCATTCTAATAGAATGCTGACAATTTAAATATTTTAAGAGAATGGTTAAAACTAAATTGAATATTGAAGCCAAAGCTATCTTCGAAAACAGAACCTTAACGAATGTTCAATATTTCTTCAAGTAGCAGAGCCAGAAGATTGAAAATGTAAGAAAAAAATTCATAAAAAAATCCACCAAATTTTTATGATAAATTAAAGTTAAACAAAGAAGTAATGTTATTAATATTACTCTCCCATTAGAATCTATAATTAGCTTTAAATAAAATTAGGAGAAAAATAGATTGCATAAACATTGGTTAAATTAAGATATTAGTCTCTTATTAAAAGCAATTCAACAATTAGAAAATACTTCAACAAAGACAAACGAGAAAAGAAATGGAGAAAAGTTTTTTTTTTTTCTAAAATCATTTGATCCAGTCATTTCAGTTCTTTTCTTCCTACAGTTTTAAACCTTTTTAATAGAGGAAATTGACTCTAGAGGATTATTAATGAAATGTTTATATTAGAAGATAATTGAAACTTTTAGTATAATAAAATATGATATCATCATTCCAGACCAATGGTTCAATACAATCAAGTGTCTGCATTGTCTTTCCAATTATTTCCTGTTTAGTCTATCTCCTAAAAATGTTGAGCAAATATGAACTGACTTTTTTCCATTCTTTAATGTCATATCCGGTTCACTTTTTTGTTTATGGTTGTCAATCATTCTACATATATGACTAAACAATAGTAATTCAGTTTTTTATACAACTTTTACTGGAAACTCTTTACATCTATCGATCTGTAGTAACTTCTTGTAGCATTAAATTGCTTCTCATAAATATTTTGTCATGATTCCTGTTTAACTAATGCTTAATTCCCTAATAAATATAAATGAGTCCAATTCTTCTAATTTGATTTGTAAGCTGATGATTTTACTTTTCTAAATCCTATTTTTACTTTGGAGACATGTTCTTGCTGTAGCCAATTTTTAATTTATTTACTTTAATAATTAATATTATTAATAATATTCCAAAATACATAAAACTTTTTGCTTGTCTAATTTATTTCTATAAATATTGATTTTTTTCTTCATTTTATATTTCCAAATCATTAAATTTATATTTAAAATTTCTAATGTGGATTTTAGAGGCTTTTTTTTAATTATCATTATCATGCTATATGCACATTTTAAATTATTAATTTTCTATCCATGCATTGGTAATTTTTTGCCTTTATCTTATCCATTATTCTTCAGATAACTCATGAATATGCTTTGGTGAAATTACGTCTCTTTGTCTTATTCATTTCCAATTTTAAACAGTTCCAGTTTTTCTTTATAATCTCACAATTTTTTGAATTATCACTGATTTATATTGATTATTCCATATGATTTGAATACTTCCCAAATCACTTTTTGAACACTGCTATTGGAGACTTTTTGGGATCTACAAAATTCAAATTTTCTTCCTTTTTATCAAGTTTTCTCTGTAAAGATGTAGTGTGATAATATCTGTTGCATATTATTCTTATCTTTTTATTTGCCAAGAGTTTCTTCATCTGGACCCATAACCTTTCATTTATAATGTTCATCAAAACTTTTTCTACACTGCTAACCAGTGCACTGAATTTTTCATTTTCATATTCTGTCTTGTTCTCTTTTTGTAGATTGACACTAATGTTTGGCTTTAGTTATTATGCATTTTTTCTATATGTTTTATAATCTGTAAACTTTTTGAAATAAAATATTCTCACCACATCTGATGCCCCCCCCCCCCCATAATTTTACCATCTCAGTGCTCTTATTCTTCTTCAAATTATTCATTGCTCTTTCTAATTTCTTTCAATAAAATATAATCATTAATTTCTCTAAAATAATGGTACAATTTTGCTTTATATAATTCTTGAACTGTATTCTAATAAATGCTTTAAAATTTCATTCTTGCTGTTGAGCATTTTTTCATGTTCACATTTTATTATCCTCTATTCTAATTATAATTTTTGATGACATTTTGTTATCCTTGCAGATATATTTTAATAACAACTTCCCCAAACTTTTATTAACGTCAAATTTTTTATTTTACCTTTAGTACTGAATAATATTTTTTTCATTATTTCTACCTCTACTATCTTAGTCAAATATCTTTACTTCTGATATTGAGTTTTATTATATTTTTTTAACCTTTATCTGGATGTTTGAAATTACTAATCTGTAGTCTGAATCCATGTCTGCTACACAGATTTTCTGTATATTAATATTTTATGTCTATTAATATCACATCTAAAATGTTCTTTGTTTCTCAGTTATTTATTGTCCAATTTATTTTCTGTAGTGATTCTGTAGAAATTTTATATTGCAAATTGCTATATATTTTAAAGCAAATTATATATATTTAAGATAATTTTTTACTTTCTAAAATTATATTTTTCTATAACTTATTTGATCTACTTGTATCATTTCTACTCTTAATTTTCAATCTCTGTTAATGATAATATATGTCTTTATAAAATAAAATATAAAACAATGTATTTGATATTTTAAAAAAGTATATATATTTTTTAATTAAGAAATTTTTGTATTTACAGAAGTTGTTCTGAGGTTTTCAACCAGAAAGACTTCTTCATAATTTGTTAATGTGGGAGTGATAAAAATAGAAATTGGGGGGGAGGGGATTTGGAATGTTAACTGCTACTATGTCTGCTAAAATTAATAAATTTTGTACTGAATTTCTTGTCTATTAAAATGGCAATAGTAATAAAGTATTAGAAGATATTTTTATATTTTATTAATAATATATTCAAGATTTGAAATGCCAGGAACTCTTATACCTGGAGCCTAATTGTAAGGCCTAATTGTAAGTATAGGGGATTTGAACTCAGACTTTCAAGCCCCTTTACTATCCAGACTACTATTTATTATTTAGCTTTTCTGCATGTGTGTGGTCATGTGTATCAGTAGTATGAGTTAATGTGAATAGTGAAGTGGCTTGAAAGTCTGAGTTCAAATCCCCTATATTTAATAATATATTTCTAATGAACTTTTTTTTACTATAAAATTGGAATTTGTTTAATTTTTTTATTGTGAAAGAAGGATTTAAAAGATTAAAGTTGTGTTTATTGAATTTAAATCAAAGTTTCTTCCTAGCTTGAAGAGTTGCATCTTTTATTTATAAATGTAGAGAACTGTGCTATATTTGTAAATTATTATTACTAATACTGAGGAATTATGCAGCTTAGTAAAGTGTTAAGAAGAATTAAATCAGAATAGATTTACTTTTATTTAAAAAAGCATTACTTAATATATATATCTAATGATATACAAATTCAATTTTACAAAAAAAAAAAATAGAAACTGAATGAAAAACGGGGAGAAAATACATTTCAAGCCGAACAATTTTAAAAATAATTAGTAAAGTGACTTAAATGTCATGTTTTATTATGATTTTTTTTTAAAGAGAGAAATTTAAAAGCATATATATAATAATTTCAGTGCATTATATATATATTGTAACGGCCAAAAATAAATATGTATAACACATGTTGGGAAAGTTAACTTTATATGTGAATAACTTACAGCATGAAACACTTATTTTATTTTATGTAGCATGGTGAATCATAAACTTATAAAAAGACTAATAAAATATGAAACATGAGAAAGAAAATTCAAAAATGTTTTTTTTTATTATATCCAGACTAACAAATATTTATAATTCTTAAGCATCGTATAAGCCGGACTATCTAAATAACATGTACCATGCTATACTTTTCCTTCCATTATATATAAGCCCATGGTAAGCAATATATTGGAAATATAAATCCTAAGATGGAATCTTAATTACTACTTCAGCTGAATTAAAATTTATGATGTACTACAAAATACTTGACCTTAAATAATTATTACATATGTCTTATAAATGATAAATTAAGATGTGTAATTAGGTGAATTGATATGTGTAAATTGAAATATTTTAATAGAAATTTATAAATTGCATAATTCGTAATTTAACTAATGCATATTCTCTATTAGTTTGACCAAAAATTAATAGATAAAATAATTGTTTTTGTTAAATAAATTAATGTACGTTAAAAATACATCATAACCTTTACACATATGAATTTATTTCAGGACAAATACATTCATATTAATTCATATGTTTTAATCATTCATCATTTAGGTTGTGTATTCTGTGCACTATACTATTTGCAAACTGATAGAAATATTGACATAAATTTTCAAATATTCATTTACATTTGTATTGCAAATTAAAATATTCTCTTTGATATAAATAAATCATACAGATCAAATGTGTAATCCTAAATATATTAAATTTTATAAAACAATTGTCTCTTAATTGATATTATCTTTATATTGTGATATCAGATATAATTCAGTGCCAAACTTTTAAAAGGTTTGATGTTAGAAATATGTTTATCCTACTTTTGACTCATAGGTCGAAACCGGTCTGGGGATGGGGACAATCCAAGATAAAATTGATTTGAATGCCTTCTCTTGTAGTAGCATTTATCAAAAAAGCTTGCTTAGAGCTCATTAGCATGCTCTTAATTTTACATATTTGTAAGTGCAAGCTATATATAAGTCATATGACATCTGACTTTTTATTATATATATTATTTAATTTGAAAGTAAAATTAATATTTAATAATTCTTTAATATAATTAAAATATACTTTGGTCTAATTAAGATATAACACATGTATGAAGTTTTATATTTATGTTATTTTTTATATTATTATTATTATTATTATTATTATTATATTATTATTATTATTATTATTATTATTATTATTATTATTATTATTATTATTATTATTATTTTGAAAGCAACTACCTAATTTATTTATAAATTATTTAAAACAATATATATATATATTTCTAAACTAGCAAATAAATAAAATAGTAAAAACATTTTTTATTCTTATTAAATTCTTTTATTGTATATACTTTATTTACCTGATGATATTCTTCAATCTTCAGCCCAATTTTTTGTAAATGAGTATATAAATTACCAATTAACAAATAAAATTGATACCCAACTTACCAATTGTTCTTTGATTATATTGAAGGTTAGACATAAGAGAGATCCATGAAAAGTTTTGATTAACCTTCAGTTCCTTTTTAAACGCAGCCAAGAAAATTTATCTTTACATCTCTACTATAGATAACTTGCAATAAGATTGATGATTGCCAAATAAATAAAATATTTTGAATCTTTTATAAGAAAAGAAAAATAAGAATCCGAATTAATTGCAATTTTTAAAAAAAATCTTTTATTAGAAATACTAGATAATATTATGTAATACATTTAATTTTTTACATATTAAATTTTAAAATAATAATTAATTAACCAGATTTATGAATATTATTATAATATTTTTTTTTATAATAACTTCATTAATTAATCATATATTTTATTATTATTACTATAAATAAATATATAAAATTGCTAATATAAATAAATGTATGAAATTATTGATGGTGTGTGTATGATTGCACTAATATACCATCACATGTTACTTACATCTGTTCAGCAATTATTCTGATCTTGTATTGAGGATTAAAATTGTGTCCTTATATTTTATTATTGTATAACCATGTTGGCATTGGGTTTTGCTATGCTGCTTTCTCTAAAGATTTAATGATTTTTGTTTTCTATTTTTTTGTTTTGTTTATAATTATTTCTTTATTTCACTAATGTATTAGAATAAGATTTTCTGTTTCAATAAATACTCTCATATATATGTAATACTTTAATATTAAAACTAATGAAATTTTTACAATAGGTATTTGGAATACTATTTCTGGGTATGCTGTAGTTAGAGGGCAGTTAAATTGGCTAATGTAATAGTTACACGAGTCTTAATTTTCATTAAAAATGATAGCTGATTTTCTTTATAAGTATTTTTATTGGTACCAATTGGTTTCAAAATTTGAATTAAATTTACAATCAAATATACTGAGATAAATTTTGGCTATCTCAATATCTAACTTTTGTGCAAATATATTACTTTGGGAAAGTGCAAGCCTAATTTAGCCGTTACATTTTGTTTTATATAAATACTGTATTATATCTACATACATAAATTAATAAATTTGTGTTTCTTATATTGGCCAAGTTTATAAACAAATTAAAAAATATTTACTTTGTAGTTGGAATTGTTATCAATCTGTAAAAAAAATTTATATTACAAATGTTATAGTCCTCCCTTCTCTCAGAAGTGGACTATTTCAGACTCCTCCTTATCTGATCGGATTAAGCATTGTTTGCCACAGGTCAGTAGGTTGATGTATAGCTAAAACATACAAGCCAATAAACAACAATGCTTGCTGAATCCGAATGTTTTCAACAAGGTCAGGGATCTGGCTTTAAATAGTCAGCCTTTTGTGAGAATCAGGGTAGAATGTCTGTCTAACCTGAAAAGACTGTATACATACTCCCAGGGAAGCTCTACTAACCTGAACAGCAGTCAGCATTCCCACTAATAGCAATACACTATTTATCCATGCAGCTAGGCATGCTGCTAAGACTACTGTTGACTCAATGAAAGCTGTCTTGTACATCTGGAAGAGTCATTCTCCCTACCCATGAGGCAAGCTCTCAGGTGTAGCTGGAAGCGGTAGAACCACAAGACTCTGATTCAAGAGTTCCAGTATAACTATTGTTTATTGTATATATACTATATAATTTATTGTATATAGTTGTGAATAATAAATATTATATTAATTGTAATATTGGTATTAGGATTAATTTCTGTAGGTTGGGTCTGTAATCCAAACCAAACATAACAACAAGAACAATACTAAATCTTAAAACTGTTGTCAATCATTACTTACTTTGTTTTATTAATTAAAAACTTTAAAAAAAAATCAATTTTCTTTCATGAAGTCTTGTTTCTTATTCTCTTATCTGTAACCCCTTCCCCCAGATTGATCTAATTAAAAATTTGATAAATATATAATTACTGCCTTTTCTGAGTTAAAAAAGTAATCACTGGTGGTTAATTAAACAAAATTCTTGGAAAATGAGTGGGCTAATCAATTAAATTTAATGCTATAAAAGACACAGCACAGAATTATATATTTTTATTCTTATTTTACAATCTACTCTGATCCACTTTATTCTGCTTGTATTTTACCATATCCTGCTATATGATGAATCCAGAACTTTTTTGAATAGTCAAGATAAAAATTATGAGCTGCCTAAACACTGGGAAAACGGAATTCATTCTCTACTATGACCCTATAGCCATTGAATGTTTAACTTTGCTTTCTGATTGACAGTCAACATAAGCCAACTACTACCAATAAACAAACTATTGAAGAAATGCATGTCTCAATGTTAATGAAGCAATTTCAGGACCAACTCTCTCTATCAGACTTATAAAAACAGTAAAAGAAGACATGGGAAATACTATCTACATGTTTACATACATATGCATTTATATAATTCAACTTTCTGAAAAATAGTATCACTTTATCCACTCATCTCTGGACTTGAGATAAAACTTTTTTATGAACTGTTTTATTAAGGTATACTAGCAAGTCAATGATGTATATAAGAAAGGGAGTAATTTTATATTTATACCTGGTGTATTTTGTAAATGGTTTTATTTATATTATTATATTTTTTGTATTATTGTTATTAATGTTTCTATTTTAACCTCTATTGTATTTGATTGCTGATAGTTTGTTTTAATAATATAAACTAATTGGTTTCCTAGAGTTTAATTTTTTTCTCCTGTAAAGTTATTTCTAATGAAAAGTTTTAATAATAATAAAAAAGTTTTAAATTATATAGATTTGATTTTGTAGGTGCTATATGTAATCATTAGTAATATATAGGGGATTTGAACTCAGACATTCACATGATCCTCAACCATCCATGCCATCTCATACCATGGATACACTTGAACATACACATGTCGAAAAAATAAATAATCACCAATATATGTATCTTGTGCTAAACCAGCACTCATCAGTTGGAATGCTTGGAACTCATTTATGTCCTGTACATGAGGGGTCAGAATGACTTGTGATAATATGGATTGGATGAGAGGGTTGGGACTAAGGTGGGTTTTGAGTGTTCCATCATCATATTTTCAATGAAATGGATGGCTCAAGAGTTGTGGGGTGGAGTAGTTTGAAGCCTGTCCATTAAATTATGAAGATTGGCTATCTTAATATAAGCTGATCTTTAATTGTATATATGTGTGGAGATGATAATCTGGACTAACTGATGAGTGTTGGTTTTGCATGAAATACGTATATTGGTGATTATTTATCTTTTCAACATGTGTGTGATCAAGTGTATCAGAAGTATGAGATAGCATGGATGGTTGAGGGTTATGTGAAAGTCTGAGTTCAAACCCTCTATACATTACATATAAAGGTGCAGGTATAAAAAAGCCTGCACTGTAGAAAAAATTAATATTTCACAATCATATATATATATATGCATACTTGACAAAGTGTGGGTGCATATCTTTATAATTTATTTGTTAGCAGTTTTCTTGTTTATTTGATGTTATATGCATCTGAAGTAAAGAAATATATATATATATATGCATTGTATATAGGGATCCTAGATATTTATATACCAGGCAAAGTTAGTATTATGTATTCACCCTCCTCTTCCTGTGATTTATTTTTCTGATTACCTCCTGAGATATATGCTGTTATTAATATCTTTGCATTGGGTAAAGTGACCTTCCTTTCTATGCTTATTTATATAATGTTGCCTTCTAACATGAGTTATTAATGGGCCAATTTATTGACACTCCTTATTAGTTTCTTTTCATGTCTGGATGCTATGCATCATATATAAGCTTTGTTTTGTAACAGTCTTCCTGTATGGTCATATATAATGAGGTAGACTGATGAGTTTATTGTTTATTAATGTCAATATGAGAGATATTTATATATGCACATCAGAATAAATTGTCAAGTGTTTGTAAACTTTAGGAGTTATTAACAGTACTAAAAGTAAATTTAGGAAAAGGGTAATATTGAACATTTGTTTACTTCAAAGAGTTAATTACTATTTAAATCTTATCATATTAAAATAACTCTGATATTTAAACCATATCATTAATTGTATACTATGTTGTTAAATTGTTAATAAATATTGTTTTATTAATTGTTAGATTTATCCAGCATTTTGTTTACTGTTGTCTGCTCTGCCAATTGTTATTTTTTCAAGAATCACTGTTCTCTGTGATCTAGAGGTGCTTTTAGATATATGAGTAATGGTACAGCTGTGCTAGGAACTTGAATTGATATCCTCATCAGTAAATTTTAAATATTCTAGTCTAGAGATCTAATGGAACATCTGATGAAGGATATAAGATTCTTGCTGTCCATTATAATACATTTATACATTATTAAAAATTTTAATACAAGCCATAATTATTTACACTGCATAGAGATGATTGCTATTAATATTACAACATCCAAATGGAATAATTCTATTTCATACTATAAAAAAAATGTGTGAAATTAAGTATATATATATTAATGGTTCAAATTTTGAATTAAATAATACAAGAATAGTTAATATAAATTCAAATAAAATAGAGCTCAAATAAAATTATTGAACTCAAATATATACATTTAATCTAACCAATACTCTGATAATGATGATCAAGTAACCTAAGCACTGAAGGTCAAATTAAATGTAATTATTCCAAAAGTATTTTTAATTTGTGATAATATGTTGCACTATTTTCAGCATCTATCTTTAAATGTTGAATGGATAGAAAATTTTAAATTTTATTTAAACTTTTTAATACATTTAAATATCAGCCTTTCAAGCTATTGTGCATGCACTTTTTACTAATGTTAATAATAAATGAATACTTTCATTCCCCGACACGAGATATAGTATTTATGAAAAAATAAAATGAATCCACTTATTCTTTCCAACCCAAAGTATTAACACACAAATAAACAACATAGTTTAATAAAGTTAAAATTTTTCTATACATTCAACATTTAATGATAAGTGAGAAAATAGTCCAATATATTATCATGTCTAATATACCATCATCACAAACCTTCAGGCAAATCTTTTACATTTCTTTTTCTATATTCAATTTAAAATTAAATTTTAGATGCCAAAATTTTTAAATAAAAGGTTTACTTCAAGATGTTTTATTATTGCCCATTATTGTCATTTTAAATTACTGCCATTATCCTTGTGTCTCACCAGTGGATTGCATGGCTTCTCAGGCTTAATGGATATTAATGGGATATGCTTGAAATGAGTTTGAAAAGCAAAAATACAATGAATTAGTTAATTAAAAAAATAAATTAACAATTTATTTATAATAAATAAATAAAATATGAAATCATGTTTTATATTTCTGTAACTGCTATGAAATAAATCCAATACAAAATATTGCAATAAGAAAAAAAAATAATTATAAATATTAAAACATAAGGTTTTATGAATAAATATAAAACAAGATTTTACACCATAGCTACAGTTTTCTGCAGATGTCATATGAGTATTATACATGTGAACAATTCTTTAACAATATACTCCTGATTACATTAGTGATAATAGTGTAAATTGTAGATATTATAACAGAGTCCATTTTTTCCCTTACAGCATGGTTTTCTTCTTTAAAGCAGATAACAGTGCATTCTAAGCAAATTCAATGTTTGTTTGGTTACAACGGCATAGTTTCAGGTCTTTTGAGTTAATGTCATTATATTTGTTGAGGTGGATGGAGTAATGAAAAATATTTTGAAACAATCAACTAAGTACAGCTATCTTAAAGCTATTTTGAGGGAAACTATTTTTAACTAATGAATTTTTTCACAGAATCAATCTGCAGTTTTCTTCTCAATTCAAGATTAGACTAGAGTCCGATCAATTTTCTTTTCAGATCTATTTAAAACTCATGTTCTCACAACATTTTTTAAATAATTAATTTGTAATCAAGTATGTATTTATTTACATCAGGATGTTTATTAAAAACATATTTAATAAGTCCTAATTACAAGATTTAATATATATTTATTTGCAAAAACATGTTTTTCCATAAATATTTTCACAGTGTATTATTATTATACAAATGATTATATAATAATAAAAATAGTTTTTATTTATTTACAATAATGATGGGAAGAAATCATAACCATACTTTTTTTCCCTATGTCTTAGCATCAGCCGGGATGCAAACCCACAACTGTCTGCAACCATACTTGCTTGCAAGGTGGTTGCAATGACCTCTCAGCTAACAATGCTTGACATAACTATACTTTGAAATTTGTTTTTTAACTTTTTCAATTTTAGAGATTTATAATTATTAATAGCATATTTAGATTTGTTATTCAATTTAATACAAAAAAAGGCAAATTATTTCTTTAAACTTTCATCCAGAAGATAAAGCTGAAAGAATTACAACATAATATACATTTTCTTAAACTATACAATTCAAATTCATGCACTAAAATTAATTTTTCTCCTCTTATATTTTATAACTTATCATTTTATCAATTATAATTTTACAAAATACATTTCTTTTACAAAATATTTAATAGTATTATTAACTTTGTAGACCAATTTTCTTTTAATTTCTTAATCAATTTACCTATGCATTTATCTAATATGCACACATACACATGTGGTAATCTATAAATTCATTAATAAATCTATCAGAGTATTGTATTAAGCTTTATTGATTATGCAGCTTTGTAATACAACTAATTTGAGCTGCCCTTGAATTTGTTATAATTCTATATATTTATTTTTATATAATCAAAATAATATATATATGATAATACATTTTTTTTTATCTTTATTTTTATATAATCGAATTAAATAAATAAAAAAATGTCTTTTATTAATTCCCATCATTTATTTTATTCACCAAAATTTATTTTTAAAAGATGTCATTTTATGTCAACTAACTTAAAAATAAATCATCCTACCCCTCTTCAACTTTAGCAAAATTCTCATTTTTCTAAAACATTGTAGAAGTAAATGTTGGTTTTCTTTTCCAAAAGATAAAATAAAAACATGACCTCATATCAATTACTTTTTATTAATTGATAGCACTTTACTTAAAGGTGTTTTAAAATTTTATTTCAAAATGTATGTTTGTGTTTAAATATATAATTTTCTTAATTTGCAGTTATTTTTTAAATGTGGATGTATTCAAGACTAAATAAAAATATTATTTAAATAAATAATTTTTGCAGAAATAATGATTGGTAGTTATGAAAATTTAAAAGTCAGTTATAATTTTATTCAGATAGTAAAAGGTGTCAATCAATTGGATTAATATTTTTTTTTATATCTATGTTCAAAAATAAAACTAGGTTTATTTCTTGCCACCTGCTTTACAAGTTATTTATTAATTTTATTTTATTTTAGTATTCAATTAAGATTTTCATACAAACTTATAAAGTAAAATAAATCGGGATGAGGAGATAAACAGAAAAATTAGATGATTTATTGGAAACTTCAACCCTTCAATTCAATTTACAGCCATTTGATAGAAGAAAAAGTGACATATAACACACATATTTACATATACAGCAATAATGAATATTTTTTTAGAGTTGTTTATAATAATTATTTTATTTAGGAGGCTAGAGCTAATTATATAAAAATGAATAGTCATGGCCTCCAGATAACACATTAATTTCATAAAAATTATAAAGAAATGAAAGAATGATTTATTAATAAAGATTAAAAAGTTAGATGAGTTTATTGTGAAATATAATGGTTTTAGTAATATAAATGTTTAATTTGGATAACAGTGTTTCTGGTCTATGCATGAAAATTGCCATATTCTTCTAAAAATTGAACCTTTTTATATTCCATTACTATAATATCATAATAATTTTGTTCTCTCAACATGTTCAATTATGATTAAATAGAACTTTGAAAAATAATTTTTATATGTCTGAAAGCAGTGAAAGCCATCTTTTTAACAGTTGTATATTGTCTATTAAAAGATACTATAATAGTTTACTCATGATTTTAAAAATAATTGCATATGTGATTATATGATATTCGAGTACTGAAGTAGTGGTTTAAAGACAACAACTCTATTTATTGTATTGAGATTTGTTTTCATTATACTACTTGAGAATCAATTCAGGAATATTAGTTCTTATCAGTATCTCAAATTAAATAGGGCTTAGTGATGCTAAATCTATCTAATAAAAAACTTTCCAAGTTATATATCACTTGAAATATTTCTTGAATATTAAGCAAGAAAATTAGTTTGATCTAAAAGATAAATATTAACACAAATCAAGATTTTGAAATAAAACTCTATGCTTCAACTATAGAAAATTATATAAAACTTAGTGAAAAATTATGGTGAAATCTATAGCATTGAACAACTAGATTATGAATCTAGATATAAAAGCATCAACTTCAAGTTTTATATACTATGAAGTTACAAATTTATAAAAATATAGAAATTTAAACTCTTGTCATTTAAATAGAAAGACATCAACAACTGATATTACATCAATCAATATCAACTTAAATTACAGGTTTAATCTTTAAAGCACCTAAATCTTTAGATGTTAATGTGATTACTTTCCTATACATGAACATCAGACAATTATAACTACATTTATTAAATTGTGATGTACTTTTTAATTTAATTTTAAAAATGAAATGTGCATATAAACTTAACACTTTCCAAGATGTGCATTTTTTTGTTCTCTTTTGCATTGTTTATATTAAATTATTTTGTAAAAAATTAATTATTTTTTGCATATTTCACAATGATATTATATTTATTTAATTTGATTATCTGATGGTTTTGACTGTGTATAAATCCTCTTCGAGCTGTTGTTCTTTTTCAATTATTCTGAAAAAGACTGCTAGACAATCAAAACTGCTAGATAATAAAACAATCAAAAAATATTGACAAATATGCAAAAAAAAAGAAATGAACTTTAAAAAGATTTATTTAAACTTAACACTTCTTTTTTTTACTTATGCTCACATTAAACAAAATACATTTAAATTATGGTCTAAATAATCTTATTTTTGTTGAATGTGATTTCAAATTAAAAACATTTAGTATAAATAAATCAATGGATCCTTTTATTTGAATCTCAAATCTTTTCTTTAACAACTCAAATGATTTCTTATTCATCAAGCATGTGAATATTTTTTTCCCCAATACCACTAAATAATAAAACCTCTAAATAAATATAAACCCATTTCGAGCCAAACGGATTATTTTTCCAATACCATAAAGCAATAAAAACATTAAAGAGATGCTCAAATGCGTTTTAAAGCAAATCATTTTTTGCTGCAAGTTTCTCTAGTCAGATCAACACTGGTAGATAATCTTTTTTTAAAAAGAATGCTCTCACATATCAATCTTATTAATGACTAAAAGCCGATCTTATAAACGTATAAACACTTTTTTAAATATATAATCTTAATAAATATTTAGATAAGTTTCAAAAAAATTATTATGTTCGTTCAAACTTAGTATGTTCTTAAATTTCATATGTTCCTTACAATTATAAATTATACAAATTATAAAAGTACAGAATTAGGTATTATTCTAAATTTATATAGATGGACATCAGATATATTATGCAACAAAGATTTCCAATACTGCTTTCTCCTAAGATCAAACTTTTTTCTATTCAGTTTATCATCTCAAAGATGTATGTCTCTATTAGTTTAATCACAGAAGTACTTAAATATCCAGAATTACTTCCATGTAATCCATAATTTTATTCTCAGTCAACAGAAAATTTTGAAAGCAAAATAATCTTGCTAAACTGGATGCCAGTGTGATTAGAACTGTAATGACAATTTAGTTTTTTAAAATGATTGGTGGTGTTTCTTCAGTCTAAGACAAATTCAAATGCATTATGTAGACAATAGAAAAGGAATACATTTTTTTCAGAAGCTAAAATATTAAAGCTTAATGTTTACTTAGAACCATATATAATTTCCAGTTATCCAGCTTTCTATGACTATAGTTTTCTTAAACAAAATATATGGATAGATAACTAAACTTTTAAAAGATAACTTATGCTTTCAGAAATTATACTCTTTTCAAAAACTCAGATTAGACGTATCTCTCGTTCTTTGGCACAATGCATATTTTTAAAGATTGCTTTTTAAATTTACACATCCATGAGTTCCAAAACATAAAAATATCTTTAATCTTTAATACATTTCGATTTATTTTTAATATTTTGTATATGATTGATTAACTTTCTTTGAAGATGTTAACATCCTCATCCATAGCCAGATTTGTTTCATTACACTTCTAAAGAAAAAATATTATATTCCTATCTTCTTCCATAATATATCTAAATTGTAATGATCAGATTAGCATAATTCACAATTTTATATTTTCTCTAATTATTTATTTACATAAGTTACATGGGTGCCACCTGACTTTAAGTGCCAGGAAATAAACTAACATATATATATATAAACCAATATTTTATTCAATATAATAATATAATCATTACACAGCCCCATTTTTAATGCCAGACTAAATCACAGAGTACATAAGTTACTCCCAGTGAAAGATGGTAAACCATGCAATCTTACATAAACAAAGTAACAAATCATCAGTTGCACTTATTAATTGATGTACAATTTATTTTTTATCATATAATAATTTATTTACAAAGAATAATCATTAATTGATATGCAATTTATTTCTTTAACCCAGTGATGGTGAACCTAAAGCACAGTGCAAGAGATGGCACATTCAAATTTTTTACTGGCACACGAACTATTCATATATCATAATTTTCTTCAAATTTTTTTTTTGTTGCTAAAATCTGTACTAATAAAAATTTACTGTAAACTAAAGGTAAAATAAATAAATATAATATCATATTAGAATTCAATTTACAAATAAACTCTGATTAGAAGCAATAAATTATAGTATTTTAAGTCAAATAAAGTGATACTGGTATACTGTAGTATCATATTCTATAAACATGTCAAATGATTCCAATAAAACTAGAAAATAAACTCAGTAAAATATTTTATAACTTTTCAAAGTAATTTTTTTTCAAATCTAAAATAAAAGTAATCAAATGATTTTCTGTTCTAATTTTTTTTCACCTAAACATGTTGACACCATTAATTTTTTTAACCACAATCAAAATCACAACAAAGGAATGAAATGTGTAATCAAGATCATCAAACGATATGTTTTTTTGCTTGAAGTTTTGTTGTAAAAGTGAAATGTAAGGATAATAATATATTTTAACATATAATAAATCTTTGATTTATAAAATTATTAAAGCTCATTTATTTTAAATAAATTTGTTACCATTATATTAATATGATCAGTTGAAATAAAAAACAAAAATTATCAAGCAATAGAGAATTTCAAAATTGGTGGACTGGTGAGTATGGAATAATTAACAAAGCACCAAGGCAGTATGTGTTTTATATCCTGGAACAGTTGTGTTGAGAACATCATCAGTAAAACAGCATGAGACCAATCATAAATCCCTCAGCAAAAAAAATAAAGATGAACAAAAATAATATATTGCTCAAGTATTTAAAAATATAAATATTTAATCTACATCTAACTGCTATTAGTTTTTGTTTCAAGTGTAATTGTCAAACATGGGAAACTTTTTAATGATGGAGAATATATGAAAGAAGCTTGGATGAAATATGCACCAGTTCTTTTTGAAGATTTTGAAAACAAAACAAAATTATTCAGAGCATAAAAGATTTATCATTGGCTAGAAATACAGTTAAAGAAAGAACTTTGCAAATGGCTAACAAAATAACTTATGAATTAAAAAATAGCTATAAAATCTTCTAGTTTAATTTCTCTCTGCCTTGTTATAAGTACAGACATAAATGGGTCAGCTCGTTTGGCTATTTTTATTCACTATTGGGTTGGGAATAATATCAAACAAGAATTGATGAATTTAATCTCATTAGTAACAAAAACAAAAGGAAATAGATATTTACAAAATAGATGTTGCCAAATAGTATCAGTAACTACAGATGGTTATCAACTCTATTGGACATTCAATTTAGGGTTTTCATTGCATTATACATCAGCAAGTTTTATAAATGAAGGCCAGATTTAAGCCACTGTTGATATTATGAACATTGTGACTAAGTTGATCAATTTTATATCTACACATTGAGTGAAGTGGTTTACTTATGTACAACAATATCCAATGGTTAAGTTGATGAAAAGTTCTTCAAAGATTTACTGAGTGTTTAGAAAAAATTAGACAGTTTTTAGTAATGAGAAAATCATTGAAAAATATAATGAATTAATGGATGTTGATTGGCTTTCAAAATTAATGTTTTTTACTGATATGTGTTCACATCTACATGAATTAAATGTGAAACTGCAAGATTATAATAAGACAATTGTCATCATGTTTGATTTGATCAGAGTATTTGAAGTTAAATTATAAATTTTCAACCTTGATGTTATTTCTAACACCTTCAAATATTTTCCAAATCTAAAAGAGTTCTTGACTGATTTAGAATTTCCTGAGAAGCCAGATCAAGTAAAATTGAAGCAAGATGTTGATGAATTTTTTTTAAGATTTACATAGTTCAGACAATTTTCAGAAATATCAAAATTTATTTTATATCCAGACATAATATCAATGGATAGTCTCAAGTTAGAAATTTTTGAGTGGCTTAATTTAAAAGATATGGAAATGTAATCAGTCGATTTTCAATCCAGTTCTGTATGAAAACAGAAATTTGTTGACTTGGGGAATGAGTTAGAAACAATGGAAAATAATATCGATTATTGGAAATATGTTAAAATAATGCTGAAGAGGAACTATTGACTCCTGGTATTGCTATTCCTAAAACATTTAATTGTTTAAAAAATTAGCGACCGCTATATTATCAATTTTCTCCTCTACATATGCATGTGAATCATTGTTTTCAGAAACGAATTTAATTAAAGACAGTTCGAGAAATAGAATGACATGAATCTAGTTCAGCATGTACATTATTAAAAATGACAAAATGTGAACCAGATATAAAATATTTGGCATCCAATGTACGACAACAAAAATCTCATTAAATAATATCTATGTTGATTTTATATGTTTATTTCCAAAATTTTGTTTTAATTACTATTAATTTTTTACTATTACATTTTATTCAACTTGTGCTCTTTTAAATAAATATCGTTCACTCATATTTAGCTTCTTTAGAAATTTAGTTTAATTATTATTATTAATTATTATTTTGTTTTATTTGTTTATATTTTGATTTAATAATTGTATGGCACCCCAATCATTCAATAAATATTTTTTGGAAATTTTTGGCATGCACACATAAAAAGGTTCGCCACCGTTATGCTTTAATCATTATACATTGTAGTATCAATATATTCATAGATACTGTAACACTTTGGCCGTACCTTTAACCCTAACTTCAACAAACTTAAAGATAATTCTACTCATGTATAAATTCAGAAATACAAACATTTTTTGACTCGCATGTCTTTTAGTACTATATGGGATAGATATCAATGCTATCTTTATCACAATAATCATAAGGAGTAATCTTAAAGATAACTGCTTATATAATAATAACCATAAAGAGATAACCTTTTGTTCCTAATCCTAACAGAATAAACCTTCTATATAATAATTATAAGGAATGGCTTTTATTTAATACTACTACAATTTACACAAGGTGACTCATTCTGAGATCAATCCCTAACTCATTAAACTGAAAGGAATGTACTCTTCCATATCGATGCGAACATATGTAAACTATTAAATATTGAATAAACAACTTCGCATATATAAATCCATCTACATAAAATCCATTTTTCAGTAATCAAATATGTTTACTTATGATGAGACTAATGGAAATAATTATATGTTAACTACGATTATTTAAGATTTAGGCAATTTATATGTGTGGATTACATTTACATGATTATAATTATTTTTTTACCTTTTTCTCTTATTAATAACTCATATAAAATTCATAAACTTAGCATACATATGTGATATATAATAATTATTTTTTTTTAAAAAAAAAAGTAACAAAGAAGTTATTACAAATTCATTTCATTTTTAAAAAAAAATAACAGTTTCTTTAAAATAATATCCAGATAATAAGCATTATTTACCAATTCAAATTATAAACAAGACATTTATTTAAAATAAAATACAAATCACCCAAAACAAATAATTATCACTTACTTTTTTCTAACAAATATTAAAAGTCCGTTTAGAGTGATAATTTTAAATAAGTGTTAATTATTCATTTCAGCCAGAGTTATTCTAAATATGATTCAAAAGTGTTTCATATTAAATCTAGCTAACTGTTAGTAGTGTTTTTCCTTTTTATTCATGAGGCATAGTAAAATCCTGGGATTTGAATGAAATAGTTTTTTTTTTTGATTATTGAGAAAAGAAAAACTGATTTTTATATCAAAACTTAATTTCTTTCTTGAATCTCATTTTTGTTCTCTTTTTCAACCAAATTTGCATATCATTTTGTTTAGAAGAAAAAGAAAAAAATTTTTTTTTTATTAAAATGAATAATAGATTGTTCATTTCAAATATCGAACTTAAAAAAAAAAATAATGAAAAAAAAGTCGTAATTATTAATCATCCCGCATTTTATATGGCAATTATTCAACTGTTCTTTGATAACATAGGATTGTTTAGATATAGTTTGATAATAAAGTCTATCTTGAGGCTTTTTCTTTCATGGAAACTGTGGAGAAGAAGCTAATGGTGTGGGAGAAAATTATGTTTTATTTCTTCCCAATTGTAAGTAAAGTTGACAATTACCACCCACAGCAAGCTAGAGTAATCAATGGATGCCAGAAGGCTTGTGCATAAAATCCCCATCTAGTGCCTACTCATCCAATATCCCCAGACTAGTTTCTGGTTTGCGGCTTCATCAGTGAGGAGTCTAGGATCTGAGAGCACTGTATTTAGATCTTAGGATCTAATGCAACCCTCCAGAAGCCACTTTTTATCTCCACTTAACTACAAAGCTATGAATCTTAAACTGAAAACACCTTAATGTTTTCAATCCAAGCCCACCAGCTTATATAGCCACATAGGTCTGAACCCAGTTCAATACCCATACATTTTGGTTCTTTAATAACCACAGCCTGTTAAGTGGAGATAAAAAGTGGCTGCTGGAGGTTAGATCCTAACATCTAAGTACAGTGCTCTCTGATCCAAGGCTCTCCACTGATGAAGGCTACAAGCCAGAAACTAGTCTGGGGATATTGGATGAGTAAGCACTAGATGGGTACTTTATGCACAAGCCTTCTGGAATTCATTGATTACTCTAGCTTGCTGTGTGTGGCAATATGTATAGTGAGTTTTGCCTATTCTAACAACAGCTATACACAAGCATAAGTAGGGGTGGTCATGTGATGTTTATTGGCTTAAAACTAGTCCTGCCTAATAGGATACTGGTGGCTATGGTTATTAAAGAACCAAAGACACCAAAATGTATGGGTACTGAACTGGGTTCAGACCCATGTGACTATATAAGCTGGTGGGCTTGGATTGAAAACATTAAGGTGTTTTCAGTTTAAGACTCATAGTTTTGTAGTTAAGTGGAGATAAAAAAATGGCTGCTGGAGTGTTGCATTGGATCCTAACATCTAAGTGCAGTGCTCTCAGATCCAAGGCTCCTCACTGATGAAGGCCACAAGCCAGAAACTAATCTGGGGATATTGGATGAGTAGGCACTAGATGGGGATTTTATGCACAAGTCTTCTGGCATCCATTGATTACTCTAGCTTGCTGTGTGTGGCAATATGTATAGTGAGTTTTGCCTGTTTTAACAACAGCTATACTCAAGCATAAGAAGTGGTGGTCATGTGATGTTTATTGGCTTAAAGTTGACAATCAGTAAAATTAATGTAAAAAGAATTCCATTACTCCAGAAAGCTATTATTAAAAAACTTCTATTATCTAAACAAAATTTCAAAAGTAATCTTTAACATTTTACAATATATAAATTATTTTGTATACACATTTGTAAATAAAATGAAAGTTAAAAACATTCTATAAATACTTATAAATTATTACACTTAATTTCATTCTCTATCTTAATACAGTAACTCTATTTAATTTACAATCAAATTAAAAAAAAAAAAATAAGGTTTTAAAAGTGATGCATATTGTAAAAAAAGATTATATTGAGTTACTTTTATATTTTCAGTGCAGTTTGACAGTTAAAATTGACTATTTGTTAGTCTACTTTCAGAACAAGTTATATTTCTTTGTTTGATGAATTTATTTAAACATTTCTGAATTAATAATGTCCCTCTCTTTAGTAAGTTGCAATCTTTAGTGTCTATATAAACATATTAGATCATAGATAAAGGTGAATATCCACCTTTATTATAAAAAGGAGGTTTCCATGACATCCAATTGAAATTCTTGATTGTTGTTGTTTGGTATTGTTTAGATGTGGATTGCTCTCAAGTATTTACAAGTATATAGAAAGTATTTATACATAATAAAACTATTGATAGTAAAATTAATGTTATTTACACTTTTAGCAAAAGTTTGGATTCACAATAAAGGGCAAAATATTTATTCCTGAAATCTAAAAAAAATCACAAATTCCAAAAAGTCTTAGAAATATGATTCAGTTTCAAAGCATCTTAAGTTCATTGCAGTTTTATTCAAACATTATTTGATTTTTAAAAAATTTCAGTTGAGTGTAATGATGGAATGGTGGACCTTATTACTGATATCTATTAATTGTGACTCTTCTGGTACTTTTGTAGTTCAAACTTCATATAAATTCCCAAGCATCAAACCTTTATATATATATATTGTTAAAAGGTTGCCTTGACAACAGTTTGAATTTTTTGATTGTTATTGATTTTGGGATTGTCTAAGTGTTGACTGGTTTTTAATATATATATAATTTCAATTTACTGATATACAATAAAAATAATATATGGAATTTCGAGCATCTTATTTTGATTATCACTTTCAAAAAAAAAATCTTACACAGTTGGCTTTAACCTCATCTAAAAATATTTGTCTTTAACTGTAAAAAAAAGTCATAATACATATTTTCTAGTTCATAAAAAATAAATAAATAAAAGAAACTAACATTAATTTAAAATTGGGACATTTAGTAAAAATCCCACTCTATAATTATTTTTATACAAGCAAATACGATGCAAACAGATCTCTGCCAGCTTTTTCTGAGAGATAGCGCTGAACTCTTTCAGCAAAAACTTTTTAATCATGTTACATTAATCAAGTTATTCTCTGATTATTAAATTATGCAATGAAAAACTATTTATTTGCAAATCTGTTGCATTGCATTCTGGTATTTCTTGATTATTCAATTGTTATAGAATGAACAAAATAGGTCATTGGTTTAAAGGTGTTTATTTATATTAAGTTAGTGGAAGATGTATTGCAAGTACTTTTGTTTTATCAGAGGATCCCTCATCTCTCTCCATCACATCTTAATTATTCAACATTTCAAAAACTCAGACTACTCTTCCATTACATATGCATTTTACTAACAACGTTCACTCATCAGTTTGAATTTCTATATTGATGTGCAGTTGTGATGTGTAAAATTGAGAAGAAGGTGCACTAATAAAAGTGAGAGGAGAATATAATTAGTTATCTAATAATTTCATTTTATTTTTAATTATCTAATAAACAGAAAATAACTACATGTATTTGTTAAATAATTTATTAAATGATATTCAAATTTTGACCTTATGTCATTGCAAGCAATATATATATATAATAAAAGTTTTGGACACATATAAAAAAAACTTAAGAAAGTCTATCTGCATCACACTTTCATTCTTAAATAATATTTTTAAAAATAAAACGCATTTTGAATGAGAATTAGAAGAACATATTCATGTGGCAGCAAGAATACAAATCACACTTTGTATATATTTTTTCTGGTTTTAAAATGACTGATACAGGTGTGCATTCTTAGAACCATTTTCCAATTTGAAAAGTAATTAAGGTACAGTACTCGGCCTAAAAAGATTATAAAAAAAAAAAAAATAGTATTTAAATGCAGTATAAATTTACATATATATTAAAATATTAAATATTAGATATAACAAAATCTAATGATAAATTAGAGCTATTTGCAACGAGATTTCCCGTATTAATTTTTAAAGACATAATCCTGATAAATGCATTTTTGACGATTCATTTATAATCGTGACACAGTAATTTATTGTTAAATTATGTGTACAGACTTTATACGTAATTAATATGAAAATTAAATATTTACTCATTTCAATACAGACGCTAAAGAAGTTATTCAATGCACTTTTCGAATGTACAATAAACCGCACCTTTTTTTTTTTTTGACATTTTTCTAATTTATCGGTAAATATTCTTCTTTAATTTTAAAAATTAAAACTATTACCAATAATATCTTCAAAAATTAAAGGCAGAGAACCCCGTTGTAAAAGGGTATAATTTATCATTAGATTTTATTATGCAAAAATGTCTGCACATCTTTAAGATTTACATTATGGATATATACAGAATGTCCCACAAATACAGTATCACCAGAATTAATATATATTTTAATTGATCACAATAAATGTAAAAGGGAGAGAATGAATCCAACTTATTCCATTCATATAAATTCAAAGTCTAAGTTAAACTATTACAAAATTTAATGGATTTTATAGAAATCCAACACAAAGAAGATTTATCACAATAGTTGGTAAGCTGGATTTTTTATATGATAAACCACACAATGAACTAAGCAGAAGCTGTTGTTTTGATGTTTAAATTTATTTTCCTATGATATTGTAATTATGGAACATCCTCTTAATGTATATATACATATACACATGTATTAATGTTTAGGATAAATAAAAAGTATTGCAAATTATATGTAGAGCAAAAAATTCTCCTCTACGCATAATATAATATTGTTCAATAATACAGCAATAGGCTGGTTTTATGGGAAAAACCTTACTTTTAAAATACATCAGAAAGAACATGGCATTATAAAGTAATATTATTTATTTATCTATTTATTTACCTACCTACCTGCTTTCCTCTCTCCCTACCCACCTATCTATCTGTATTCATTCATTCATCCATGCATCTATCTATCTATCTACCTACCTATCTATTTATTCATCTATCCATCTATCTATCTATCTATCTATCTATCTATCTATCTATCTGTCTGTCTGTCTGTCTGTCTGTCTGTCTGTCTGTCTGTCTGTCTGTCTGTCTGTCTGTCTGTCTGTCTGTCTGTCTATCTATCTATCTATCTATCTATCTATCTATCTATCTATCTATCTATCTATCTATCTATCTATCTATCTATCTATCTATCTATCTATCTATCTATCTATCTATCTATCTATCTATCTATCTATCTATCTATCTATCTATCTATCTATCTATCTATCTATCTATCTATCTGTCTGTCTGTCTGTCTGTCTGTCTGTCTGTCTGTAATGGCTGAAGCATGCATGTTGGGAAATCATTTGGATGCCAACTTATGTAATGAGAAATATTTGCATGATTGGCTAATAGATGGTTTGTTTTTAGCTATGATAGAGATTATACCTACTTACAGACTATAAATATTACCAACTGGCTTGTAAGCACTAATTTGTTTCACATAGCTCCAACATTCCTATGTATACACATGTTTATTGCAAATCTTATTTTAAAGTGATAATGAAAATCAATACAACAAAATTTAATCTGGACAGGAAAAAAAAATTATAAAAAAAAAATCATAAGTAAATACTAGAAATGTCATTAATTTATGGATTTCTTAAATAAATAAATAAAATAAAAATGCATAACTCCAGTCACATTCTATTGACATAAATTGTTTCACTTTGGAGTAAGTTTGCAGGCGATTGCTCCAAACAAAGTATTTAACATATCTCTTACATGTAGCCAAAAATAATATTTTATAAAAAATGTTTAATTATTGCAACTTACCATTTTTTTAAAAGTTTCTGTTTTCATCATTTAATAATTCTTCCATATATTTAAGTGTTATTGTTTTATTTTTTCTTAAAATAGATAAACATTTAGAGGTTTTATTTCTACTACATAACAGCTTGTAATATAGTATTGACTATTTGCACCGATTGCAAATATTGCTATCAGCAAATCCAGTGCAATAAACCTTTCTTACCCAAAATTTTAACTCTATCTTTATCCAAACAACTTTAATTTAACAATTCTTGCAAATATATATTAAGTAAACAATATATTGTAATTGAACAGATATGACAACCATTTGAGTTCATGCCCCAACAATTGGCTGTACAATTTGTTATGGAACAGGCATAAATCAGAATCTTAATGTATATGATTCATGCCCAACAATTGCTGCACCATTTGTAACAGAATGGTCTATTATGTATGAGACCAAATTCCTACCTATGCAAATGGACAATGTCTAGCCACAATAATAGGTTATTAATTGAAATGGAATAGAACAAATTGGCTATTTGTGCCACTTATTTTATTTGTATATTGAGTTTATGGTATGAGTTTGAGTCCCTGGAGTTTGCCAGGTATAAATGTATTACATTTGATAATATTCTGAGTTCAACTCTGATACATATTATCACTATATGGTTGCTCTTTAGGTCCTCAACATCGTGGGTTCTCCTCATATTCCTGTTACACCTTGGTATTCAAACTCTGCAGTTATATCCCATGATTGTAATAATCCAGGGTGATGATTAATATAAGTTTGATATACATTAAAAATATTTACATCTGAGTTATTATGTGTGTGGTATAGCAGGGATAATGAAAAGTTAGATAAATGATATGGCATGGGCAGTGGAAAGATAGATAAATGATATGGCATGGCTAATAGAAAGTTGGATAAATTATATGGCATGGCTAATGGAAAGATAGGAAAATTGAAGAAACATACACAAATTCTAATTAAATTAAATAAATCATTAACAATTTTATTCAATTATGGGTGATATACAATCTTTTATAATAGAATTTGATGTTTGGGTAGGTCAGATCATCCTTCATTTGATTCACAAAATATTATGATTATCCCCTAACCTTTGACCCCATGTAGAATGGCCATTCACTACCCACTCTAAACATTCACTTAGTTTAAGAACATAATTCATGATTAATTTGATAAGATCATTCTCTCGACCAATTCTTCTATTCCCTGGCTTTAATTTGTCTACTTTAATCTATGGCAATATATCATGATTTACAAACTGTCATTTTTGGATATGAAGTCCCTCCTTGATGTTACTGGTGTTTATGATAGCAATTGCCATTCATACAAAAGGTTTATCCAATAATACAGAATAACAAACAATAATAATCAAGTTAATTTAACAGAAACAATAAAATTGTCCTCTACTAGTGTGAGCATTTAATATTTATAGATTAAAATCTCAGTTCAACACTAGTCAATCATTCACTCCTTTAGTTGGTAGGTCTAGAAACCAGCATCCAGATTTTATTACAATTAAAAATTATAGTGATTAACCTATATATTCCCCTTACATAATTATGACTGATGATTATAGGGCTGGATCATCAATTCTTTAAATAAAAAATAAAGAGTTATACAATAAAGAAAAATGGGTTCTACATGATACATATATAATTTGAATAGGTGAAATTGTTAGTCCATGTAGTTAGTTATTTTTTAGCATATGGATACATAGATGATAAAATGGATGGTTTCTTCTAGATTAGAAAATTCCTGGATCTTGGGAGTTGATAATTCATTTGATGTTGTCTGGTCATACTCTAGATAATTGGTTAATAACTTGCCAATGGACAGGTAGTGTTCTTCTGTTTACCACTGCTTTCTCCATGATCCTTATGAATACTGTCTGCTTCTGGTGTTGGTGAGGACATTACTGATGTTTTTAGCTTATAAAGTTAAATTTTAATAGGCAATGTTTAATGAGTTTTCTACCCTCACATCCTTTTGTGTTGCTTAATATTCATTAGAATTAATATCAACTATAGATTAGAAGGTGTGTGATCTTTTTTTGGTTTCTTCAGCCAACTAATAATTCTTCTTATGAGTCTTGTGTCGATAAGTAATACAATTTTACATGAATTAATTTCCTTGGAATTATTAATGTAAGTTCTTTCCATGGAAATATATTACTCCTTTGACCTATATAAACTTTTCCTTTTATAATTATTTTCAATAGCTTTTGGAGATAATTTATTCTTTTATAAGATAATCAAATTATAAATCAAACATTAGTTCATTTTTAAGCACTATTTTCATGTGTGTTGATAATTTAAAAAAAAATTATTATATTTTTTTGCCTCAATTAAAACAATTCAGTTTCTTTTCTCACATATCAGTCTGTATCTAGAGCAGTGGTCTTCAACCACTGGACCATGGACCGGCTCCGGGCCGCAAAAGTTTTCTGCCAAGCTGCGCTAGACTGGCAAGAAAGTTAGTAATAACAAAATAATAAGATTTTAAACTTTTAATTAATATAAACAGTTTTTATTTATTTTTTCATCACATTTTTACCCTGTTAAAAAAAAAAAACAGAACAAAAATGAAATCTAATCAATCATACATAAATTAATTTGTTTTTCTATTTATCATAGATGTTTATGGAGGGGTAGAATTAAATTTTTTTATTATTTTTCTAAAAAATTTCCAAATTAAAAAAAAGTTTTTTTATTATACAAACTCCAGTTGTCTTTTGATAGCCAATCATGGCCACTTGTCGGTAGCATTGTTTATGTGTTAAAACAATAAAATGTAATGTAACCAGGCCATAATTTTAAAAATACGGTGACTTTTTTTGATCTCTTAAATTTTTTCTATTCTCTCTGTTAATAAAATATTTCATTTTTAGTGTTTTTTTTGGCTTCAACTTTTATTTTTGAAATCATTTTTTTTTTTTACCTTTTTTTAAAAATAAAAACCAAAAAATAACTTCTGCCTCTAACTTTTACAAAGTATTTCTCAATACATTCCCCCACCCCCAAATAAAGTAAAATCAAAACTTTTGACTTTTTCAAGTTTCAGTATTTTTTTTGTTTGTTTAAAAATATGGCCACTGTTTTTTGGCCTGTAAGGTGATATCTTTTTTGTCTTTATTTGTATACCGCTAATATACTAAACTTTTATTTTTAAAACCAATTTTTATTATCTTTTTTTAAAAATAAACCAAAAGTAATTTTTGTCTCAGTGAAGTCAAAGTATTTCTCACCCCCACCCACCCCCAAATTAAAATAAGATCTTTTTTGGCTTTGACTTTTATTTTTGAAATCAATTTTTATCACCTTTTTTTAAAAAAGAAAAACAGCCAAAAAATTTCTGTCTCTAACTTTTACAAAGTATTTCTCAATCCACTCCCCCCCCCCCCAATTAAAATAAGATCAAAACTTTTGACTTTTCAAGTTTCGTTTTCTTTTTTTGTTTAAAAATATGCCCACTTTTTTTTTAGCCTATAAGGCGATATTTTTTTTGGTTTTATTTGTATACTGCTAATATACTAAAACTTTTATTTTTAAAACCAATTTCTGTTAATCTTTTTTAAAAATAAAAACAAACAAAAAATAACTTTGCAATTTTTTTTTGCCTTTATTTCTATTACGCGAAATCTATTTTACCACTTTTTAAAAAAACTTTTTCTATTAATTAAATTTTTTGATCCTTTCAACACACCAGCACACAAAAAAATTACAATAACATCAAAACTTCAGACTTTTACATGTTTCATTTTATTTTTTCAGATTTAAAATACGGCAAATTTTTTTTTGACTGTATGGTGATTTTAATTACGCGATTTCTATTTTGCCCTTACTACTATCAAAAGGCAACCTCCATATATATATAACCATCTTGTATATTTAACATTAAATACAGATATTACATTTATCATAATCATTGCCATGTAATTACACTAGCTATGATATTTCCCAACATTCAGGTGAATAACATTTTATTCTTGCATGTTTTAACAATGAAATAATAAACATAGAAATGCAAGCACATTAATGAGAACGATTGTTATTGTACTGTTTTCTGTGTTCAGCATGTGAAGGTAAGCAAGACCATTACAATACACAATAACTAGTGTGCTGTTTTGGTCAGTTATAACAATTATGCTTATCTAAGGCTAAGCAGGTTACATCTTTAAGAAAATTTATCTGTAAACTTCTGCCTGTCCATGAAATCTTATCCTTATTTTTGCCGGTCCACAGGTGTGAAAAGGTTGAAGACCATTGATCTAGAGCATGTTTATCGAGAGCATCTTATATATCATGCATGTATTCCCATTGTTTAAGAGTTTTAATTTCTAATCTCTTTAATAATTTTTTTTAAAAAAAAATTAATGTAATAATTTAAATTTAAATCCCAAGTTTCTTTAATACTGCTTATACTAAATTCAGCAATTTGGTAAATTGAGTATCAATTACTTTTATTTTGTAGTTAGTAGATTTAACATAAAAAAATAAAAAACAAAAGGTGTCACAATCTACTTATAATATAATTAATATTATAATTTGTTTTTACATAACAAAGAATGTTAAGAGATTAGTTATACTTTTAATTAAGTATGTTTTGTTTCAAACCCTCTTTGTTTTTAATAGATTGGGACCGTACTCTTACAATATAGATATCATCTTTGTTTACACCCTTTCCTGTAATTATTTTTGCTTCAGGGAGAAATTTTACTAATGAGACAAATATGATAATAAATGTCTCCCTTTTCAATGTGCATCTTTAAAAAACATAGTTAGATAATCCAATTAACTCTATTTTTTATCTTTTCAAGGTCAATGATAAGTATATTCTAACCTCTCTTCCTCAGTATATAACTTTTATGATCCCAAAAGCATCTTTTGCAACTTTCTTTACAAAATCCAAATTGCTTTCAAATAGAAAACGTATAATCTATTGAGAAATGTATATTCAAAACTATTACCCATAATTTAGTTATATACTTATAATAATATGACATTTCTTTCTTAAACATTTACTGAAATACTTCCAACAGCAGTTTATCTTCATTTTATTCTAGAATCCTCTACTGTAAGTCTGGGAATTAAGATGTTATATTATATCATTTAGTGTCCTTTGATAGTTTAAGTTTATAGAGATGGCTTTAGAGTAGACCGAAGATATCTGATTTTAATTGTATGAGAGATTGTTAATTCTTCTAAATTTTTATTGCATTAGATCATTTCTTTGCAGAATTCATAATTTTTAAAGAAAATACTTTTATCCACTTTCCTGAACTATAAATTATATTATAACTTTCATTCAAATCTCTCAAATTCTTTTCTCTTATTGCTTTTCATAATTTAACTTTATGAAATTTCAATTCTTTGTTTTTCATTTCAATTACAATTTTTATAACTTCTTAGCTGATTTGTGACACTTTAATATCTGGAATGGCTATATAATATCACCTCTAATATAATTATGAGAATTCATGTTGTAACATATATAACTAATATGTATATGAATGTCAACCTAATAGAATCAATTAAACTATTGAGAAGATACTAAAAATAATAAAGACTGCTTATGCATGTTTGATATAAAAATAAATGATTGAAATTTTGAGTAGTATTTTAATATCAAATTTTGTGTGAAAATAAAAAAAAAAGTATTTTTGATACATTACTGCTCTTGAAAGCAGCATATGGTGGTGAAAATGGTATAAAGATGGGAAGTGTGTTTAAATGGCATAAATAATTTAAAGATGATGACAAGAAGTGAGGGATAATCTCAGAAATAGACAGTCAAAAACAACAATGCATGTTAATATTAACACAGTGCAAGAATGCAGTATATTAATAAAAATTAAAAAAATTTTTTTTTTAAAAAAAATAAAAAAAATTTCTATAATTTATACTTTTTAGAAAGGGAAATTTGGAAAAGTTTTTAATTTTTTATTAAATATTTAATTTTTGTGATGAAATTTTGTGTTTCCAAAATGATCCAGTAAAAAACATTAAAGAATGAAGAAAAAAACTACTACTCTGAATTCATCACACTCTAAAAAGGCACAAATGAATATTCATAATTTAAAAACATGCTGACATGTTTTTTAAATCATAAATTAATAATCTATCAAGAATTTTGGGAAGAGAACTAATAATTAGTCAGAAGTGCTATTTAGAGATTCTGAAAAAATTGTAAGGTTCTTTCCAAAGAAAAAAATTTAAATTGTGGCCTGATAGTAAATCATTTATTATGACAATGCACCAAATCACAATGCATTCACAGCAAAAGATTTACCCAATTGCATCAACCTACCTATTTACTTGATTTATCTTTCTGTGATATTTAGCTATATTAGAAATTAAAAGCTGAGCTGAAGAAATGAAGATATTTTAAAATAACTGATATCTAATAAAACGTGAGATAAATATTCAACAATTTTCCAAAAAATGAATACCAGGTTTACACCCAGAAAAAGAAATTCCATCTAAGTTAGTATATAGATACATAAGAGGAATATTTTGAAAACAATGACAGTCATTAGTATACAGTTCCATAGATATATTTTAAAATACATTATTTATAGATTCAACACATTTTTTGATTTTTATTCTAGTTTGCTAAATATACATTTATAAAAGTTCTAACCTAAAATTGATTACATGATCAGCCAAGTAAAAAAACAATATTATTCTGATACTATCACATGACTTTTTCAGTGTATTTATAACATGACTTATAGTTCTACTCCAAAAGCTGATCTGGAGATATAAATAAACTAGCATTACTATCTAGTGTTCACTAATTTCTTCAATTTACAGAAAATAGCTCTCGAGAAGGATGAATAGAACTACCCTTTGAAGATAATAAAAATATGTAAACATTACAGAAAATCATAATTTAAAAACAATTTTACAACATTTTAGGAATCATACATTTTTTTATAGAAAAAATGAAAAATCTATTGAAAAAAATTAAAAATAAAAAAGTTAAATATTATTGAAAGGTTAGAAAACCATGAACAAAAAGTGAAGAGGTTATAAAGCAAAAAAAAAAGATGAAAGACAGTATTATAAAAAGTAAAGCAAATTGATACTAAACTACAATTAATATTGACTTTATTTGTATTTCATATATTGGCTTGTTATGGTCATTGCAAAATCTATTAACTTTTTGTTGTTTTCCTTCACTTTCTTTATTTAATTATCCACCTGTACTAGTTTATGGATGTTTGACTGATAATGATGATAATAATGTTATATGTAATGTGATTTGTATTTTTATTTGTAAACATATTAATATCTTTAAACAGAAAATGATTTTAATAGAACATAATTATCAATGGATAGGAATATATCAAATTTGAAAAATTAAAAAAGATAAAATTCAAATGTGACTAAAAAATAAATTTAACTTAAAAATAAAAAAATATGTTTATTGGGAAAATTAAAAAAAAAAAAAAAATTAAAGTTAAAAAATAAAAAAATTGTAGAAGTTATGTTAGAAATTAGAACATGTAAAAACAATTAATGAAACTATTTAAAAGATATGGTGCATTCTTTATATTATAGTAATCAAAACATTATACATTTACAAATTGTTTTTTCCATCATATTTATTAAATATAAAGATTAAATAAGATCAGAACTAAAACTATTAATTTTAATTTTTGTCTGAAGGTTTGTGATGATGGTATTTTCGATGTGATAATATGTCAGTCTATTTCAATCATCTACCATTAAATGTTGAATATATAAAAAATTTAGAACTTTATTTAAACTTTTCAAATACAACTTCTTAATAATAACACACAAGTAGACAAACATAAGTTGGTAAATTTTACCTTCAATCAGATTCATACTGAATTACTTAGTATTTGTCTGAGGCAAATACTAAGTAATTTACTAATCTGTGTTGTTTCTTTATGGTTTATTACTAACAGTTGTTTATATTTGAAAAGTTTAAATTAAGTTTAAAATCTTCTAATCATTCAATATTTATTGATAAATGATGGAAATGGTCCAACATATTTTCACATATTAATTTTAATATCTTATTGACTGATTCATTTGTTCTGTCTTTATTTTCTCATTTAAAATATAAGCTAGTGTATCTAGCATTTTCTCTACTTATTTTCATAACATTCCATAAAGCTTAACAATTATTAATCCTTTTTAAAAATCAACTACTGAAAGTTTTTTTTTTTTTTAAAAAAAAAGACATTAAAATTATTATCCTGTTATTTGTTAAAGAAGAAAAAATAAAAATCACAATTTATTTAGAACTGTTGGACTAGAACAGAAATATATGAAACATGATACTTATAAATTACAGGTATTTATTTACTTGAATAGCTTTTTCTTTAATTCTATTTTAATATATGTTTATATATTAATTTATATACTACACTGTTTATTATTTTTAAAATGTATGTATCGATAGTTGTGGGAGTAGTGTACTCCCACCGCCAGAAGTGCTGTTTCTGCATAAATACACAGAAGTATCCACAGTAGGGGCCAAAAGGAGCAATGCTTGTTCTGGACGCTAGGTGGCGTTGTTCACCATTCAACATTTAAAGGAAAAATGTTAATCCTAGCACAAAACAATACATTTGGAATTATAAAAATGTAAGTCCTTATAATAACTGTACCTAGTTTAATTATTTATATATTTATATGCATGCAATTATTTCTGTAAAAATAGCATTATTTAAGTGACTAATGTTTATTTAATATTTAAATAAATATTATGGATATTCATACAGAAAAGATAGACTTTATAGTTAAAACGTTGATTTTATTAATGCTTAGTATGTCTTCTATATTTAAAGTATCATATTCATAACAATCTAATTTTATTTTGTGTTCTCGGTTTATATGTATAATTGATAATTATTTAAATATTCAAAAATACTGACCATATTTCTTTGAAAGATGAATGCTTGTATTTTTTCTGTTTATTAAGAATTGGACTTTTGCTATTTCCCAAACCTCCTTAATCTTCCATTTTCTGTCCTCCTTCTCAATGCACACAAATCCAGCCTTGACAAATCAAATTTATGACCAGATTTCTGTTTGTTGTCTACAAATATTGAGGAATATTCATAATTCTTAAGTGCTGTATTGTATAAGTATTTATATTGGTCTAATCTAACCATAAATTTGATTTGTCAAAGGCTGGAATTGTATGCATTGAGAGGGAGGACCGAAAATAAAAGATTAAGGAGATCCAGGCAGTAGCAAAAGATCAATTCTCAATCAACAGAAAAGGTACAAGTATTTCCCTTTCAAAGAAATCAGCTATTTAAATACTCTTAAATATTTATGAATATTTAGACAATTAACAATTGTACATAAAAGCTGAGAACAGTAAAGGAATTAGATTGGTATGAATATTATATTTTAATATCAAAAGCATGCTAAGAATTCATAAAATCAATGTTTAAACTATTTTGACTATCTTTCCTGTATGAATATCCATAACATTTGTTTCACCATTTCAAAAAGATGGACAAACCAATTCAAACAATATTTTAAATAAAATACTGAAACATCTAATTAATTAACATAAATTTGAATACTCCCCCTCACCACTATCAACCGTTCACAGCTATGAGTATGAAGCCATGGAGCTTTGAAAGCGCTAAGCTTTAAATAAATTATTAATAAATATAACTTCTTTAACGAGTGTTAAAAGTGCATAATTATTGATATTTACATATTATAATAATCTAAAAGAGAGTAAAATTATTAATTATGATTAATGTTTGTGTATTTATTTATTTGATTATTTAAGGAATGCTAAATCTTATAGATATTTATTAAGCTCATATTTTTTCATCAGATAATAAATAAATATAATGCAATTATATTTTACAGCTCTGAAAAGGACTGCTAGAAAGTCAAAACTGTCAAATAATTGAATAACATACTTTATAAAAAAGTACAAAAAAAATAAATAAATGAATTTTAAAGAGATCTTTTTAAACATTTAATCTATATTGTAAATCAAATTGATTATGTGATTTTTCAATATGATGGCTATTTAAATCTTTATTGTAACAAGTCATCGATATTTTTTATTTATTTATTTTATGGACAACTGATTAAGATGCTAATTGGCCAATAGTGAGGCAGCTATATAGACAATATCCAACCGGTCACTCACAGCCAACTGCTCTCACCTTGAAACTCAGAGTATCATTAGGGATGATATTGGTAATTCAACAGTAAAATTGTATAATATATGTAACCTTATGACATTGATTTAAATAATATTCTATTATGACTTTAATTTTATATTTATTACTTTGTATTAAAATTACAAAGCAACTTTTTTTCTCTTATCAAGACTTTCTTGGTAATAAAACAATTTAAATCATGTAAAAATATTAATTCATTACTGGAGTCTTATAGATAACTCTTTTGACATTGTAAATGAAGTCATATTATGTTTTTAGCATTTATCTAGACGTCTTAATTGCTTTTAGTAATGCAATTTAATGATGCTAAGATTATCAATCGACTTCATTTTCAAACTTTTAAGAATTAAAAGTTTATTTGACATCATATCAAATTCATCAGGGTTAATAAGCTTTAATGTGAAAGCAAAAAATATATTTTAACAATGCTGAAAGGCTGTCAAAATAAGCATTTTTTTAATGAAGTCGAAAAAAGTACTATATAGTAGCATTATATATTACTAGTTTGTTTAATGCGCTATCATATATAACATAATAAAAGCGCTACTAATACATTCACAATATTATATATATATATATGTGTGTGTGTGAGGGTTTGTTTGGTTTTTAATACTATTGCATAATGCATTTAAAATGTAAATAATGAATGCTGTTTTTTTTTTCTATTTTATTAGCAGCTGCGTCTTCTTGCTAATTAATAATTAGATGGCTGAATAGTTATGAGCCAGTTGCCTGGAAAAAAAATCGTAAGCTTGTTTGGAAATCCTCATGTATTTCAAAAATTTTAAAGTTCTACCTGGATTCCAATTCAGATCATGAGTAATCCTGTATTTCATTTTCCCCCTTTCTCATTAATTTTAATATAATTTTCTTCATATTACAATGTCTGGATTGAAATCGCTATTACTTTTCTATTAATTTTTACTGTAATAAATCACATTTGTTAATTTTTAAACCACTAAACATCACATGATCACTATCTCATACTTGTTAGCACAAGATGGCACTACTATATGGAGAGTGTTGTTTTGTTTTGAATTGTTTAATTTGTTAATTTTCTTATTAACAGTTCTGGTAAATATCATGGTTTGTTCACTTAAGAAATAGCATGGTTGTGTTGCTACTTTAGATTGCTCTTCTATTGTTGTCTTAACTGATATTGACATAGATTTAAAAAAAAAAAACATTAAATCTTTATTTTAGAAAATATTGATTTATTAATTAAAAAAATTCTGAAGAAGTCACTACCTTCCAAACCATAGGAAATCTTCAAAGGACTTTACTCTCTTATTCATGGAAAGAAAGTACAACCTCCAAAGCATTGATTGTTTAAATTCTTTACAGTCTGGCTACCATTAACAAGTGCAATATTATTTTAAGAAAAAATTTGTAATAAAAAAAGTATATATTTTTTTACCAGTTTATTAAATATTTTTTATTATTTTTTAATAATAATTGTATTTAAAACCAAAAGAATACATGTGTACTCTTTAATTTTATTTGTATATGTTTTAATTTTAAAACAGAAGTTAATAAATTTGACTGTAATATTAATCCTTTTACAGGTTAATATTTTTATTGCTAGACCTGGTGGCAGTTTTTGTCAGTGCTCAATTTCCCATTTTTGTACAAAATCTTTATTTTATTCTAAAACTCAATAAGTTGAACTTGATTCTTTAGAAATTATATTTTACAATCAAAAAACATTTAAAACAATCATATTTAAACTTTTCAAATTTTGAAAAAATGAGTTATAATGAAAACAAAGGATGTAAAATATCATTCAATAATCTGGAGGAAAACTAGCTTAGAAAATTAATGAAGCTTTTTAATTCCAAATTTATTTTCAAAATGTAAATAAATAAATGTTAGTATCTGAGAAATCTATCAAATTCTGCATTAAAACATTAAAATTGATTTACAAATTTTTAGAATATCTCAAAAATATTATAACATAGTGTGGATAATTACAGGTGATGCCATTACACAGATAGTATCTAGAAACTGTGGCCATTTCATTGCCTGACTTTTCTTTGTTAACTTATTTATATTTCTTAAAATAAAACATATTATGAATGAAATCAAAGTGTATTCTTATGATTTTAAATAATTATTATACAATTATTGTAGAAAAATAATGAGAAATATTGAATAAACTAGCAAAAAAATTATTTTTTTTAATCCAAAAATTTTCTTAAAATAATCTTGCAAATGATGTGGAAAATAGATTACAAAGAATCAAAATATCAATGCCTTGGAAGCTGTACTAAAGACCCTTGAAGATTTCTAATTGTCTGGAAGATAATGACATCTTCAGAATTAAAATTAATAAATCAATATTTTACAGAATTATTTTATAGAGTGAAAGTTTTGTCTTTAAAAAATCCTATATCAATATCAGTAATGATAGTGGTAGAAGAGTGATCTAAAAGAGCACAAATACCATGCTATTTCTGAAGTAAACAAGCCACAATAATGATCAAAACTGTTAATAAGAGAATTAACAAAGAAAAGTTTGATAAAATAATGGACATCTTCTCACACCATCATATGTCATTATCCACACTATGTTATAATGTTTTTTAAATATTCTAAAAATTATAAAGAAATTTTAATGTTTAAAAGCAGAATTTGATTATTTTATCAGAAATGAATATTTATTCATTCATTCTTAAAAATAAATTTGAACTAAAAAAGAATTCAGTGATTTTTTTGAAGTTTGCTTTTTTCAGAGCTTTGAATGAAATTTTATGTCCATTGTTTTTATTATAACTCATTTTTTAAATACTTGCAAAATTCAAATATGATTTTTTAAAATGTTTTTCATTTGTAAAATTTAATTTCTTAAAAAAATCAAATTCCACTTTATTGAGTTTTAGTATAAATAAAGAATTTATACAGAAATGAAAGGTTGAGTGTTGACAAAAACTGCTACCAGAGCTAGCAATAGAAAATGTTAACCTGTAAAAGGGTTAAAAGCTTTTTCTAAGTATATAAGTGTATTTTCTTTTAAAATAATACTTTTACCATCTCGAATATATATATATAACAAAACTGATTATCTTAATAACAAAAAAATACAATTACTATCTCACGGTTTCTACAAAATCATAACTTTCATATGGCTTGAGACTGTCTAATTGACCGCTTAAAAATTATTTTCTCAGCTGCCATACTTTCTTTATATTATCGAATTATATGTAAAGAAACATTTATTTTATCTTTATATTAAAATATGATGTACAATACAAAGCCTATTTTTTAAATCTTTGTGATAATTCTATACTTAATTGAGCTGTAGAACAGGTTTTAAGAAAATTTAGAATACATTCATATATTTTACTCATTAGCTCACATATGTGTATATGTAATTAAAAGATCACATTTACTTTTCAAGCATATGGTTGCATATATTGGAAAAATAAAAACAAGTTAATGAGTTCTATAATGTTTTTGATCAATCAGATGTCTTTATTTTGGTCACTTCACACAAATGCATACTTTCACATTTACAGAAAGTATTTCAAGAAATTACCCAAACAGAATATATTTTAAATGCTTCTTTATTATTATTCAATTTGTTTCAATTGAATTTGTTGTAGTTTTATTTTTCAAAAATACAAATAAGCATTATATGGCAGATATTGTTATTTTAATTATAAACATTCAATATCTATTTGATTAATTAATATAACCATAAATAATTAGATACACCATCATCATTTTCAGTCATTATTAATTCACTGCAGGATGATGGTCTCACCAAGTTCAATCCATCTTCTCTGATTTCTAGCCTCTTACATGTGGTCTCTTTCTAGATCTTTTATAATCTCTTGGAATCTGGCTTAGGATTTCAACTGTCCATCTATTATTATCTCTTTATTTTATTTTTGATCTCTTTTTGTTACTCCTAATATGCATCTCTCCATACATCTTTGAATGATCTGAAGTTTCTGTATTGCTCTTCTATTAAGTGTCAGTTTCAGATCCATAAGTAAAAACTGGTAAAACACATTTATTAAAAATCTTTCTTTTCAAACACATAGGCATAATTGCTTTTAGTATCAAGTTATTTCTACCAAAAGCACTCCAACCAAGTTTAATTCTATGATTAATTTCATCCATTATCGTTTCCATCTGTAATAATAATCTGAACAAGGTATTTATAGCTGTTAACTTCATAATCAATCTTTATTTTCATATTTTGAGAAAATCCATTGAACATTACTTTAGTCTTTTTAACTTTTATCTTTAGTCCTACTTTCATCTGATAACTCTTGCAACATTTCCTGAAGCTCTAAAGCATTATTTGCAAAAATAACTACATCATCTGCAAAACCAGATAACTTAAATAATCTCCATTTACTTTTATTTCTTTAGCTTCCCATTTAAATCCAGAAAATACTTATTGCAATACTGCTGTAAAAGGTTTTGGAAGTATGGAGCCATACTGTTATACACCTTTCTCAATGTTAATCATTTTAGTATCATTATGTAATCTAATTATTGTTGTTGCATTTTTATAAATATTTTTCAGAATATGACGATATACTGGGTCTATAACTTGATGATCCAATGCTTCAATCATGGAAGAAATGCTTATAAAATCATATGATTTTTCATAACTACAAATTCAATGCATATTGGAAACTCATATTAATTGGTCCTTTATAACTTCTGTCAATACTTGGCTATAATCTGCTGTGCTAAAACCATTTTTAAATCAAGGTGTTTTTTTTTAGGTTGATTAAAATCCAAAGTTGTATAAATTTTGTATAGAACTCATAAAAGACTAATAGGCTTGTAATTTTAATATCTTCTATATTAACTTTTTAAGTATTAATATCATTTCTACATTCTTCCAATCAGTTGGTACATTTTTATCATTAAGACATTTGGTATACAACTTTGCTAAAAAAAATTCTATTTCTTTATCTGCTTGTTTTAAAATATAAATAATAATTCCATCATTACCTGGAGCTTTTCCGTTTTTCATAAATTTAATTGCATATCTCATTTGTTCATTTAAAATCCTGAGCAAGTTAGTGAATACATTTTATCAGCTTATATTTTAAATTATATTTTTCTTATTTTAGTATATTATAGACTTTATTAATACACACAATTATTATAATGAAAATCAAAACATTTTATTATATTCTAAATTATATATTAATTATAAATAAAAAAAATTTAAAATAATGATCTTGTAAACTTATTTGAAAATTTTAAATATCTCTTTTACTTTACATTAATAAATTTTTTACTGTTTAATTTAAAATATATATTTATTACATTTCTCTCTTTTTTTATTATTACATTATATTAAATTATTGGGTTTTTTTTAATGAAAATGTCTATCTCATTTATCATAATGGTGGACTAGATAGCTAAAGGTTCCCAAATTAATTCCTATTGTATAAAATTAAAAAAAAACCATTTCAGTTAAGTCAATCAAAACTGTTAATCTCATTTTGTCATTTTAGTACTAGAACTTTACAGACCTTACTAGAAAAAAATCATGTGAATATAATAATAATAGTAAATATAATTATATTAACAATACTTTATTTAAGAAACATTTATTATAAGTAATTAATGGACAGTAGATATTAATGCTATATCCATATTTTCAGACTAGTTTCTGGTATTGTTTTTATTCAGAAACAGGATTGCCCATAGATATTTAGCAAAAACCTTTATTTCTTTTATATTGTATAAGACATCCCAAGATTTATATAAGCCAATTTGCATCTATAATCATATAGGTGAGGGATGAATGCAATTAGCATAAAAGTAGGCTTAGTGAAAATATAGATATAGGACTATTAACTTTTGTTTAGTGATTTCTCTAGTTTAATAGATGGTTTTGGAGTAAAAGAAAAAAGCAAATGCAGATATGTAAAGTAAATACAGAAAGTCATGTGATCTTCATTTAATAATAAATCTCATATTATCGATGAGCAAAAGACTTCAGCAAATCTCTTCCCAAATTCTGTTTTTAAAATTTATTGTCTACACTTCTTTTCCAAATTTTGCTTTTTCTTTATATTAGCATCCATATGACATATAAATGAACAAACAAACTATTTTTTTTAAAACATGCTTTTTATATGTCTATAACCATCAATAAAAAAGCTAATGTTTCGACTATTTTATTTAGTCTTTTTCTAGGCACATTAAATATATATATATATATAATAATAAATATCACATATTCACACAAAAATTTTTTTTTTTTAAATTAAAAATTACAAAATATATTCACAATCAAAAATTCACTTTATCTCACTCACCTTTCCTATTGCAAACAATCACAACATAATCACAAAAAAAACTCCTTTTTTAAAAAAAAAAAAAATCTAAATATATATCGTTTAAAAACATTCAATTAATTTTCTTTTCTCTTTTTCCATTAACATTCTTTTTAACTCTGGTGAATTTTTGATTGTGAATATATTTTGTACATTAATGAAATGAAACCAGAGTTAAATAGAACGTTAATGGAAAAAGAGAAAAGAAAATAATAGGTTATTAATTGAATGTTTTTAAAGGATATATATATATTAAAAGAAGGTTTTTGTGATTATATTGTGATTGCTTGCAATAGGAAAGAGGAGTGAGATAAGGTGAAATTTTGATTGTGAATATTTTGTAATTTCTAATTAAAATTTTTTTTTTTTGGGAATATGTGATATTTATTATTATGTATATATATAATTTTTTAGCGTGCCTTGAAAAAGATAATAGTGGAAACATTGGATTTTTATTGATAATTATAGTCATATAAAAAGCAAGTTTTAAACGAAAGAGTTTGTTTGTTTATTTATGTATTGGATATTTATGAACTATTTTGGAAAGAAGAACTGTGTAGTTGATATATTAAATTCTATGATTTACCATCTATATAATAACTAATTCATATATTTTTTTACAATTTTTTTTATATTTTTTATAGTATAGTATGTGATTCATTCTCTGCCATATATAATGCCTAGCCTTTAATTAGATATATTTTCACATAGTTTCTAATTCCATGATTTTTTATTTGATATTACTCTTAGCCACTACATACCAAAAGCATCATGAAGATAGATTTATAAGTTCTGAATTAGCCAATAATCTATTTATCAAACTTTATATCTATAAACCATAAATGTCACAGAATTCTAATACAAATTGAAAACTAGACGAGATTCCTTTTTTTTACACACTATATTTATAGCAGGAAATAAATACTGTAGTTATTTCATATATATAACTCTGAAGATTTCAATATATTTGTACCACTAGTGAAACAGTGGTACATGTTTCATAATTTGTATGAAAAATATAATTAGTTTTAAGGTTGTTAAAAAAAAACGAAATTGAAAAAAAAAGACAAATACTGCGGCATCATTTATTATTAAATACTCAGAGTAAAATTCATAAAAAAAAACAATAAAGTTTTAAGAAACAGAAATATAATTTAGAAAAGTTTTAAGAAAGAGAAATATAATTTAGAAAGTGTTTTTAAAGAGTTTTTTTTTAAAAGAAATGCAAATCGCTAAAAGACAAAGCATTGTGTCATCTTGTTATAATAAAAAGTTTTAGTAGTTAAAGAGCGAGTAGAGACGGAAGAAAAATTAACCAAGTAAAAAAGGGTAAAACTATAGTTCTTTCTTTTCATAAACTTAAAGGAAAAAATGTGTGTGTGTAAAAATGAAAATTGAATTAAAATATGAAAGCAAAACGTATAAACTTAAATCTACTTAAAGATTGCTCGACCGATAAACGGAAGAAACAGAATAATTCTAAACTGCCTTAAGTGAAAATAATGGAAAATGATTCAAGATGATATCTTATCTGAAGGCTAGATTAATCTACACACAAATGCAGATTAAAATACAATAAGAATGTAATTATTAAAATTTGTAAATAAATTAAACCAGATCGAAGTGATAACTAGAGAGACAATAAAGAGGAATCATATAAAGGGATAAAGTCTATCCATTACAATTTTTTGGTTCAGTTTTTTTAATGTTTGCAGTACCAGAATCATTCAGCTTTATTCATAGTAATCATTAAGATTAAGATTGTACTCAATATTACTACCATGGAAAAGTTTCCAGAGAGGAGAAGACAGGGAAAGCTTTTAGCACCCCCAGAATGCAATTAGGTGTCTTCATATTTACCAAAAAACCATTTAACATCATGCAGTGATAGACAGTCACCTGAGTATGTGCCCCATCTTCAGTATGTCCTCCAGAACATCAAAAATCTTCCATCTAGAATTTATGCCCACTTAATAATCTGAACAGTCAAGGAATATCTATCTCAGTGAATGTAGAAAGTCAGCCAAGAGCCCAAACTATTAGTAGAATCCAAAAACCCAAACCAGTTGGTGATCAATACAATAGCAGAAAAAGTGTAAAGTGCAAAATCCTAGGTAACTATTAATTTCTTTACTCTCATTCATAAATCATGTTTGAATAAAAGACTTAGTTGAACATTGATAGCTGTAGTAATCTTTAAGGGTCTCATATAAGCCATTATATAGAATGAACCCTAGTATGTGCATGCATATTTAATTTTCTCATAATGTATTTTAATATTTTCAAAGCCTTTCATTGAGTAATGAATTTATATTTCAATATGTGTGTATGTATTTAGATTTAAATGTTTTAAGTATAGTATTATTTATTCACATGTATCTTAACTGAGAGTGTGTTTAAACAAATTTATAATATTCTTTTATTATAATATTACTATTACTTTTTTTTTGATTGGACGTGTTTTAAATAAATTGTTTGTTTGTTAATTAATGTTTGATTGGTTCTCTATGATAATTATGTCATTAATAGATAGTCTATACTTAAATATAAGCATTAAGCAATACGAATAATTTGTCTCCCTTATACTTAAATAAAAGAGCCAGCTAGGGATTAATCAAGTGCTAAATTGTATACATGTCATGTAAGCATGCTATTTATAATTTGTGATTAGCTGGTACCTGGGTTTTACCTCAAAACAAATAAAATGCTTTGGATAGCAGGGTTTGAATTTAGCAACCAAAAAGCTCTATAGCCTGGAAATGTGGCTGCAGGTTATACTTTGTATAGCCTCTGTTTGGTTATAGGTGCCATTTGTCTTATTCACCTTCTGTATTAGATTTCTCCACTTGAAGGGCTGGTTTGCTGCGATAGTGAAAGTGCAGTTGGAACAGATTGAGATTTAATTGTAAATTTATATAATCAGAGTGGTCCTCTCCCACCTAGTTTAATATATATATATATTGTAACCAGTTGGTTTACATAGCATACACTAATATAGTGTGTGTGCACATAAATATATATGCAAAATAAAGGAAAAGTAGAAATAAACACAGAATAAATTTTTGTAGATATTTTTTTATATTTCCTAAAATAAAATAATAATAAATAAAGGGTTAAATAACTCTGGGCTTAAAATAAAATTTCATTATGAAATGAATATTTTAAAAAGGTCTGAATAAATATAAATATTGCATTATTATTAATTATTACTCTGATTTTGAAATTTAAAAACATCCTATTGTATTTTTGAAATTTTAATTAATTAAACAAAATTTTTATCGATTAGAAATCCCCTAAGTAAAAACATGTATAGGTTTTCAAAGGGATTAGTGAGATAAAAATAAAAACTCTGTTTTTAATCAAGCTGCTGTTATCACCTTGGATGAGTCTATAAAAGGGCTGATAACAAATTAACTCCAGTCTGGATAGTGATTTTAAAAAGAACAGTTTTGGCTTGCAGTTTTCTAAGAGTTAGCAGAAGGGCTAGCTGTAAAGTTGGCTAAAATATTTTGTGAAGAGTTGGTAACTGTAGCAGAAAATGGCCATAGTAGAGATAGATGCAAAGTTGGCTAAAATAATTATCAAGAGAAATGCCATGAGGATGTAAGAATGCAAGGAAGTGGCTGCTATACAATTCACTGGTGGAATTGGAATTTGAATTTACATGGAGGAAAATGGGTCAAGATTCTTTGTAATTCATAGCCTTAAAAGTGTTCTGGAAAACAGCTTGCTGACCTGAAGCTTACAAAATCCAAGTATAAGTGGAACTAACTACAGAAGGGAGAAAGCCAACCATACCTGAATTATGTACTTTTACCTGATGATGACAATTGCCTGGATTGATAAAAATAACAATTTGCCCAAGAGAAACACCAGCTCAATAAAAAAGTAGTTATACATATGCTGCTGTGTCTATATACAGAGGGGCACAGATAAACTTGCATATAAAAGTGAGTTGTTTTTCAATAATTCATTTGATAGACATTTTAAATCTACATTTTTAAATTTAAAGACATTTATAATTAGTTAAGAGGTAATCTAATAAAATCTTTCTAACCTCTGGAAAATTGACTATACATTTTTTAAAAAGAATAAAAGAAAGTTGTAATAGAATTTGATAAAACTGATTTTTTTTAAAATATTGATACACACGTATATATGTAAATTTTATGTCTATTCAAAATGAAATTATTAATTATAAAAGTATTATTATTTATTGTTTGGCAAAATTAAATTTGTTAATAATCTGTGCAATTCTATATACATGTTGTAGTAAATCTAGCATAAGTATTTGTATTATTTAAAATATAATTTAAAAGCTTAATTATGTATTATTATAGGTTAAGTCAAATATGTTTAGAAATTATTCGCACATGCATGTATGTGTGCGTATATAGATGAATGCTTGTCAAGTATAACATAAAATTTAATCATTTTTTTTAATAATTATTTTATATCAATTAAAATATATTAATTGTATATTAGAAATCGCACATCTGTGTGCACATATATGTAAATCATTATAACAATTTAAATGTTGAATAGTAATTATTTAAATCTCAATGTGATCATTTGAATTTTGTACTAATATTGTAAATTACAGTGTAATGACTTTTTTTATTGTATACTTTTCAAAATCAGAACCCTTATAAGACCGTATTCATTTTTGTTGTTATTAATAAACTTATATTTAATTGTTAAAAATTGTATTCCATCATCTCTTGGTCACATACAGTAATAGAGCTTGTGTTTTCTGAGCTAGATTTTGGACATGGATAAATGGGGATGTATATTTAGTGCTTTGGGGCATCCAGAGGTGATCAATCATCATCCTGGTTGGTGCAAAAGAGAATACTCTTTAAAGCCCATGCACTATTATTTTTTATTTTACTTTATCTTATTAAAAATTTAAGTTTATAATTGGCCAGTAAAGTGGCCTGATCATTGATGATGATCAGCATGTTTTAAATGTCCCATTATTGTTTTAATTTCTGATTATTGTTATTTTTAATGGATGGGCACTAAGCTGGTGCATCCAAGTTATGTTTATATAATTGCCAAGCTGGCAAGGCTCAATAGTTAGCCTGTCTACAGAAGACCCTTTTCAATCAGTCAAAGGTTGACTGTTGATTTATATTTTTTATGTTCAACTCAGTCACGGATGGACTTTATTTTATTCTGATTTATTTTTAATTTGTTTATTCCCATCATTAATATATGGATGGTTGTTTCATTTTTACTTATACTGATATTTACTTTATAATGCTTTGATATAGGATTAGTATATCTTAGTTGCTCTTCTGGTTAGTGCTGATCTCTCAATGATCTCTCAGAGATTTTCTAACCTCATACTCTTATAATTTAATTTTACTGGGGTTGATGATTTTGCCATCACCCAGTTCAATTCCATGTTCCTGCCACTTCTCACCCACCCCATCCCATTACAATATATATATATATATATAATATATATATATATATATATATATATATATATATATATATATATATATATAAACACAACATAAAGCTAAACTAGTCAATATAAAATCAAAACTACCCCAAATCTAAAATTAAACCAGACCAGCATAAAAATAATATTAAAACACAACCTAATTTACTCTACAACGACTTCTCAAGGTAAAGAACTACAAAAAAACCACACATTATATATACTATTAAAAACTACCCACAAACCATCACTTCCCATCCACCCTTAATATTAAAAGAACTCTTAAATAAGTTAATTGCTTCAGAATAATAAATTTTCAATAATAAAGACTCTTTAATTCTTCTTTGTTTCATTTCTCTCAAAAAGACAACCTTACTTCACAAAATCAATAGGCGTATCTTTTTCATGGACATACAAAGCAAACTAAGATATCTTTTTAACTTACTTTTTGAACCTTATTCTTTCATTTAAACTCAAACTACTGACCTATTAAACCTTGGTACCGGATAATTTGCCTGATGACGTATTTGACCACGGTTTTGGTAGGCATCGACGATGTATGAAACGTTGGATGGTGTTAATCCATCGAGAGTTAATTTTTTTTTTTTAAGGATTTAAAATTCGGAGAGAGATTTGGAAATTTTTGATTTTTATCTATTGTATTTTGCTATCACTTGATAATGATTTTTTAGCGCAGCACCTGACTTATTTGCGGTTTATGGGAGGCAGTAACTGTTTGACATATACCAATTGTCTCCACATTAACAGTAGTATTTTAATTTTTTAAATATTATATTTTAGAATTAATATATATAATATAGAAATAAGAACAAATGTAAAAGTAACGTCACATTATTGCCTATTGCTTATCTTATTTTACAAACAATTTTTGTATTTTCTTAACGTTTGAAATATTTCAATATTTTTAATAAAATACCAATATACTCCTTTTAAAATACAAAGCTGTAGAAACACGGTGTTACATTTTATACGAGGCTAATGGTAGATTGCATTAACTTTTATTTTTTTTAAATTTACAAAAAAAATTTTTTATATATTTCTTCAATTATCAAACTTCACCTAATTAATTTAATTGTAAATAATTTTAATATTCTACAAATATCAAATTATTTTAAATTCATTAGCCAAGTATGTAAAAGTAGGGGCATGTGATCGCGATTAATGGCACATTTTTATGTGATCGCCATTAACGGCACATTTTCACTAATTTTGTTTCTATATTTTGTATTGACCTTATTTTGTATTTCTGATGTATTTTCACTAATTTGTTGGTTTTATTTTGGTTAATATTTCTACAAATATCAATTATTTTTCGTAATTCATGGTATACAGGCTTTTAAAATTAGCGAATGATCGCCATTAATGGCACTTTTCAATAATTTATTTTTTTTTTGTATTGACCTTATTTTGTTTTCATGCTGTAAATTTTCACTAATTTGTTGGTTTTTTCTACAAATATCAAATTATTTTTAGTAAATTCATTGGCTATATTTTGTATTTTATATCTTGTACTACAGCTTCGCTCAAAAACACCCAGGGCCCCCCCCAACAACTCCAGCCTCCGCTGTGATGCCATTAGGCACATTTTCAATAATTTTTTTTTTTTATTTTGTATTGACCTTATTTTGTATTTCTGCTGTATTTTCACTTTTGTTGGTTTGTATTTTGTTAATTTTCTCAAATATCATTATTTTTGTAAATTCATCGGCTATACAGTACGCTTTAAAATTAGCGAATGAGCATTTGGCACATTTTCAATATTATTTTTTATTTTGTATCCCTTATTTTGTTTTATGCTGTAAATTTTCACTATTTGTTGGTTTTTTTTGTAAATTCATGGCTATATTTTGTATTTTATATCTTGTACTACAAGCTTCGCTGCAAAAACACCCAGGGCCCCCAACAACTCACTCCGCCTGTGATCTCCATTAACGCACATTTTCAATATTTGTTTTTTTTTATTTGTATTGACCTTATTTGTATTTCATGCATGTAATTTTCACTAATTTGTTGGTTTGTATTTTGGGTTAATATTTCTACAAATATCAAATTATTTTTCAGAAATTCATCGGCTATACAGTACGTTTTTAAAAGTAGCGAATGATCGCATTAATGGCACATTTTCAATAATTTATTATTTTATTTTGTATTGACCTTATTTTGTATTTCTGCATGTAAATTTTCACTAATTTGTTGGGTACATTTTAAATAATTTTGTGTTACTATATTTGTATTCACGTATTAAATTTTCACAATTTTTTTTTGTATTTTTTCCAGGACCAAGAAGAAGCATGCTGGTGTTCCTTTGTTTTTTATCACTGCTCAACGATGACGTATTACCCTGAAGGTATACGGTTTAATGTTGCGTTTTTAACGGACGTGTTCACGTGATATGCGGGCACATCTTATCGAGTAGATGTGTCTGCAGATCACTTGGAGACGTTATCTTAAAAATCGCAACATTAGACCGGTATGCCTTCAGGGTAATACGTCATCAGGCAAATTATCCGTAAGTACCAAACCTTCTTACAAAATAAACAAGGAATAAAATATACCACACCAGGAATAGTCTTTCTATCAAAAACTTCTTTTGTATTATTTAATAAATTATTCAATGTAACACCCCTTTTCCAAGCAATTTTCTTATTTCCAAACAATTTACTATTTCTACACACAATTTTATAAGAAGACAATTTAAATGGCAAAGAAATAAAATCATATTTTTCTTTAATCTTTACATCCTTACAAATATTACTATTAAATAAAATACTTTTAACAAATTTATCAGAGTATCCAACACTCAAATAATCTTTATAAAATTGATATTTCTGAAACAAAGCTACCCCACTAGAATTATTTAATTTAATATTCCTATGACAATAATTCCTTAAAGCAGCTACTTTATGAGATACAGACTGATAGCTATCAGGTTTAATTATAGATCTTAATTCTTTACTTTTAACTAAATGACTGCACAATAAAAAATTAGTTTCTATATTTCTAATCACCAAAAGATCTAAAAATTTTAACTTACCAAAATCTAACCCCCCTCTTTCTAACACAAATTTTATAGAAGGATCAAAACAATTAAACTCATTTACAAATTCCTTCAATTTATCATTCTCAACTACAAATAAACAATCATCAACATATCTGACAAATAATTTTACATATAAACAATTTTTTTAATAATAATTTCCTCTTCCATAAAATTAATATAAACTGAACATACTAAAGGAGAAATAATATAACCTATTATCCACCCTTCCTTAATCTTATAAAATTACCTCTATAAGTAAAATACATAGAATCTTCCAATAACAAAAGCAAATCTTTAATTACCTTAATTTTATTTTTTGATAAAGAACTTTTCTTAATCAATACAGACAAAAGAACATCAATACTGCTTAACCTATTAACAGACTGATACATATTTTCAATATCTAAACTTCCAAATACCCAATTACTTTCCATTTTAAAATTATTAATCTTATCAAAAGCCTCAAAAGAAGAAGAAACTGTGTACTGACCAAAATCAACAAATTGATCTTTTGGTGATTAGAAATATAGAAACTAATTGTTTATTGTGCAGTCATTTAGTTAAAAGTAAAGAATTAAGATCTATAATTAAACCTGATAGCTATCAGTCTGTATCTCATAAAGTAGCTGCTTTAAGGAATTATTGTCATAGGAATATTAAATTAAATAATTCTAGTGGGGTAGCTTTGTTTCAGAAATATCAATTTTATAAAGATTATTTGAGTGTTGGATACTCTGATAAATTTGTTAAAAGTATTTTATTTAATAGTAATATTTGTAAGGATGTAAAGGTTAAAGAAAAATATGATTTTATTTCTTTGCCATTTAAATTGTCTTCTTATAAAATTGTGTGTAGAAATAGTAAATTGTTTGGAAATAAGAAAATTGCTTGGAAAAGGGGTGTTACATTGAATAATTTATTAAATAATACAAAAGAAGTTTTTGATAGAAAGACTATTCCTGGTGTGGTATATTTTATTCCTGTTTATTTTGTAAGAAGGTTTACATAGGTCAGAGTAGTTTGAGTTTAAATGAAAGAATAAAGGTTCATAAAAGTAGAGTTAAAAATAGATATCTTAGTTCTGCTTTGTATGTCCATGAAAAATATACAGGCCACACTATTGATTTTGATGAAGCTAAGGTTGTCTTCTTTGAGAGAAATGAAATCAAAAGAAGAATTAAAGAGTCTTTATTATTGAAAATTTATTATTCTGAAGCAATTAACTTATTTAAGAGTTCTTTTAATATTAAGGGTGGATGGGAAGTGAATGGATTTGTGGGTAGTTTTTAATAGTATATATAATGTGTGGTTTTTTTGTAGTTCTTTACACTTGAGAAGTCTGCTTGTAGCAGTGAAACCTTAGGTTGTGTTTTAATATTATTTTTATGCTGGTCTGGTTTAATTTTAGATTTGGGGTAGTTTTGATATATATATATTTCCTTTGGTTAGTTTGTTATATATTAATATTTTGATATATATATATTGTAAGAGATGGCTTACAACTAGCCTTTACACCCATCCCAATTTCTTTTACAGTGTTATGAATTCAGACCAAGTGGAAGGCAAATAAAATATCTTATATACTTGCTTATACAAATGTAGTATATCCATATATAAACATACAGATAAACTAATGTGTTTGAAATAAAATATCTTATATACTTGTTTATACAAATGTAGTATATACATTTATAAACATACATATAGATTGATATGTTTGAGAAATTAATTATTATTATTTGTCTATTGTAAGAAAGCAAACAAATTTGCTATACACATGAAATATATATGCATATAAACTAATATGTTCATCTATTGGTAGAAATTAATTGTTTTTCTTTTATTCATTTAATTTCAATAACTAAAAATACTAATTGATTGACTAATAGAATGGACATAATTTAAGATTAAAATTTATATGAAGTCAAAATTGTTGTTAAATGATCGAGTTTGGAATAATGAAAATTAAATAAAAAGAATGATAAAAATAATATTTTATAATTTGATTTTTTTCTTGTCAAGTTGTAATAATAAATTTTTTAGCAAGCACGTGACAAGAGAGCATTTCTCTTAACTGGAAAAATCTACAATTAAATTGACAGAGAGTAGCGTTCTTGACTTAAAAAAATCTGGAATTGAATTGACAGCAAAAAAATTAAGTTTTTATTTCTTAAAAAAAAAAAAAGAAAAAAAAAACGATTTGGCATTTAAAAAAATACAGTATAATTCTAATATTTGTAGTTTCAAGAAGTTAAACTTTAATTTATAATTAGCAGGAATGAACTAGGGACTTAATTTATTCTGCAAGCTAAAATTCATTATAACAGAAATAATGCAAAGGAAATCTGAAACTACTAAAAATTAACTCTATTTTTATATATATTTAAGCCAAGTTATAAATAATAATTTATAATAAAGGAATCATTATGATGTATTTGGGGTAAGAAGCAAATGCTGTGAGACTTTCCAAAGCTAGTTCAATGTCATTATGGAATTATGAAATTATAAAATTTTTCATCAAGATGTCATCTGTCTTATAGAACACTGGTGTACAGCAATCTTCCATGGATTTATATATGGTCAGGAGAGATAATCTGGATGTGTTTGTTTTATCCAAGCAGCATGAACTGTGTGAATATTAATAGAGTTGGCAACTGGAATGCTAGACATGGAGATTGATATTTATATTTATAAACTCTTAACTGTGAAGATAAAATGTTTGCTTTATTCAAGATAAATATGTTATTTTGATTCACGTGAATATATATTTGCTTTTGTCATTTTTTTATTTGAAAATTCATATATTGTAATTTTTTTTTGTTTTATTGTGTGTTTAAGAGTCATTTTTCAAATTCAATCACTTGCAATTTAAAATTGGAAGTAATGGATGGATAAATGTCATATTAATGTAAATTAAAAAAGGAATCCTCTTCAAGTAATGTGTATTTTTTTTTAATAAAAGTAAATTTTCAGATTCCTCTAGAATTCAACATTAATCCATCAAGGTGACCTCAACTCAAGTAAGGTTTTTATATATTTAACATTGAGGGCAAAACTTTAGGACAAGACTAGATAGATAATTTACTTATAAATTTTAATAATATTTACTTGTAATTTTGTTTTATTTCTGATTGCATAATTAACCCACTGAGTAAATGGTCTTTATCGGATCTGTCAGTAATTTCTACCATGACTTGCACACACATATAAATGGAAGTGGGGCTATATATATATATAAAATAGTTATAATTATAATATATTTACCCTAGCCTAAAAATATCATTCTAATAATTACATTAATGGGGTAGTTTTAGAATTAGTAAACTCTCATTTTGCTTTTCTTTTTTGTTGTTTTATGTATATATTTAAGAAATTATATAGTATAATTTTGTATATAATGCTCTTTAAATTATTTTGTTTCTGTTGTATGAAGCCATCAAGATAATAAAAACCATTCTTGATAATCAAATATTTATCTATTTTATTATTTTTTTGTTTGTAAATATTTATTTTTATATGTTGTTAATAAATTAAGTTGTTTAAATTAATCTGATCTCTGTTTGGTCATCACCACCATCATTATGCATTTATATCACTAGATGTTTGATCATCATCATTATTATGAATTTATATCATTAAAGGTTTGGTGATCATCATCATTATATTGCTATTATAAATAATTGATCATCATCAGTATTTTTCTATATCTATGCTTATATATAGGCATATTTGGTTTATAATTGAGTAGGTCCATCCCTGAAGAGAGATGACTGCAAGAACTCCCTGAGTTTGAATTCCGTGGGGTAATGAGGCCTAAAAAGGGAGATGTAATGAATATGCACTGGTCTAAGTTGCATTGAAATATTGTTAGTAAATTATAAGTTAGTATATTGTAAGTGGATGTGGCTTGGAATTGGGCATTTCATTGTGACATCTTTAGCATCCTATTTGAAGGCCTAGGTCTGACAGTAGTGAGATGTGCTCCCTTTGTTATATGCTATTGCTGATTCAGTAACATCTGATGCACCCAAATGTGCCATTGAATCATGAATTTTGGATATGACTTGTTGTATGTGGGTTGACACATTTCATTTAAATCATCTAACTACTTAATCATATTCATGTTATCATATGGTGTGCCCCATGGTCCTGGTATATCTGGCACCATCAACTATCAACTTTGGGGTAGCGGGTTTCATTGTAATATATATATATATATATATATAATATTCATTTAGAGTATTTCACATTATACAGAAAAATAAAAAAAAAAGACTCCTAATGTCAAAAATAGTTAAAGTTTAATCAGAGTCAAACTAAGATCTTCCCCATCACAACCATTTCGATTCATGCTACTATTCTAATTGCTTAATCTTAACATAAAAATGCTCTCCTTTGATTAAATCAACAACTTGAATCAATGGAAAAAAATAAAAAAAGAATATTACCAACATTCTCAAAATCATGAATTTGTTTCAAACAAATTAAACTACATATTTTATTAAATTAAAACAAATATCAATAAAAAAAAATTTAAATAAAATAAAATTATTAAAAAAAATTATATGAAAATAAAGGAAAATATTAAATAATTCTATACTGTATCTAAGCAGTAAAAATTAACATAAACTAGACTTTTTTTTTCAAAATATGTGATTACTGTGATATTAAAACATAAATTTTATAAATTATGGGTATAGAAGGTTTTGAACTATAAAATATAAGCTGTTACATGTTATTTAATAAATAATCATTTGTTAAATTGTTATTATCTATTAGTGGTTCTTAATACTTTCATATCTATCATTTATTTTTTAGTCCTTTGAAAAATGATGGATCAAGGTTTTATTGTAGTTACACTATTAATCAGAAGTTGATATTTTTATTTTTAATGCATTAATTCTTATAAGAAATTTTTTTTTTTACATTTCAAGTTTTCTTAGAAAATTGTATGAATAGCTTGATTTGCTATTATGCCTTTTACATTTTTCTATTTAGATTCTTTTTTATTTGTAATAAAATCATTATCAACAAATTTTCTATTCCTTATTTGTCTCTTATTTTTAATATTTTTTTTTGAGTTTCATATATTTTGAGAAATTTTGTTTTTTTATCATTATTTGGCATATAATAGAAGCCTGATTTATAGTCAACTTTAAATTTTGTCTTATTCATAACACATATCTTTCCTCTATCAATTCCATCTTAATTATATTATTAGAGGTTTATTATAAATATATTTTAGTTTCTTGGGTTATTTAAATCCAAACGGTCATCAATAAAATTAAATATTTATCGTTGTTTTTTTATATACATTGAATTAGATGTCACATGATCACAATTTCTTATGCTTGCTCATAATGTTATTAAACCAGGCAAAACTCTCCATATCATAGTGCTCATTCAGTGCAAGCCAGAGTAATCTCAGATTCAAGGCTCCTCACTGATGAAATCCATAAGATAAAAACTAGTCTGAAGATATTAAATGAATAGGCACTAGATAGGGATTTTATGCGCAAACCTTCTGGCATACCTTGATTACTCTGGCTTGCACTGAGTGGCACTACTGTATGGAGAGTTTTGCCTGTGTTAAATTAGATGTCACTAATGACTTGATGTGAAAAGATTCAGATATGTTTATAGTAGAATTATTTTTATCTACAAAATCATTTTTGCTATTTCGTTTTTTTACTTAATTGAGATCAACAATATATTTTTTAAAAACTGATTTTTCAAAATGTACATATTATTCATTTTTTAAAATTAATGGCAATTATCTAAGACAATTTGTTTAAAAAAAGTTTATTTATAGCAACTATAATATTATTTTCAATTATTAGGGAAGTTTTTGCCTGTGGTAATCTATATAAGGATATTTTAACTCTTATATCTGGAACTCTGTCATTAGTAGAGCTTAAAAAATGAGCTTACATTTAATTAAATAGTATTAATATATGTATAGTAAATCTCTGTCCATCACTTTTACATATAACATTTCACCACATTTTTATCTACTTTTTTCAGTCCTGAAACCTGCACCATAGAGATAGGTGTTATTTTCCCACAATCCATTTTTTAATTCATGTCAATCATTGGCAAATCAGAGTGTTAATGTAAGATTTTTACATATTGGTAGTTTTTGTTTAAAAAATGATAATTAAAACAATCTATATTACTATTTATCTTCACTCCTTCTCTTTGGATTAAGCAAAGACTTTGAAATACTTTTGTCAAATATAGCGTTTCATCAAAGACATTCCTAAACATTTCATTTTAAATTTTTATTGCAAGAACTTCTAAGCATTTTTGAGTGCACCAGTTTTCATTTATTATTCTCATTTTTTATATTTCATTCCTGATATTATTTTGCTCCTGTTGCAGAATATACAATCTATTAAATAAAAAAAAAGAAAAACATGGTGAAGCTGAAAATCTGGTGAAAATAAAAAGAATTTAAGGAAAAGTACATTACACTACATATTCATATAACCGATCATAGGACTATGAAATGTTTTAATTTTAGAATGATGAGAAGAACAAAGATTGTGCAAGAAAAAATGACAAAGATTTTTTCAATAAAAAAGTGTCTTAAAATTTATAAAATCTTGAATTATATATTTTAAGGATTTTTCCATTTATATTTTACTATTTGTATAATTCAAAATCAAAATTGTTATTGTAAATATAAAAAAAATCTGCAAATGTCTAATCATTATACAATTATTTATATTAACTTTGATTTTTCTACTTACATAATTACTATGATACTAAAATTATTTACACACAAAATTTTGGTGAATAATAAGTGTGGATTGTATTCAGTAAACAGTTATTATTTTTTTATTCATAATTTTTAATTGAGTATTATTTTCATAAATACCTTTTTTTTCTCTGATTCCATGACATATGATAGATTGAGATTATATTTATATATGTTAAAGCAGAAAGGAGTTTGCTGTTAACTGAAAGGAGACCCTTAGATTCCTCTTGGAGGCCTTAAAGAAACCGAAAAGATCAAATTCTTATGTCCACTCCATATATTCTTGTCATTGCAGCTGTTATTACTATGTGATTATTCATATAGTACATGAATGTAGATGAGCTGCTCACCAATATACATTAGCCAGTGTGGTGAGTTTATTGGCTTTTACCTTTGAGTTTAAGATCAATAAACACCCTGGTCTTACTTCTCAGTTAATGTGTGTATGAATGAAAAAAAATTTCAAATAGATAAATACAATCATGACAGACAAAAATAAATCATGGTCCTTATTCCCAGAAGGCTGAAAAATCACCAGACAAATAGATGTTGGTGGACAATGGCAGCGAATGCTAAGAATCCCCTGATTGTGAACACATGCTGTCATTTGATGATTTGTTTAAGAACATACAACTGCAGATCACTTTCAAGAGAAGGAAGATTGAAAGAATTGGAAAGAACTATTTTATTTTCTATGGGACATTATTGGACTTTGTGAAGTCAGAAGAAAAGGTGAAGAGATAATTGATTTAAAAAGTGGAACATATACTCTACTAAAAGGGCATAAATATTGGAAATACAATTGGAATAGGATTCATTATAAATAAAAGGTGGAAGAACAACATTGTGGAAATTAGTTATGGATGGACAGAGTAACAAGATTAGTTATTCAACTTAATAGTAGATACCAAATGCAGATAATTCAGGTTTAGGCCTCAATAAGTTTTCAAAGTCATGAATTAATAGAAGATTCTTATATGAATGTAAAAGAATTTTGATCAGACTAAACAATATTTTAAAATTGTTATGGGAAGACTTAAATGCTAGAATTGGTAAACAAATAAAAAATGAAGTGCTGTAGGTAAATTTGGTTATGGTAATAGAAATGAGAGAGAAGAGAGACTTATAGAGTTTGCAGGAATAGAAAAATTATATTATGAATTCATTTTTTGAGAAAAATGTTAAAAGGAAATGGACATGGAAGCATCCAAATGAAGGTACAGAAGAATTTGATTATATTTTGATGAACAGAAAATACATATTTCAAGATTATAATGTTCTTAATAAATTCAACATAGTGTACCAGACCATACTCCCCTGCGGATTTTTTGCTCCTAATCTTGCGCTGAGCATGAAGTGATCAAGATTTAACAGGGAAAGAAATGGATACCAATTTAGCCAATTGTCTGTACTCATATATACTGGTACTTCCAGCTAAACTGATAGAAAGAGTGAATTTACAGGACTCTGCCAATTAAAAAACCCCTTTAGTTGATACCTTACTCAAATGCCCGAATGTTTTAAAACCTATGGTAAGTACACACCTCTGAAAAGTCTATTTACAAAATAGCTTTTGTGCGCCACTTCTAGAAAAGAATCAAAAATGAATCCCCCCCCTCCTAGAAGGATGTGCAATACCATATGTTCAGCAGAGCATAAGAATAAGATTTAACCTCCTGGTAGAGCTATATCCTGTGTGGCTAGCTTAGTACTCTACATCTAGGGCAGGGGTCTCCAACCCTATGCCCACGGGCACCATGGCACCCGCAGAACATTTTACATGTGCCCGCCACTATCCGAACACGATAAAAAATTATTTACCTGATACAAATAAATTTAGTTTTTAAAATTTCTTATAAATTATTGTATTATATTGTAATCAAATTGTAGGTCATACTATACTTTTACAGTGTAAAAATATAAACTTTAATTATATGTTAAAATTTTATTTCTGAAATAAATATTTTTTGTACATTATGTGTATTATTAACAATATCCAACTGTAAATTTACATTGAAAAAATATGGTGCCCCCCACCTGGTTGAAAAAAACATAAATGGTGACTGCCACCTAGCCGGTATAATAGAATGTGCTCTTAGGTGTAAAAAGGTTGGGGACCCCTGATCTAGGGTCTTCAATGGATAAGTTAAATGGTTATTACAGGTACGTGGTTGATAAAGAAAGAATACATTTTATCAAATAAATAATAATATAAAAACGAAACAATCCCAAATACCCACCACTGTTTCATACTTAAAATGATATAAAAATAAATAAATGAATTATTATCACAACCCGGATATATATTTGATTGCTTTTAAATAGATAATTATATAAATACAATTTCAATGAATACGAAAATAGATAAACCCCTAAAGCTATTTACAAAACAATGTTTCATAAAGAATGGAAGTGGTCTGAGCTTTTTACCCTTTAGTAATAAGTTATACTTTCTGTGATTTGATGTACAGATATTTTCAGATAAGAGATTTTCAGATAAGAGATTTTCAGTCATACAGGCATACACTTTTACTCAGGACCTTAAAACCTTTTGATTGATAGCAAATATGGTAATAAAAAACAAAACTATGCATACGTATATTTGCACTATTAAATATTTCACTAATTTCATATTTTTCAACATGTCAATAAGGTTTCATCAGATCAGATACTATATAGTACTCAACATGAGGTACAGTATATATTTGTCTTTTACGATAAATTCTTATACATGTATATACGTGCGGCACAATTATACACTCACTACTATTCTAAATATAAAGTTATTAGTGGACTTGCTTATGGGAAATTTACAATAAATAGACCCCTTTTTGCACTCATCATAAGGTACAGCAGTGACAAAAAATAACTTAAAAGGATATTCGGATAAATATATTTTTACGCAACATGAGGTATCGTATTTACTGAATATTACAAGTGTATGTGCATGTATATATACATGTGTATTTATGTATGACAATTTTCACGAGTAACAACAAGAAGAAAAACAAATAGCAACAAAGAAGAATCTAATTGCAATCTTTGTTGAAAATATTAAATTTGAAATAGAAAAATGAATTAAAAGATTTAAGTAAAAGCTTTATCATTTTGTCTGTAATAACTGTAAATTCAATATATATATATATATATATGCAAGAGACACCTTTTTTATGATTAATAATAACAATAAAAATATATATTTCTAATTATTGTAAATATCAGAATGAATTAATTCACTAATAAAACATTTTTAAAAGAAACTTATGTAGGCATCTTCATGTTCTGTACTGGGTTTGAGTGGGCTTCAATTCAACTAGCTGTGTGGTGAGAATTTCATCTCATTCAGGCATAGGCAAGACAGCTTTTGTTATCATCATGGCTGGCTGGAACTGGCATGATCACATTTTGACAATTTGGACCGAGAAAGGGCAGGTGGACCAGCTGGTTTTTTACCCCATGGTTATTTTAGTGAAAGCTCTGGTAGATTTTTCCATATTTTCTATCTGCTATAATACAATAATTGTTATTAAATGTTCATTTGCTATCTTGAATGGTTCATTAAATCCTTAAGAAATCAAGAATTCTTAAAAGAACTGTATAAATGGATTTATTCTTAGAAAATATTTGCAGTAGTCTAGATCATAAATTAATCTCTAAGTGGCTAGATGATTGAAGAATTCTGGAGCCAAAGTAATGAATGACTTGAATGCCAAAGAAAGAATGAATTCCACAGCACTGATTAAAACTTATCAACACCACTCATGCAGAACCAATTCAGGTATCCCCCTGAGAAGTATGAATCAGCCAATCCTTTTAATTACCTTATTTCTTACGATTTTTCTGATTAAACTCTACATTTTAGGGTTTGATATGTTTGGTTTCCATCTTGAATACCCAGACCACTTGATTACAGAATCAATTCAATTTTATTTTATATACAAAAAAAAGATAACAGTTTAATTTTAGCATTGATTATATCAAACATTTTGCTTTTGAGTCAGATTTTTGCAAAAGCAATTAACATTCTTTGCTTACAGAATAAGATTACAATTTTTAGAAAAGTAATTAAAAACATATATACAAGTAAGTTGGAACAATTGCTTTAATTATTTATTTTACTAATATGTTCCAATATTTGATTCATTTGTTTAATAAAGTTTGCATTTCTTTATTTGAATTTTTCAGAAAAAAGCAAAATACATAAACTGATATATACTGAAAATATACAAAACAATAAAAATAAAAAACAAAAAACACACCAGTTTATCATATGTGTATTTGTGTACAATATTCTAAGTTTGTGTGTGTGGATATTCTAATGCTCAGACCCAACTTCCATTATTAATATAGCACATTTATATATTCGCTGTGCTTAATATATACAAATTTTATATTACAGCAGACTTTGTGTAAGAACATTTGATAATGCTTGGCACAATACCCCCCTCTCCAATGAGACTTAAATCGATATGACCATTTAATGTCTTAAGCTTTTATTTATACAGATATTATGAACTATAGATGTGAGATGATTTTCTAGAGCATCCTGAGTGCTATGGTATGAATTTTAGTGCATGAGCAGTGTATGTGCTGTTTATTTCTTGTTCTGTTTTAATCCAGAAAGCATTATCCCCACTGCACTCCACAATTTCAAAAGGGCCTTCATAAAGGTTAACACTGGAACTTTTCTGGAATGCTCACATGAGGCGTTCTGACTATCACTCTATTCCCTACCTTAAACCGGTAGTTTTGCATGCTGTGTTTCCTTTTATTTCTTCTGAGACTCATCTGGTGCATCCAAGCTTGAGCCTTTTTTTTAATCTAATTTCATGTCAATTGTTTTGTCTCTGCTCCCTGGGAAATTTGCGTTGAAGAGTTTTGGTACAAGTTTTCCAAAATGTAGCTATGTTGGAGGGAATCCTGTGGATTTGTGTAAAGACCAGTCTATATAATTTAGTATCTGAGGTAGCTATTTTACCCATCCCTTATGGTTTGTTGGTAAGTATGTGCAAAACAGCCTTCCCAACTCCTGCATAACTCTTTCACAGGGATTACTTTGGGGGTTATGGATCGACATAAGTACGTGTTTAACTTCCCATTTAGTAACCCATTTGTTCCATTCATCCAATACAAAAGGGGTCCCATGGTCTGTCAGGATCATTTCTGGTTTTCCAACTGTATTAAAATGTGAGGACTCTCAAACCTTTATAGTTTCACGTGTTGTAGTTCTTGCTAAAGTGTAGGCTGCCACAAATTTGAAGAAAAGGTCATATACAATCTTTTTCTATTGAAGGGTGGCAGAGGACCATAAAAATCCATGGCCATTATTTCCTTCGAGTTGTTAGGGATGATTGATTTCATTGGAGTTGTGTATGCTCTATTCAGTGGTTTTGCGCCAGTTTTACTGTACTGGACCATACACCCCTGCAGATTTCTGCTCCTAATCTTGCACTGAGCATGAAGTGATCAAGATTTAACAGGGAAAGAAATGGATACCAATTTAGCCGATTGTCTGTACTCATATATACTGATACTTCCAGCTAAACAGATAGAAAGAGTGAATTGACATGACTCTGCGAATTAAAAAAACCCCTTTAGTTGATATCTTACTCGAATGCCCGAATGTTTTAAAACCTATGGTAAGTACACACCTCTGAAAAGTCTATTTACAAAATAGCTTTTGTGTGCCACTTCTAAAAAAGAATCAAAAATAAATCCCCCCTTCCTAGAAGGATGTGCAATACCATAAGTTCAGCAGAGCATAAGAATAAGATTTAACCCCTGGTAGAGCTATATCCTGTGTGGCTAGCTTAGTACTCTACATCTAGGGCAGGGGTCTCCAACCCTATGCCCACAAGCACCATCGCGCCAGCAGAACATTTTACAAGTGCCCGCCGCTATCCGAACACGATCAAAAATTATTTAACTGATACAAATAAATTTAATTTTTAAATTTTTTTATAAATTATTGAATTATATTGTAATCAAATTGTAGGTCATACTATACTTTTACAGTTTAAAAATATAAACATTAATTATATGTTAAAATTTTATTTTTGAAATAAATATTTTTTGTACATTATGTGTATTATTAACAATATCCAACATAAATTTACATTGAAAAAATATGGTGCCCCCCACCTGGTTGAAAAAAAAAAATGTGCCCGCCACCTAGCCGGTATTATAGAATGTGCTCTTAAGTGTAAAATGGTTGGGGACCCCTGATCTACGGTCTTCAATGGATAAGTAAAATGGTTATTACAGGTACGTGGTTGATAAAAAAAGAGTACATTTTAACAAATAAATAATAATATAAAAACGAAACAATCCCAAATACCCACCACTGTTTCATACTTAAAATGATATAAAAATAAATAAATGAATTATTATCACAACCCGGATATATATTTGATTGCTTTTAAATAGATAATTATATAAATACAATTTAAAGGAATACGAAAATAGATAAACCCCTAAAGCTATTTACAAAACAATGTTTCATAAAGAATCGAAGTGGTCTGAGCTTTTAACCCTTTAGTAATAAGTTATACTTTGTGTGATTTGATGTACAGATATTTTCAGATAAGAGATTTTCAGTCATACAGGCATACACTTTTACTCAGGACCTTAAAACCTTTTGATTGATAGCAAATATGGTAATAAAAAACAAAACTATGCATACGTATATTTGCACTATTAAATATTTCACTAATTTCATATTTTTCAACATGTCAATAAGGTTGCATCAGATCAGATACTATATAGTACTCAACATGAGGTACAGTATCTATTTGCCTTTTACGATAAATTCTTATACATGTATATATGTGCGGCACAATTATACACTCACTACTATTATAAATATAAAGTTATTAGTGGACTTGCTTATGGGAAATTTACAATAAATAGACCCCTTTTTTCACTCATCATAAGGTACAGCAGTGACAAAAAATAACTTAAAAGGATATTCGGATAAATATATTTTTACTCAACATGAGGTATCGTATTTACTGAATATTACAAGTGTATGTGCATGTATATATACATGTGTATTTATGTATGACAATTTTCACGAGTAACAACAAGAAGAAAAACAAATAGCAACAAAGAAGAATCTAATTGCAATCTTTGTTGAAAATATTATAATTTGAAATAAAAAAATGAAATAAAAGATTTAAGTAAAAGCTTTATCATTTTGCCTGTAATAACTGTAAATTCAATATATACATATATATATTATAACGGGACAGCCTATTTGATAGCCTTAGTTGAGGCACCAAATATAACGGAATGGCATTTAATCATCCCAGTTGATGTATTAATTGTAATATAATCAATTATATTTAATGTTTAGAAATCATTAACTTAATGCTTCACAGTTAGGTTCGCCAAATATAACAGAATGGATTATATTTAAAATCTAAGTTGGTCTTGTTAAATATAAAGAGATGATTAAATCCCTTAGAAAGAGGATACACATTTCACTACAATCGGACTTTGGGTCTTCAAGTAGAATGCTAGAAATGAATCGATGAAATACTAAATCCATGATTATATATATCTTTATTATGCTAGCTCAATAATCTTTAAATAAGTTTAAATACAATTTAGACCAGGTCATCCATCTTTCATCCCTCTTTCAGTCACCATTATGCCACGATATTCAAACTCACGGAGAATTTGCAATTAGCTCTTTTCAGGAATAATTTCAAAACAAGTTATTTCATATGCCTTTATATAAGCATTAATTATAACTATTAATCATATGATATTTATAATACTAGCATATATATAATATAATTCAATAATGATTAGACAAAGAGATCACGTTAACAAATCAATATTTAATAAACAATAAAAAATATAATAGAATAGATAATAAAATATTAATAAATAAATACGGATGAATTTTATCATTTTAAAAGAATATTAATAAATGATATTTTTTTATTTAATACCCTATGATAAAACTCAATACTATAATAAACTTTCAAAAATTAAAGAAAATAGCTTAAATTAACAGATATATAAAAACAATATCTGGGTTCAAAAATTAATAATTTATGTAACTTATTAATTTATTTATCATTCTTATTTATATGCTTCACAATTACCCATATATAAGTATTATTTGCCATTGTATAACTTATATATTATATGTATTTTTAATAAATAAAAATACATTAAACGTTTACAATATTACGTAGTAAACACAATATAATCCTGTTTAAGATATCTGTCAAATAATAACTATTTTTTATATCCCTCATCTAATTTGATGAATTATGTTAAGCTTTCAATTAATTATATTTAATAATAAATATAATTTTCCTTTTAAGATATATATGATGCAATGCCAAATTTGAAATAAAGATAATAATAATAATAATAAACATATTAAAATAATATAAGCATTATTATAATATATATAAATAAATAATAAAGGAAACTTATTTATAAGAGAGTTGAGCGTAGATATTGAAGTCTATAGTTCATCATCCCAATGAAGATCTCTTACGAAGCATATCACCAATCCATTGGTACAATGATGATTCCATTTATCCTTAAACGATAAACTGTTAATAACATCCAATGACTGGATTAATGTGAAATAAAATAAATATTCTTCGAATGTAGATGTTCTTAATCTTCATTTCTCTATTATCACTAGACGTTCTATATATTCAATATTTCAAAATATTTTAAAATAGCACGCAAGGTTGGTTTCGAAACCTTTACGATATAAAGCTGTTTTACTCAAAACACATTGTTTTATCCTATATATATATATATAATTATTTTAAATTTATATATATCCGAAGAATCACGGAAGTATTAAAACAACGTAGTTTCCAAAAAACTTAAACTGACCTTCTTTTCTTTTATATTGCTATTCCTTTAAGATTGAGTAGAAAATTAAATATATTTTCCTTGCAGACTTTTAATCCACAAATTATTTTAATTTGGAAAAGTTAATATTTAAATTCCAATCGTTAAATAGTAGTATTGATAAAAGAAAAATGCTATTTTTAAAGAGAAAAGATTTTCTTTTTCTTTCGTTTTTTTTATATCAAGAGAACGAACGAATCTGCTCGTGTGTTATATACAAGTTCATGCTTAACTCAACTATCAATTGTTCCACTGACATTAAGATTTAATAATAAAATAAAAAAAATATATAAGTATTTATTCTTAACTTCAAATCTGGCATTTTACTCAAAAGCTTAAGGTATGTATTATTTAAAACTTAAATGTATATATAAATAGTACATATATGTTACATAATAAAATAGTCAAATAAAAATTATATTTATAAATAATTTCACAAGAGATAAAACATGTTAGAACAATAATAATAACTGTAAGTTACTATTATAATATATATATGCAAGAGACACCTTTTTTATGATTAATAATAACAATAAAAATATATATTTTTAATTATTGTAAATATCAGAATGAATTAATTCACTAATAAAACATTTTTAAAAGAAACTTATGTAGGCATCTTCATGTTCTGTACTGGGTTTGAGTGGGTTTCAATTCAACTAGCTATATGGTGAGAATTTCATCTCATTCAGGCATAGGCAAGACAGCTTTTGTTATCATCATGGCTGGCTGGAACTGGCATGATCACATCTTGGCAATTTGGACAGAGAAAGGGTGGGTGGACCAGCTGGTTTTTTTACCCCATGGTCATTTTAGTGAAAGCTCTGGTAGATTTCTTCATATTTTCTATCTGCTATAATACAATAATTGTTATTAAATGTTCATTCGCTATCTTGAATGCTTCATTGAATCCTTAAGAAATCAAGAATTCTTAAAAGAACTGTATAAATGGATTTACTCTTAGAAAATATTTGCAGTAGTCTAGATCATACATTAATCTCTAAGTGGCTAGATGATTGAAGAATTCTGGAGCCAAAGTAATGAATGACTTGAATGCCAAAGAAAGAATGAATTCCACAGCACTGATTAAAACTTATCAACATCATTCATGCAGAAACAATTCAGGTATCCTCCCTGAGAAGTATGAATCAGCCAATCCTTTTAATTACCTTATCATTTAGATTATAACATTTCTTATGATTTTTCTGATTAAACTCTACATTTTAGGGTTTGATATGTTTGGTTTCCATCTTGAATACCCAGACCACTTGATTACAGAATCAATTCAATTTTATTTTATATACAAAAAAAAAAAGATAACAGTTTAATTTTAGCATTGATTATATCAAACATTTTGCTATTGAGTCAGATTTTTGCAAAAGCAATTAACATTCTTTGCTTACAGAATAAAATTACAATTTTTAGAAAAGTAATTAAAATCATATATACAAGTATGTTGGAACAATTGCTTTAATTATTTATTTTACTAATATGTTCCAATATTTGATTCATTTGTTTAATAAACTTTTGCCTTTCTTTATTTGAATTTTTCAGAAAAAAGCAAAATACATAAACTCATATATACTGAAAATATACAAAACAATAAAAATAAAATACAAAAAACACATCAGTTTATCATATGTGTATTTGTGTACAATATTCTAAGTTTGTGTGTGTGGATATTCTAATGCTCAGGCCCAACTTCCATTATTAATATAGCACATTTCTATATTTGTTGTGCTTAATATATACAAATTTTATATTACAGAAGACTTTGTGTAACAACATTTGATAATGCTTGGCACAATACCCCCCTCACCAATGAGACTTTTACATCGATATGACCATTTAGGGTCTTAAGCTTTTATTTATACAGATATTATGAACTATAGATGTGAGATGATTTTCTAGAGCATCCTGAGTGCTATGGTATGAATTTTAGTGCATGAGCAGTGTATGTTCTGTTTATTTCTTGTTCTGTTTTAATCCAGAAAGCATTATCCACACTGCACTCCACAATTTCAAAAGGGCCTTCATAAAAGTTAACACTGGAACTTTTCTGGAATGCTCACATGAGGTGTTCGGACCATCACTCTATTCCCTACCTTAAACCGGTAGTTTTGCATGGTGTGTTTCCTTTTGTTTCTTCTGAGACTCATCTGGTGCATCCGAGCTTGAGCCTTTTTTTTATATCTAATTTCATGTCAATTGTTTTGTCTCTGCTCCCTGGGAAATTTGCCTTGAAGAGTTTTGGTACAAGTTTTCCAAAATGTAGCTATGTTGGTGGGAATCCTGTGGATTTGTGTACAGACCAGTCTATATAATTTAGTATCTGAGGTAGCTATTTTACCCATCCCTTATGGTTTGTTGGTAAGTATGTGCAAAACAGCCTTCCCAACTTCTGCATAACTCTTTCACAGGGATTACTTTGGGAGTTATGGATTGACATAAGTACATGTTTAACTTCCCACTTAGTAACCCATTTGTTCCATTCATCCAATACAAAAGGGGTCCCATAGTCTGTCAGGAGCGTTTCTGGTTTGCCAACTGTATTAAAATGTGAGGACTCTCAAACCTTTATAGTTTCACATGTTGTAGTTCTTGCTAAAGTGTAGGCTGCCACAAATTTGGAGAAAAGGTCATATACAATCAGTAAATATCTTTTTCTATTGAAGGGTGGCAGAGGACCATAAAAATCCATGGCCATTATTTCCTTTGAGTTGTTAGGGATGATTGATTTCATTGGAGTTGTGTATGCTCTATTCAGTGGTTTTGCGCCAGTTTTACTGTACAGGACCATACTCCCCTGCAGATTTCTGCTCCTTATCTTGCACTGAGCATGAAGTGATCAAGATTTAACAGGAAAAGAAATGGATACCAATTTAGCCGATTGTCTGTACTCATATATACTGGTACTTCCAGCTAAACAGATAGAAAGAGTGAATTGACAGGACTCTGCCAATTAAAAAACCCCTTTAGTTGATATCTTACTCAAATGCCCGAATGTTTTAAAACCTATGGTAAGTACACACCTCTGAAAAGTCTATTTACAAAATAGCTTTTGTGTGCCACTTCTAAAAAAGAATCAAAAATGAATCCCCCCTTCCTAAAAGGATGTGCAATACCATATGTTCAGCAGAGCATAAGAATAAGATTTAACCCCTGGTAGAGCTATATCCTGTGTGGCTAGCTTAGTACTCTACACCTAGGGCAGGGGTCTCCAACCCTATGCCCACAAGCACCATCGCGCCAGCAGAACATTTTACATGTGCCCGCCGCTATCCGAACACGATCAAAAATTATTTATCTGATACAAATAAATTTAATTTTTAAAATTTCTTTGAAATTATTGTATTATATTGTAATCAAATTGTAGGTCATACTATACTTTTACAGTGTAAAAATATAAACATTAATTATATGTTAAAATTTTATTTTTGAAATAAATATTTTTTTGTACATTATGTGTATTATTAACAATATCCAACATAAATTTACATTGAAAAAATATGGTGCCCCCCACCTGGTTGAAAAAAAAATAAATGGTGCCTGCCACCTAGCCAGTATTATAGAATGTGCTCTTAGGTGTAAAAAGGTTGGGGACCCCTGATATAGGGTCTTCAATGGATAAGTTAAATGGTTATTACAGGTGCGTGGTTGATAAAGAAAGAGTACATTTTATCAAATAAATAATAATATAAAACCAAAACAATCCCAAATACCCACCACTGTTTCATACTTAAAATGATATAAAAATAAATAAATGAATTATTATCTCAACCCGGATATATATTTGATTGCTTTTAAATAGATAATTATATAAATACAATTTAAATGAATACGAAAATAGATAAACCCCTAAAGCTATTTACAAAACAATGTTTCATAAAGAATGGAAGTGGTCTGAGCTTTTTACCCTTTAGTAATAAGTTATACTTTGTGTGATTTTATGTACAGATATTTTCAGATAAAAGATTTTCAGTCATACAGGCATACACTTTTACTCAGGACATTAAAACCTTTTGATTGATAGCAAATATGGTAATAAAAAACAAAACTATGCATACGTATATTTGCACTATTAAATATTACACTAATTTCATATTTTTCAACATGTCAATAAGGTTGCATCAGATCAGATACTATATAGTACTCTACATGAGGTACAGTATATATTTGTCTTTTACGATAAATTCTTATACATGTATATACGTGCGGCACAATTATACACTCACTACTATTCTAAATATAAAGTTATTAGTGGACTTGCTTATGGGAAATTTACAATAAATAGACCCCTTTTTTCACTCATCATAAGGTACAGCAGTGACAAAATATAACTTAAAAGGATATTCAGATAAATATATTTTTAGATACTCAACATGAGGTATCATATTTACTGAATATTACAACTGTATGTGCATGTATATATACATGTGTATTTATGTATGACAATTTTCACAAGTAACAACAAGGAGAAAAACAAATCGCAACAAAGAAGAATCTCATTGCATTCTTTGTTGAAAATATTATAATTTGAAATAGAAAAATGAATAAAAAGATTTAAGTAAAAGCTTTATCATTTTGCCTGTAATAACTGTAAATTCAATATATATATATGCAAGACACACCTTTTTTTATGATTAATAATAACAATAAAAATATATATATTTCTAATTATAGTAAATATCAGAATGAATTAATTCACTAATAAAACATTTTTAAAAGAAACTTATGTAGGCATCTTCATGTTCTGTACTAGGTTTGAGCAGGCCTCAATTCAACTAGCTGTGTGGTGAGAATTTCATCTCATTCAGGCATAGGCAAGACAGCTTTTGTTATCATCATGGCTGGCTGGAACTGCATGATGACATCTCGGCAATTTGGACAGACAAAGGATGGGTGGACCAGCTGGTTTTTTACCACATGGTCATTTTAGTGAAAGCTCTGGTAGATTTCTCCATATTTTCTATCTGCTATAATACAATAATTGTTATTAAATGTTCATTCGCTATCTTGAATGGTTCATTAAATCCTTAAGAACTCAAGAATTCTTAAAAAAACTGTATAAATGGATTTACTCTTAGAAAATATTTGCAGTAGTCTAGATCATAAATTAATCTCCAAATGGCTAGATGATTGAAGAATTCTGGAGCCAAAGTAATGAATGACTTGAATGCCAAAGAATGAATTCCACAGCACTGATTAAAACTTATCAACGTCATTCATGCAGAACCAATTCAGGTATCCTCCCTGAGAAGTATGAATCAGCCAATCCTTTTAATTACCTTATCATTTAGATTATAACATTTATTATGATTTTTCTGATTAAACTCTACATTTTAGGGTTTGATATGTTTGGTTTCCATCTTGAATACCCAGACCACTTGATTACAGAATCAATTCAATTTTATTTTATATACAAAAAAAAAAGATAACAGTTTAATTTTAGCATTGATTATATCAAACATTTTGCTTTTGAGTCAGATTTTTGCAAAAGCAATTAACATTCTTTGCTTACAGAATAAAATTACAATTTTTAGAAAAGTAATTAAAAACATATATACAAGTATGTTGGAACAATTGCTTTAATTATTTATTTTACTAATATGTTTTAATATTTGATTCATTTGTTTAATAAAGTTTGCTTTTCTTTATTTGAATTTTTCAGAAAAAAGCAAAATACATAAACTGATATTTACTGAAAATATACAAAACAATAAATATAAAATACAAAAAACACATCAGTTTATCATATGTGTATTTGTGTACAAAATTTTAATTTTGTGTGTGTGGACATTCTAATGCTCAGACCCAACTTTCATTATTAATATAGCACATTTATATATTCGTTGTCCTTAATATATACAAATTTTATATTACAGCAGACTTTGTGTCAGGACATTTGATAATGCTTGGCACAATACCCCCCTCTCCAATGAGACTTTTAAATCGATATGACCATTTAAAGTCTTAAGCTTTTATTTATCCAGATATTATGAACTATAGATGTGAGATGATTTTCTAGAGCATCCTGAGTGCTATGGTATGAATTTTAGTGCGTGAGCATTGTATGTGCCCATTATTTTTTGTTCTGTTTTAATCCAGAAAGCATTATTCCCACTACACTCCACAATTTCAAAAGAGCCTTCATAAAGGATAACACTGGAACTTTTCTGGAATGCTTACATGAGGTATTCTAACCATCACTCTATTCCCTACTTTAAACCAGTAGTTTTGCATGCTGTGTTTTTTTTATTTCTTCTGAGACTCATATAGTGCATCCGAGCTTGAGCCTTTTTTTTATATCTAATTTCATGTGAATTGTTTTGTCTCTGCTCCCTGGGAAATTTGCCTTGGAGAGTTTTGGTACAAGTTTTCCAAAATGTAGCTATGTTGGAGGAAATCCTGTGGATTTGTGTAAAGACCAGTCTATATAATTTAGTATCTGAGGTAGCTATTTTACACATCCCTTATGGTTTGTTGGTATGTGCAAAACAGCCTTTCCAACTCCTGCATAACTCTTTCACAGAGATTACTTTGGGGGTTATGGATCGACATAAGTACGTGTTTAACTTCCCACTTAGTAACCCATTTGTTCCATTCATCCAATACAAAAGGGATCCCATGATTTGTCAGGATCGTTTCTGGTTTGCCAACTGTATTAAAATGTGAGGACTCTAGAACCTTTATAGTTTCACGTGTTGTTGTTCTTGCTAAAGTGTAGGCTGACACAAATTTGGAGAAAAGGTCATATACAATCAGTAAATATCTTTTTCTATTGAAGGGTGGCAGAGGACCATAAAAATCCATGGCCATTATTTCCTTGGAGTTGTTAGGGATGATTGATTTCATTGGAGTTGTGTATGCTCTATTCAGTGGTTTTGCGCCAGTTTTACTGTACCGAATCATACTCCCCTGCAGATTTCTGCTCCTAATCTTGCACTGAGTATGAAGTGATCAAGATTTAACAGGGAAAGAAATGGCTACCAATTTAGCTGATTGTCTGTACTCAAATATACTGGTACTTCCAGCTAAACTGATAGAAAGAGGGAATTGACAGGACTCTGCCAATTAAAAAACCCCTTTAGTTGATATCTTACTCAAATGCCCGAATGTTTTAAAACCTATGGTAAGTACACACCTCTGAAAAGTCTATTTACAAAATAGCTTTTGTGCGCCACTTCTAGAAAAGAATCAAAAATGAATCCCCCCTCCTAGAAGGATGTGCAATACCATATGTTCAGTGGAGCATAAGAATAAGATTTAACATCCCAGTAGAGCTATATCCCATGTGGTTAGCTCAATACTCTACATCTAGGGTCTTCAATGGGTAAGTTAAATGGTTATTACAGGTATGTGATTGATAAAGAAAGAGTACATTTTATCAAATAAATAATAATATGAAAACAAAACAAGTTTAATATTATAATTAAATATTTATTTAATCCCAAATACCCACCACTGTTTCACACTTAAAATGATATAAAAATAAATAAATGTATTATTATCACAACCTGGATATATATTTGATTACTTTTAAATAGATAAATATATAAATACAATTTAAATGAATATGAAAATAGGTAAACCCCTAAAGCTATTTATAATACAATGTTTCATAGAGAAATGGAAGTGGTCTGAGCTTTTTACCCTGTAGAAATAAGTTATACTTTGTGTGATTTGATGTACAGATATTTTCAGATAAGAGATTTTCAGTCATACCTGCATAGACTTTTACTCAGGACTTTAAAACCTTTTTTATTGATAGCAAATATGGTAATAAAATAAACTATGCATACGTATATATGCACTATGAATAATTTCACTATATCATATTTTTCAACATGTCAATAAGGTTGCATCAGATCAGATACTATATAGTACTCAACATGAGGTACAGTATCTATTTGCCTTTTATGATAAATTCTTATACATGTATATACGTGTGGCACAATTATACATTCACTACTATTCTAAGTATAAAGCTATTAGTGGACTTGCTTATGGGAAATTTACAATAAATAAACCCCTTTTTTCACTCATTATAAAGTGCAGCAGTGACAAAAAATAACTTAAAAGGATATCCGGATAAATACATTTTTAGATACTCAATATTAGGTATCGTATTTACCGAATATTACAAGTGTATGTGCACGTATATACATATGTATAGTTATGTATGACAATTTTCAGGAGTAACAACAAGAAGAAAAACAAATAGCAACAAAGAAAAATCTAATTGCAACCTTTGTTGAAAATATTAAAATTTGAAATAAAAAATGGATTAAAAGATTTAAGTAGAAGCTTTTTCATTTTGCCTGTAATAACCATAAATTCAATATATATAAATGTGAGAGACACCTCTCTCTTTTTTTTTTATGATTAATAATAATAATAAAAAATATATATTTCTAATTATCGAAAATATCAGAATGAATTAATTCAATAATAAAACATTTTTAAAAGAAACTTATATAGGCATCTTCATATTCTCTACTGGGTTTGAGCGGGCTTCAATTCAACTAGCTGTGCAGTGAGCATTTCATCTCATTTGGGCATAGGCAAGGCAGCTTTTGTTATCATCATGACCGCCTGGAACTGGCATGACACAACTTGGCGATTTGGACAGAGATAGGGTGGGAGGACCAGCTGGTTTTTACTCCATGGCCATTTTAGTGGAAGCTCTGGTCGATTTCTCTATATTTTCTCTCTGCTGTAATACAATAATTGTTATTAAATGTTTATTTGCTATCTTGAATGGTTCATTAAATCCTTAAGAAATCAAGAATTCTTAAAAGAACTGTATAAATGGATTTATTCTTAGAAAATATTTGCAGTAGTCTAGATCATAAATTAATCTCTAAGTGGCTAGATGATTGAAGAATTCTGGAGCCAAAGTAATGAATGACTTGAATTCCAAAAAAAGAATGAATTCCACAGCACTGATTAAAACTTATCATCACCACTCATGCAGAACCAATTCAGGTATCCTCCCTGAGATGTATGAATCAGCCAATCTTTTAATTACCTTATCATTTAGATTATAACATTTATTACGATTTTTCTGATTAAACTCTACATTTTAGGGTTTGATATGTTTGGTTTCCATCTTGAATACCCAGACCACTTGATTTCAGAATCAATTCAATTTTATTTTATATACAAATAAAAAAGGTTACAGTTTAATTTTAGCATTGATTATATCAAACATTTTGCTTTTGAGTCAGATTTTTGTGAAAGCAATTAACATTTTTTGCTTACAGAATAAAATTACAATTTTTAGAAAAGTAATTGAAAAACATATACAAGTATGTTGGAACAAATGCTTTAATAATTTATTTTACTAATATGTTCCAATATTTGATTCATTTGTTTAATAAAGTTTGCTTTTCTTTATTTGAATTTTTTAGAAAAAAGCAAAATACATAAACTGATATATACTGAAAATATACAAAACAATAAAAATAAAATACAAAAAACACATCAGTTTATCATAAATGTATTTGTGTACAATATTCTAAATTTGTGTGTGTGGATATTCTAATGCTCAGACCCAACTTCCATTAATATAGCACACATATATATATATATATTCGTTGTGCTTAATATATACAAATTTTATATTACAGCAGACTTTGTGTAAGGACATTTGATAATGCTTGGCACAATACCCCCCTCTCCAATGAGACTTTTAAATCAATATGACCATTTAAAGTCTTATGCTTTTATTTATACAGATATTATGAACTATAGATGTGAGATGATTTTCTAGAGCATCCTGAGTGCTATGGTATAAATTTTAATGCATGAGCAGTGTATGAGCCCTTTATTTCTTGTTCTGTTTTAATCCAGAAAGCATTATCCCCACTGCACTCCAAAATTTCAAAAGGGCCTTCATAAAGGTTAACACTGGAACTTTTCTGGAATGCTTACATGAGGTGTTCTGACCATCACTCTATTCCGAATCTTAAACAAGTAGTTTTGCATGCTGTGTTTCTTTTTGTTTCTTCTGAGACTCATCTGGTGCATCCGAGCTTGAGCCTTTTTTTATCTAATTTCATGTCAATTGTTTTGTCTCTGCTCCCTGGGAAATTTGCCTTGAAGAGTTTTGGTACAAGTTTTACAAAATGTAGCTATGTTGGAGGGAATCCTATGGATTTGTGTATAGATGAGTCTATATAATTTAATATCTGAGGTAGCTATTTTACCCATCTCTTATGGGTTGTTGGTAAGTATGTGCAAAACAGCCTTCCCAACTCCTGCAGATCTCTTTCACAGGGATTATTTTGGGGGTTATGGATCGACATAAGTACGTGTTTAACTTCCCACTTAGTAACCCATTTGTTCCATTCATCCAATACAAAAGGGGTCCCATGATCTGTCAGGATCGTTTCTGGTTTGCCAACTGTATTAAAATGTGAGGACTCTTGAACCTTTATAGTTTCACGTGTTGTAGTTCTTGCTAAAGTGTAGGCTGCCACAAATTTGGAGAAAAGGTCATATACAATCATTAAATATCTTTTTCTACTGAAGGGTGGCAGAGGACCATAAAAATCCATGGCCATTATTTCCTTCGAGTTGTTAGGGATGATTGATTTCATTCGAGTTGTGTATGCTCTATTCAGTGGTTTTGCACCAGTTTTACTGTACTGGACCATACTCCCCTGCAGATTTCTGCTCCTAATCTTGCACTGAGCATGAAGTGATCAAGATTTAACAGGGAAAGAATTGGATACCAATTTATCCGATTGTCTGTACTCATATATACTGGTACTTCCAGCTAAACTGATAGAAAGAGTGAATTGACAGGACTCTACCAATTAAAAAACCTCTTTAGTTGATATCTTACTCAAATGCCCGAATGTTTTAAAACCTATGGTAAGTACACACCTCTGAAAAGTTTATTTACAAAATAGCTTTTGTGTGCCACTTCTAAAAAAAAATCAAAAATGAATCCTCCCTTCCTAGAAGGATGTGCAATACCATATGTTCAGCAGAACATAAGAATAAGATTTAACCCCTTGGTATAGCTATATCCGGTGTGGCTAGCTTAGTACTCTACATCTAGGGCAGGGGTCTTCAACCCTATGCCTGCAAGCACCATCGCACCAGCAGAACATTTTACATGTGCCCGCCGCTATCCGAACATGATCAAAAATTATTTATCTGATACAAATAAATTTAATTTTTAAAATTTCTTATAAATTATTGTATTATATTGTAATCAAATTGTAGGTCATACTATACTTTTACAGTGTAAAAATATAAACATTAATTATATGTTAAAATTTTATTTTTGAAATAAATATTTTTTTGTACATTATGTGTATTATTAACAATATCCAACATAAATTTACATTGAAAAAATATGGTGCCCCCCACCTGGTTGAAAAAAAAAATGGTGCCTGCCATCTAGCCGGTATAATAGAATATGCTCTTAGGTGTAAAAAGGTTGGGGACCCCTGATCTAGGGTATTCAATGGATAAGTTAAATGGTTATTACAGGTACGTGGTTGATAAAGAAAGAGTACATTTTATCAAATAAATAATAATATAAAAACGAAACAATCCCAAATACCCACCACTGTTTCATACTTAAAATGATATAAAAATAAATAAATGAATTATTATCACAACCCAGATATATATTTGATTGCTTTTAAATAGATAATTATATAAATACAATTTAAATGAATACGAAAATAGATAAACCCCTAAAGCTATTTACAAAACAATGTTTCATAAAGAATGGAAGTGGTCTGAGCTTTTTACCCTTTAGTAATAAGTTATACTTTGTGTGATTTGATGTACAGATATTTTCAGATAAGAGATTTTCAGTCATACAGGCATACACTTTTACTCAGGACCTTAAAACCTTTTGATTGATAGCAAATATGGTAATAAAAAACAAAACTATGCATACGTATATTTGCACTATTAAATATTACACTAATTTCATATTTTTCAACATGTCAATAAGGTTGCATCAGATCAGATACTATATAGTACTCAACATGAGGTACAGTATATATTTGTCTTTTACGATAAATTCTTATACATGTATATACGTGCGACACAATTATACACTCACTACTATTCTAAATGTAAAGTTATTAGTGGACTTGCTTATGGGAAATTTACAATAAATAGACCCCTTTTTTCACTCATCATAAGGTACAGCAGTGACAAAAAATAACTTAAAAGGATATTCGGATAAATATATTTTTAGATACTCAACATGAGGTATCATATTTACTGAATATTACAAGTGTATGTGCATGTATATATACATGTGTATTTATGTATAACCATTTTCAAGAGTAACAGCAAGAAGAAAAACAAATAACAACAAAGAAGAATCTAATTGCAACCTTTGTTGAAAATATTATAATTTGAAATAGAAAAATGAATTAAAAGATTTAAGTAAAAGCTTTATCATTTTGCCTGTAATAACTGTAAATTCAATATATATATATTGTAACGTTTATTTATATACGTTACAAATATATTGGCATTGGGTAAAAAAAAAAACTAAAAGATAAAAGTGGATTTAAAATTTTGTTGAGTAATTTTTTTTTTTAAAAAAAAAAAAACGTACAATGAGGGTTGAATTTTTCTTCTTATTTTTTTTTATGTGATTAGTAATAAAAGTAATTGGAGAGAACAAAAGAATTCCAAAAGCAAGTAAAAAAGATAAGCTGAAAGTAGAAATACTCAAATTAATTAAAGATGGCCAAAAACTTGAAGAAAATAAAGACTTTATTACATAAAATTTATAAAGACTGGATAAGATTAAAAAGGCATGGTACTAGCATATGCAGAAGTCCTGAAAACTGGATATAAAAAGGAGGGATCCGGTTGAAGGAACGTCTTGTTCGTTGGTTTCTCTAGTTGGTCTTGGATAACAATAATATATCCAAGATCGCTCTACACTGAAGTAATTCGGCATGTCGGAGTGAACCGGAGCTTCTAAAAACATCGTGCCTGAAGATGTATACCAGAAAAGCTTTCGTGACCGACTAGGAGAATGGACCACAAGATCAAATAATAACCAAAAGGCCGAGCTCATTCTACCCAAAAAACTATGCATAGTTATCTACTACTGAATTCCCAAAACTTACCGGTAAGTAATGCTTCATTATCCTGATTGTGACAAAAGTAACGTTTGCAAACAATTCTTAAAAATAAGCTTATAATAGGATCCCGATAGAGACTCTTATTTAACCAAGAACTTTGTAATTAATTATTCAGCAGTTATTTTTTCATTATTAATGTTTCACGTCAGAATTAAGTGTATTCTCTCCAATTTATTTGATAAATAATTTATTTCAAACATTTTTTATCTATTAGAATAAATATATTTCTAATACTAATTTTCATTTGTGCGTTATTAATAATAGTTATTATTTTTTATTATTAAATCTATTAGTAGTTTAATAAGATTTAAAAATGTAATTTACCTTTGCCAATATGTTTGAATAAGCCCAGGAATAATAATCTTAAAAAAAAGATAATTCTAGTTTACCGTAAAATTACCGATTCTTAAAATCTAAGACCAATAATTTTAAAAATATTTTATTTTTTTTTATTTGCGAGACATGCTGGTGACAGATATCAGCGGTCTTTTTAGAATAAAAAGACCTGGCGCCTATCAAATAAATTAAAAGCTGATCTCATCAATAGCATAATTCTCAACCATCAATAGGCAAAGTTTGATCAGGAAATATAGCTGTGTTTTTTAGGAAAAGAAATACAACTTTCTTTTTTCTTTTGATACAGCTTGATCAACTCACGCTCAAATATAAATTTGAGGCGTATAGTGGCCTAGTAATATGAAAAACGTTATAATGGCGACCCAACTCGGGCTTCGATTTAACAACTACAACCTGAGATGAGTTGTAATGATAAAGAACATTACAATGATGACTCAAAGAAACTCACAGCCGGAAAATAAATTATGATTTTTTTGAAAAAAGAAAAAAATTATAAAAAAAAAACTAACTAATTAAACCCTGATTATTAAAATATGAAAGAAGATATTTTTTTAATATGACTTCCAGATAGAAAAAATATATATGTATATTTTTTTATATATGTCTAAAAACACGATCGTGGCTGATGTAGACGTAAGTCACAAGTATTTGACCGGGTAGGCGGTTACTGAAGAGGGGAATAACATAGCCCCGAGTCCTTATCTGCAGTATATGAACATAAGACCGTCTTTAAATGCTCGTCAGACTTTCTAGCAGAGATCCCAATAAAGGGGAAGGCGGATCAAGTTGGACCAAGTTGCCACGAGCCTGTAAGACTCAGAATGATGAGCAATGCTAGTTTGTGCTTATAACTTGGGCTTCTTATCGTTAATATTACACTAAAGCGGATAGGACACAGATGAATGTTGAAATATTTTCCATTCATGCCGTGTTAGACCTAAAAGTGGGCGTTAAAGCCGAACGTCGCTTGTGAATGAGTCTACACAATATATCAGCACGCTACTACAGAAAAAAAAAAACGAATATGAATTTAAAAACTTAAGAATAAAATTAATGTAAACCCCTATTTTATTCTCATCTCCTGGCACTGGTGGTATTGTAACGTTTATTTATATACGTTACAAATATATTGGCATTGGGTAAAAAAAAACAACTAAAAGATAAAAGTGGATTTAAAATTTTGTTGAGTAATTTTTTTTAAAAAAAAAAAAAAAACGTACAATGAGGGTTGAATTCTTCTTCTTATTTTTTTTTTATGTGATTAGTAATAAAAGTAATTGGAGAGAACAAAAGAATTCCAAAAGCAAGTAAAAAAGATAAGCTGAAAGTAGAAATACTCAAATTAATTAAAGATGGCCGAAAACTTGAAGAAAATAAAGACTTTATTACATAAAATTTATAAAGACTGGATAAGATTAAAAAGGCATGGTACTAGCATGCGCAGAAGTCCTGAAAACTGGATATAAAAATGAGGGATCTGGTTGAAGGAATGTCTTGTTCGTTGGTTTCTCTAGTAGGTCTTGGATAACAATAATTTATCCAAGATCGCTCTACACTGAAGTAATTCGGCATGTCGGAGTGAAACGGAGCTTCTGAAAACATCATGCCTGAAGATGTATACCAGAAAAGCTTTCGTGACCGACTAGGAGAATGGACCACAAGATCAAATAATAACCAAAAGGCCGAGCTCATTCTACCCAAAAAACTATGCATAGTTATCTACTACTGAATTCCCAAAACTTACCGGTAAGTAATGCTTCATTATCCTGATTGTGACAAAAGTAACGTTTGCAAACAATTCTTAAAAATAAGCTTATAATAGGATCCCGATAGAGACTCTTATTTAACCAAGAACTTTGTAATTAATTATTCAGCAGTTATTTTTTCATTATTAATGTTTCACGTCAGAATTAAGTGTATTCTCTCCAATTTATTTGATAAATAATTTATTTCAAACATTTTTTATCTATTAGAATAAATATATTTCTAATACCAATTTTCATTTGTGCGTTATTAATAATAGTTATTATTTTTTATTATTAAATCTATTAGTAGTTTAATAAGATTTAAAAATGTAATTTACCTTTGCCAATATGTTTGAATAAGCCCAGGAAGAATAATCTTAAAAAAAAGATAATTCTAGTTTACCGTAAAATTACCGATTCTTAAAATCTAAGACCAATAATTTTAAAAATATTTTATTTTTTTTTATTTGCGAGACATGCTGGCGACAGATATCAGCGGTCTTTTTAGAATAAAAAGAACTGGCGCCTATCAAATAAATTAAAAGCTGATCTCATCAATAGCATAATTCTCAACCATCAATAGGCAAAGTTTGATCAGAAAATATAGCTGTGTTTTTTAGGAAAGGAAATACAACTTTCTTTTTTCTTTTGATACAGCTTGATCAACTCACGCTCAAATATAAATTTGAGGCGTATAGTGGCCTAGTAATACGAAAAACGTTATAATATATATATATGCAAGAGACACCTTTTTTTATGATTAATAATAATAATAAAAAATATGTATTTCTAATTATTGTAAATATCAGAATGAATTAATTCACTAATAAAACATTTTTAAAAGAAACTTATGTAGGCGTCTTCATCTTCCGTACTGGGTTTGAGCAGGCTTCAATTCAACTAGCTGTGTGCTGAGGATTTCATCTCATTCAGGCATAGGCAAGACAACTTTTGTTATCATCATGGCTGGCTGGAACTGGAATGATCACATCTTGGCAATTTGGACAGAGAAAGGGTGGGTAGACCAGCTGGTTTTTTACCCCATGGTCATTTTAGTGAAAGCTCTGATAGATTTCTCCATATTTTCTATCTGCTATAATACAATAATTGTTATTAAATGTTCATTCACTATCTTGAATTGTTCATTAAATCCTTAAGAAATCAAGAATTCTTAAAAGAACTGTATAAATGGATTTATTCTTAGAAAATATTTGCAGTAGTCTAGATCATAAATTAATCTCTAAGTGGCTAGATGATTGAAGAATTCTGGAGCCAAAGTAATGAATGACTTGAATGCCAAAGAAAGAATGAATTCCACAGCATTGATTAAAACTTATCAACATCATTCATGCAGAACCAATTCAGGTATCCTCCCTGAGAAGTATGAATCAGCCAATCCTTTTAATTACCTTATCATTTAGATTATAACATTTATTACGATTTTTCTGATTAAATTCTACATTTTAGGGTTTGATATGTTTGGTTTCCATCTTGAATACCCAGACCACTTGATTTCAGAATCAATTCAATTTTATTTTATATACAAATAAAAAAGGTTACAGTTTAATTTTAGCATTGATTATATCAAACATTTTGCTTTTGAGTCAGATTTTTGCGAAAGCAATTAACATTCTTTGCTTACAGAATAAAATTACAATTTTTAGAAAAGTAATTAAAAACATATATACAAGTATGTTGGAACAATTGCTTTAATTATTTATTTTACTAATATGTTCCAATATTTGATTCATTTGTTTAATAAAGTTTGCTTTTCTTTATTTGAATTTTTCAGAAAAAAGCAAAATACATAAATTGATATATACTGAAAATATACAAAACAATAAAAATAAAATACAAAAAACACATCAGTTTATCATATGTGTATTTGTGTACAATATTCTAAGTTTGTGTGTGTGGATATTCTAATGCTCAGCCCCAACTTCCATTATAATATAGCACATTTATATATTCGTTGTGCTTAATATATACAAATTTTATATTACAGCAGACTTTGTGTAAGGATTTTTGATAATGCTTGGCACAATACCCCCCTCTCCAATGAGACTTTTACATCGATATGACCATTTAAAGTCTTAAGCTTTTATTTATACAGATATTATTAACTATAGATATGAGATGATTTTCTAGAGCATCCCGAGTGCTATGGTATGAATTTTAGTGCATGAGCAGTGTATGTGCCCTTTATTTCTTGTTCTGTTTTAATCCAGAAAGCATTATCCCCACTGCACTCCACAATTTCAAAAGAGCCTTCATAAAGGTTAACACTGGAACTTTTCTGGAATGCTCACATGAGGCGTTCTGACCATCACTCTATTCCCTACCTTAAACCGGTAGTTTTGCATGCTGTGTTTCCTTTTATTTCTTCTGAGACTCATCTGGTGCATCCGAGCTTGAGCCTTTTTTTATCTAATTTCTTGTCAATTGTTTTGTCTCTGCTCCCTGGGAAATTTGCCTTGAAGAGTTTTGGTACAAGTTTTCCAAAATGTAGCTATGTTGGAGGGAATCCTGTGGATTTGTGTACAGACCAGTCTATATAATTTAGTATCTGAGGTAGCTATTTTACCCATCCCTTATGGTTTGTTGGTAAGTATGTGCAAAACAGCCTTCCCAACTCCTGCATAACTCTTTCACAGGGATTACTTTGGGGGTTATGGATCGACATACGTACGTTTTTAACTTCCCACTTAGTAACCAATTTGTTCCATTCATCCAATACAAAAGGGGTACCATGGTCTGTCAGGATCGTTTCTGGTTTGCCAACTGTATTAAAATGTGAGGACTCTCGAACCTTTATAGTTTCATGTGTTGTAGTTCTTGCTAAAGTGTAGGCTGCCACAAATTTGGAGAAAAGGTCATATACAATCAGTAAATATCTTTTTCTATTGAAGGGTGGCAGAGGACCATAAAAATCTATGGCCATTATTTCCTTTGAGTTGTTACAGATGATTGATTTCATTGGAGTTGTGTATGCTTTATTCAGTGGTTTTGCGCCAGTTTTTCTGTACTGGACCATACTCCCCTGCAGATTTCTGCTCCTAATCTTGCACTGAGCATGAAGTGATCAAGATTTAACAGGGAATAAAATGGATACCAATTTAGCCGATTGTCTGTACTCATATATACTGGTACTTCCAGCTAAGCTGATAGAAAGAGTGAATTGACAGGACTCTACCAATTAAAAAGCCCTTTAGTTGATATCTTACTCAAATGCCCAAATGTTTTAAAACCTATGGTAAGTAGACACCTCTGAAAAGTCTATTTACAAAATAGCTTTTGTGCGCCACTTCTAGAAAAGAATCAAAAATGAATCCCCCCCTCTTAGAAGGATGTGCAATACCATATGTTCAGTGGAGCATAAGAATAAGATTTAACACCCCAGTAGAGCTATATCCCATGTGGTTAGCTCAGTACTCTACATCTAGGGTCTTCAATGGGTAAGTTAAATGGTTATTACAGGTATGTGCTTGATAAAGAAAGAGTACATTTTATCAAATAAATAATAATATGAAAACAAAACAAGTTTAATATTATAATTAAATATTTATTTAATCCCAAATACCCACCACTATTTCACACTTAAAATGATATAAAAATAAATAAATGTATTATTATCACAATCTGGATATATATTTGATAACTTTTAAATAGATAAATATATAAATACAATTTAAATGAATATGAAAATAGATAAACCCCTAAAACTATTTATAATACAATGTTTCATAGAGAAATGGAAGTGGTCTGAGCTTTTTACCCTGTAGAAATAAGTTATACTTTGTGTGATTTGATGTACAGATATTTTCAGATAAGAGATTTTTGGTCATACAGGCATACACTTTTATTCAGGACTTTAAAACCTTTTTTATTGATAGCAAATATGGTAATAAAATAAACTATGCATACGTATATATGCACTATGAAAAATTTCACTAATTTCATATTTTTCAACATGTCAATAAGGTTGCATCAGATCAGGTACTATATAGTACTGAACATGAGGTACAATATCTATTTGCCTTTTATGATAAATTCTTATACATGTATATACGTGTGGCACAATTACACATTCACTACTATTCTAAGTATAAAGCTATTAGTGGACTTGCTTATGGAAAATTTACAATAAATAAACCGCTTTTTTCACTCATTATAAGGTGCAGCAGTGACGAAAAATAACTTAAAAGGATATCCGGATAAATACATTTTTAGATACTCAACATGAGGTATCGTATTTACCAAATATTACAAAAGTATGTGCACGTATATACATATGTATAGTTATGTATGACAATTTTCAGGAGTAACAACAAGAAGAAAAACAAATAGCAACAAAGAAGAATCTAATTGCAACCTTTGTTGAAAATATTAGAATTTGAAATAGAAAAATGAATTAAAAGATTTAAGTAGAAGCTTTTTCATTTTGCCTGTAATAACCGTAAATTCAATATATATATATATGTGAGAGAGAGACACCTCTCTCCTTTTTTTTTTATGATTAATAATAATAATAAAAAATATATATTTCTAATTATCGGAAATATCAGAATGAATTAATTCAATAATAAAACATTTTTAAAAGAAACTTATGTAGGTGTCTTCATCTTTTTCGGACTGGGTTTGAGTGGGATTCAATTCAACTAGCTGTGCAGTGAGGATTTCATCTAATTCAAGCATAGGCAAGGCGGCTTTTGTTATCATCGTGACTGCCTGGAACTGGCATGATCACATCTTGGCAATTTGGACAGAGAAACGGCGGGTGGACCAGCTGGTTTTTCACTCCGTGGCCATTTTAGTGGAAGCTCTGGTAGATTTCTTTATATTTTCTATCTGCTATAATACAATAATTGTTATTAAATGTTTATTCGCTATCTTGAATGGTTCATTAAATCCTTAAGAAATCAAAAGTTCTTAAAAGTACTGTATAAATGGATTTCTTCTTAGAAAATATTTGCAGTAGTCTAGATCATAAATTAATCTCTAAGTGGCTAGATGATTGAAGAATTCCGGAGCCAAAGTAATGAATGACTTGAATGCCAAAGAAAGAATGAATCCTGCAGAACTGACTAAAACTTATCAACACCACTCATACAGAACCAATTCAGGTATCCCCCTTTTAATTTACCTTATCATTTAGATCAGTGGTCTTCAACCACCGTGCCATGGCCCAGTACCGGGCTGCAGAACTTTTCTGCAGGTCCGGCTAGACTGGGAAGAAAGTTTGTAATAACAAAATACTAAGATTTTAAACTTTTAATTAATATAAACAATTTTTATTTATTTTTTCATCGCATTTTTACCCAATTAAAAAAAAAGAAACAGAACAAAAACAAAATCTGATCAATCATATATAAATTAATTTTTTCTATTTATCACAGACGTTTATGGGGGGGGGGGGAGTAGAAAAAAGTTTTTTATTATACAAACTCCGGTTGTCTTTTGATAGCCAATCACAGCCTTTTGTCAGCATTGTTAAAACAATAAAACGTAACATGACTTTTTTTGATCTCTTAAATTTTTTCTACTCTCTCTTTTAATATTTCATTTTTAGTGTTTTTTTTGGCTATACAGCAATTTTTTTTTGGATTTAACTTTATTTTTGAAATCAATTTTTATTACCTTTTTTTTAAAAATAAAAACCAAAAAATAAGTTCTGTTTCTAACTTTTACAAAATATTTCTCAATACACCCGCACCACCCCAAAATAACGTAAGATCAAAACTTTTGACTTTTTCAAGTTTCATTTTCTTTTTTCTTTGTTTAAAAATACACCCACTTTTTTTGGCCTATAAGGTGATATTTTTTTTGGCTTTATTTGTATATCGCTAAAATACTAAAACTTTAATTTTTAAAACCAATTTCTGTTACCTTTTTTTAAAAATAAAAACAAACAAAAAATAACTTTGATGTCTATCTTTTGTCTCAGTGATGACAATGTATTTCTCAAACCCCCCCCCCCCCCCAAAAAAAATAAGATCAAAACTTTTGACTTTTTCAACATTCAGGTGAATAACATTTTATTTTTTCATGTTTTAACAATGAAATAATAAACGTAAAATGCCAGCACATTAATGAGAATGATTGTTATTGTACTGTTTTCTGTAGCAGTATGACTGCGCAACTCAAGAAAGAGGGTTCAACATGTGAAGGTAAGCAACACCATTACAATACATAATAACTAGTATGCTGTTTTGGTCAGTTATAACAATTATGCTTATCTAAGGCTAAGCAGGTTATATCTTTAAGAAAATTTGTCTGTAAACTTCTGCTGGTCCATGAAATCTTATTCTTATTTTTTCGGTCTGCAGGTGTGAAAAGGTTGAAGACCACTGATTTAGATTATAACATTTCTTACAATTTTTCAGATTAAACACTACATTTTAGGGTTTGATATGTTTGGTTTCCATCTTGAATACCCAGACCATTTGATTACAGAATCAATTCAATTTTATTTTATATAGAAAAAAAGATAACAGTTTAATTTTAGCATTGATTATCAAACATTTGGCTTTTGGTCAGATTTTTGCCAAAGCAATTAACATTCTTTGCTTACGGAATAAAATTACAATTTTTAAAAAAGTAATTAAAAATATATTTACAAGTATGTTGGAACAATTGCTTTAATTATTTATTTTACTAATATGTTCCAACATTTGATGCATTTGTTTAATAAAGTTTGCTTTTCTCTACTTGAATTTTTCAGAGAAAACAAAATACATAAACTGATATATACTGAAAATATACAAAACAATAAAAATAAAATACAAAAAATACATCAGTTTATTATATGTGTATTTGTGTACAATGTTTTAAATTTGTATGTGTGGGTATTCTAATGCTCAGACCCAACTTCCATTATTAATATAGCACATTTATATATTCATTGTGCTTAATATTTACAAATTTTCCATTACAGCAGACTTTGTGTAAGGCCATTTGATAATGCCTGGCACAATAGGAAGCAATCATCGATTAGTAAGATGTAAGATAAGAGTTAATACAAAACTAGAAAGACAATAATTATTAAGAAAAACAATATTTACAATTGTATTCTTAATCTTCAGAAACATTCTCATGAATTTAAATTAGAACTTGCAAATCAGTTTCAAGTATTAGTAGATTTTGAACATGATTCAGATTTGAATGAAATTAATAAGAAAATAACTGATGCGCTTTTAAAAACAGCAACAAAGATAGCTGATACAAAAGGCAGCAATTGACTCATAAAATTTCTACTGAGACTAGAAAATTTATAAAGAAAAGAAGGAATAAGAAGATATTTAAAAAATGAGGCATTAAGAAGGATTGAATATCTTGAATTTTGTAAAATGGTGTTAAAAAAAGTTGATAATGATATAAGAAAGTATAATTGTAAACTAGCAAGGAAAGCTATAGAAAAGAATAAAGGTTGCAAGAGTGTAAAACATCATTTTGATATTGGTAATAAACTTATATCTGCAATAAAAAAAGATGGATCTATTTCTAAAAAGAGAGATAAAATTATGCAATGGATAGAAGAGTTCTATCAAAAATTATATAGTAATGAAGAACAAATATCTCCTATATCTATTATATCTTCTGAATTGCCCAAGATTTTAAATAAAGAAGTCAGACATGCAATTAAATTTATGAAGAAGAGAAAAGCTCCAGGTATTGATGGAATTATAATATAATAAAAGAAGCAGGTGAAGAAATATAATTTTTTTTGGTAAAGTTATATACCAAATGTCTAAATGATAAAGATATACCAGATGATTGGAAGAATGCAGTATTAATATTAATATTTAAAAAAGATGATAAAGAAGATATTAGAAATTACAGACCTATCAGCCTTTTAACAGTTTTATACAAATTTTTTACCAAGATAATTACAACTTGTTTACAGAGAATGTTGGATTTCAACCAACCAAAAGAACAAGCTGAATTGAAAAGTGGTTTTAGTATAGTAGATCATATCAAAGCATTGAAAGAAGTTATAGAAATGACAAATGAATATGAATTGCCATTATGCTTTGGAATTGTAGGTTATGAAAAATCTTCAGCATTCATGAATGGTATTGCTATCTGATGAAGCCATGTGGAGATGAAGTTTGTGTACTTCATGTTAAAATCTCCCATAATGATGGTTGGACAAGGAGTAGATGCTAGTAATTACTTGATGGTGAGTATGATGTTAGATATGATGATGTTTCTAGGTGGAATATAAGTAAATATTATGTTGAAAGTGGATATATAGTGATGAATGGTTGCTATTAATAGGCTTGCATCAATGCTTGGAGTTATAAGTTGACCAGTACCAACTGAAGGTGATGATGTATCCCTGGAGCAAACAACGAATCTCTCAGTGTGAAGATGCACTGCATGGTCAATCTGTGATCCATTTGTATATTTTTTGTCTCCAAAAACCCTAATATATAATGATTGTGTGATTCTAGTCCATCACCTAAGGTGGTGTACTTTTTTGCTGAGTTTAAACCATGCACATTAAAAGCTGTTATTTCAATTTTCATTGATGTTGAGATTGGCAGAGTTTGCACTTCAAAATATATGGATGGATACTTTTTAGCATGTGAGCTGTATGTTACTGGAGATTTGCTGGTTAATTAGATAGGAATGATGTCCATTCATAACAAATATTCTGTTTGAAGAGTGGTTATTGATGATGAACTGTTATTTTCTTCTTTTATGTTTTTTTATTGTTTTTATTTCTTTTTAGGCAACCTGGTCCTCTTTTTGTTACAATTGTGTTTAGTTCAACTTGTGGAAGGCAGGCATGAGTCTTTCCATGATATATGCTGATGTGTTATTTTTAATTAAGTGTGTGGTGTTTAAATTGATTGTGTTTTGTGTCTCATGGGAGATGCTTTTTGATAGTTCAGTTGGGTTGGTATTTGCATCTCTCAGGTGTTGTATATTCTGAAACTCATGTATGATGTTTAGAGCTGTTTGAGTGGTGTTTAAATCTATGCCCTCTTGGTTGGTTCATCTATGATTTTGTTATGTTTGTTTGCAGTTTGATCCCTGAGAGAGGATGAAAGTGATTTTTCAGATGGAGAAGTTGTTTGTATATGGTTTTTCATATCTGGATTTATGATAATGTGTGTGATTGGTGTCTTCAGTCTATGTGTCATTGATATGATCATTTGTCTGTTGTGATTGTGGACTCTTGTTGTTGTCACATTGTGCTGCAAGGTGACCATGCTTCTAATATGCATAATATCACTGTGATTTGAATCTTCTTATGATGAAGCTCAGTGTTGCTTCCTGATCTGCAATCTATGTAGGAATATTGTTTGGATCCATTTCTTGATGCAATCTCAGCTTGAAGTCAAAGCTGTTGCTGTAAACTAGCACTGGTATGTCTTTCAGATAAATTGCATTGAAAGTTATGACTTTGCCAAATGGCTGCATCATTTTCTGAAAGTTTTTAATGTAATATCCAAAGCATGCATTGTTGAGTATGCCAGTGATCTGGTTATATTAATCTGGATTAACTCAGATAATTACATAATTGCTTGAAGTTTTTAATAGTGGTTTGAAACCAGGCCTTTTGACTTTCTTGATAAAATTCGAGGATTAAATACCATAAGTTGGGGTAATAAGCAATTCTTAGTATTGTATCCCGAAGTCCATGTATAGTTATTGTATCATTAGTATAGACATATATTCATGTTTGTAACTAATAATATTATTGAACATGGGGGGTGGGGGTTAAGCGATGCATGTAGTCCTCTTGGAAATGAATTACTAAGCCTTTGCTTAATTAATTTTAAATCACCATTATTCCAATGCGCAAGAGGGGGCGATTATTTTTTTTGTGTTCGATATCAAGTTGCAAAATATTGTTAGCCTTTGTTCTTCGGAAGCGATGAAAACTATATTATTTATTCTGAGTTTGTAACTTGATTATGGCCTTTTGTTATAAATTATTTTTTGCAGCATTGGTATATGTTTTGGTTTGGTCTGTAGTTTCTATCAGTTTGGAGGAGTTGTTGGCGCCATTCATTTGGTTACATGGCCTGGCGGTTACCATTCAAATGTATTTTAACATTGAGCAAAATTTATTAATTGTAAAAAATGAATAGTTATATATACAGACTGTTTTTTTCTGTTAAAAAGAAATAATTTTGATTATCTCATACTCACTGTTCACATATATATATGACTTATTTGTGCGTTTGAAGGTTTTCTGTGGTTCAAAGCCTAACAGCTTTGTAAACAATAATCCGTCAAAGGCAAGATGATTATTATTATTTGACCGCTAATAATAAAAGTAATCATTTATCCGGAATCTCTTTTTATAAATTGTCAGCTTTATTGACTTTTCCGAGGTGTAACATTTTAAAACTTTGTTAAAATTTTGATTAAAAAAAATAATTAAAAAAAAGTATTTTCCAGAGAAGCCTTTTTTTTATTTTACAAAAGTGCATGTTTTAATAAACTTATTCAAATACAGTTTAATTTTTAATAATTTATAGGTTAGTTCAGTGAGTGAATTTGAACTGATTGGGAGAACAAATATACCATTAATCATTCGTACATTTGTGAATATATTCATTTTCAAAAACAAATTTGAAGAAAATTTACTTTGCTGTATATGTTTGCAAATATAAATGCAATTTTATATTTCAATTGATGTGTACTCATTCCAATATAAATTTCTAAATAATTTGAATACGAAAAACGGTGAATTTATTAAAAATACACTTTATATACATTGTGATGCATATGATATACGTATATGGATGCGTTCATTACTTAAGGGAAAAAACACGTGATTAAAATCAAGATTTAAAAAAATCATATCAGGAAATAAAGAAATGAAATAGAAATTGGTTATATTTTTTAAGAATTGTTTGTGATTTTTGAAAAGTTATCTACGTATATATATTTATACTATCATCTCAAATTAACATTTTGTAATTTTGATACATAAAACACGTGATTAAAATCAAGATTTAAAAAATCATATCAGGAAATAAAGAAATGAAATAGAAATTGGTTATATTTTTTAAGAATTAAGTGTTTGTGATTTTTGAAAAGTTATCCACGTATATATATATACTATCATCTCAAATTAACATTTTGTAATTTTGATACTGAAATGTATTTTGTTTTCTAAAACTTGTCTAATTATTTGAAGGAATTAGCTGAAATTCATTAATAATGTAATAAAAACGGAATTAAATAAAATTTGTTCTCGCTTTTTGCTAAACAAGATTGTTAAGATGATATATATAAAGCCTATATAAAAAACATCTATAATTCTAGTTAGAAAAAAATCTAAGAATCTAATTTTATTTATTTATTTTATATAAGGAATAAACGAACTTTAAATCCAAGGCAGAAACTCTCTGATTTGTCATAGATAAATCAGCCATCTGAACTACTCAATAAAAAAGGGCCTGATTTTAAAGAAAAGCTGATTCAGTTACCATAAAATTTTTATTTCAGTAAGAAGCCAAAGAAAATTGAAAATTTTTTCATCAAGTTAACAGCTAACAGCAAGGAATAATTGAGAAAACCCAAAGATTGCTTCTCCACCAAACACAACTATACATATTATCAAAATGAATCCTATTTCTGGTTAAACTTGAAAATCTGCTGTGATATGTTGGACTATTTCCATCATCTATATGTAAATGTTGAATGTCTAGAAAATTTTAAACTTTTCCAAATACAACCAACTGTTAATGATAACACACAAAGACAACACAAGAGTTAGTAGATTATCAAAATTTTGAGTGGTGTTATTCTCCACTCTTCTTCAGGTGTTGATGGCATGACCAGTGCCAATGCTAACATAGGACTTGAACTTACAACTTTAGATTCTTGAAATAGTGAATTTTAAGGTAATGCTCTAACCAAATGAGCTAGCATTAGTCAGGCCAGTAACACTTGAAGAAAAGTGGAGAATAATACCATTTGAAAGATTGTGTAATCTAATAACCTTTGTTGTCTTTGTATGTTATTACTAACAGTTGTTTGTATTTGGGAAAGTTTAAATAATTAATATTATAGAACCAATATTGCAATTGGATTAATAATATTAATATTTTTGATAATTGTTTTGTATGCAAGCTGATATTACTTTATAATTATTAATGTATTAGAAATATTGACATTTAGCTAGTAACCATTTGTCAAGCTAAGGGGAGTGGGCAGTGATAATTTGCAATAAAAGAGTCACTTTATTTAAATTACTTATGTTATCATTTCTCTATATTTACATTAATTTAGTATATGTGTTCATGATTTGAAGACTTGTTCTTAAATTCAGATTGAGATAAATAACCCTTCAGCCAAATATAATGAGATCCTAAAAAAGTATTGTTGCATACACAGTAAAGAATTTCTTCCTTTTATCAGAAATGTTTGGTGAGAGTTGTTTATCATCATCAACTACTTAAGCTTTCTCAACTATTTTTCCATATTTGTAGTTTTCATTATCCTTAATTGAAAAAATATTAACTAAAAAATTAAATTTTTTAAGTAGAATTTTTTCCCTTACATATTTTACCCACAATGTATATACAATATGTACTCACATACTTATATGTAAGTGTTATACAACTTGTTGGCATGTATACATATAAAATATGTACGAACACTTATAAACATGTGTGTAAATAATGCAAATTATATACAATTGATATTATTCTTAGATATCTTCACTGAGGCTTGAAATCAGATGCCATAGATATGAGGTCTCAAAAAAAGTTTGATATTTGCTCACGTCTTTTAATGTCTACATCCTAAATGTTGCAGTTGTCACTACACTGTGAATGTAATACATAAATATGAATGACGTAGCATAGTATTTTCACTGATGTTTATTCATTACTTTAGAATGAAAAAAATACTATACTCTTCCTTTCTTCTCGGAATATTAAAAACTTGTGATTCTCTTAAAGATATATCTAAATATATAAGTAAATATTTAATGTTGAGTTATAATAGAAAGAAAAAAAGTATATCTTTTACTTCCTGAAAGCCATAAATGTCTATTCCGCCTTTAAGCAAATAATACTAGCAAATATAATTTCAGATAATCAATTAAGAATAGTGATTATTTTTATGATTAAAATACAACCCATATAACTTTAATTTTTATTTTTAAGTTGAAATATATTTAATTAATAATTCTTTGTTTAATAAGTAATCTGAGTGTACTAATTCTGCTATTTAAATATATATATATAAAAGTTAAACAAAGGCAAGTGGAATGTGTTAAAAGATAAAGTAGAAAAAATATTGGGATTAGTGTTTTTCTGGAATGGGTATTCATTTTAATATAAGATTTATAAAGTCTAGAGATTCATTCTGATGAAAAAGCTAAAATATTTGTATAGGTTGCAGAATTTTTCTGAATGAACCAAAATACATTTGAATGTTTTTAGAGATGATTAATTGTAGAAGTGGAAAATATTTGAAACATCAAAATTTTCCCATCAAAATATAATTGAGAAAAAGCATAAATTTAAATGTTGAATTTGATGAGGAGGAAAAAAACTATACATATTTTTATGAAAATTAAAAGAGAAAATGAACATATAAGCTTCCAAATAAATATACAGCATATTTGGATTATATTTTGACTATCAGAAAAAATATATATTAAAATTGTAATGAATTTAGTACACTGAACTCAGAAAGTGATTATTAATTGATGAGATATAAAATACAAAGTAAAGTATTTACATGATTTATTGCTTGGGAGCTCATAAAAAACTGGAAGAGTCACAGAGCTGTGGTTTTAATAATTTTTAGCTCTGATGTTTGTATATTCTACTACTACACTGCATTATTAGGAAAAAACAATAAAACCAATCAATATTACTAACTTTATATATTCTTTATTCAATTTATAATAAAATGTATAAATCATTTTAAAATATTAAAATAGTCCGAGGATTATTCAGATTTGAAGAACATCAATTAAAACAAATATTTTTTTAAATATTAAAACAGTATTCAGATAGTAGTTACAATAAAATATCATTTTTGCAATAAAGTTTCAACTAAAATTAAAAGAAATCTATACAAAATTTTTTTTTTTAAAAAATTGCCAACAACTAATTTAGAAAAACTGAATGCAAAGAATTCTTTAAAAATAGTACTGAAAAAAGTTGAAAAAATGAAATCCCAAACATATAAAATAAACATCTTGATATTAAAAAAATATATGTTATTTTGCCTATAATATATTAGTAAAAATGGAAATGATTAATAAGTTGTATATGGAAAAATTCTATAAAGAATTATAAAACAGGGAGGGGGGGGGTAGTAAAGTAATGACATCATTTGAAATCAGACATTTCAAAAAAAGATATGAGATATGGAATGAAATATATATATAAAAGATAAAACCAATTAAAAAAATGATAGAAATGTTGGTATTTTTAAAAAAGGAAGTGAAAATGAAAAATTGTTGGCGAAGTTAGGCATCAAATAATTAAATTGTAAATATGTATAAATTAATTGAAGAATGAAATAGGTAATGATATTTCAAGAAGGAGAGGAAAAAGATATTAGAAATTTCAAACCTATCAGTCTAATATATTTATTAAAAACGTACAAATTGTCAACAAGAATTTTTAACTTAAATTAATCAAAACAATGAACTATATTTATATCATCAAATGATTCTTAAAAATATATATATATAAAAATCAAGGGATGAATTCTGAAAAGACATTTACCTTTTAAAAGTTTTGTGATCAAAAATGTACCATGTCATTATCCAAGTCTGAAAAATATTTATCAGAATGTAGCCCAATTTCTCTAAATCTTTTTACCAGAAAATTTATGAAAAATATTATTCAGTAAGAACCAAAGAATAAAAATAAATGAAGACCATTTAAATTATCAGAGTTTTGAAGAATGCAAGATTGTTTTACAAATAATAGTTCAAATCTTCTAATATATATCAAAGAATTACCAGCTAAAAGCAAAAAAATATGATCAAAGGTTAAATACGTACTAAAATGATTTAGGTAATAGATTTTTAAAAAGGAAAACAGTAAAACTTGATATCATTGAATTAGGAAATGTTATCACTTATAATATTTTTGATAAATTATTATTATCAATAAAAAAAAATTTGTACAAAATTAAATATAAACTTGGAAGAATTGCTTTTAATATCAAATAAAAATATGTTTATGCATCTGAAAAAAAAGTTTTTAATAAAATATTCTACTAATATTGAGTCTAAGACTAGCACAGTCAGTGCAGATGTTAAAAACACACAAGAAGTATAATTAGAGAGTTTTGCCTTGTTTATAATTAGAGACCTATATTGGAATTAAAAAAAGGTCAACGGTTAAAAACATGGGTAAAAGCAAATAAATATAACTAACACCATTAAAAGAATTAAGAGGCTGAAATATAGACTGACTAGATAAGTTACCAGAAGACTTGAAATTTGTTCATTAAAGTTTGATAATGAATGTTTTTAAAAGGTTTTAAGATTTTCAAAAAAACTTTACATATAAAAAGATAATTTATGTGAAACAGATAGACAAAGTAAGGAAGTTTGTAGAAGTGACATTTAAGAATCTAATTTCACAAATATTAAAATATACCGAAAATTCATGAATCTGAATAGTCAATAATAGCTAGAAATGATATTGAATGTGTGTATGTATATATAGGTAAAACATCTAGTGAAAATAATGAATAAATTAAAAAGTTTTAAAGCTCTAGAAATTTTGTCATGAAAATTGTGTTACCATAACAACACTAAGTCAAAAAATGATTACTGTGATTGATTTTTATCTCCTTATAATAATAATACACATCCATTTGTAAATGAGGAGGGACATTCTACCCCCCCCCCCTGAAAAAAAAAGAAAGAGAAAAAAACTTTTTTAGAATTAAGTTTTATGATAATTACGCAAATCGTCTCAGAAACACAAATATGTTATGCATAGATCGTTTTCTTATTGCATAATATTTTACAGTATTTTCTTCCAATTTCTTCAGTTGAAAACTTTTCTTTCTGAAATACATCAATATCATATTTAATTGCAGCTCTCCAGTGTATTCTATTATCTGTCATATCTTGCAAATGGAAACAATTAATATTGCACTTCTTTAAAATGTCTTTGATGCAATCCTTATAATGTAGACTGGTCTACCTCTTCCATAATAACCTTGCTCAAGTTCACCATAAAATGTTCTTTTAAAAAATCTTGCATTCCTTATTCATTTTATTGTCCAATCAAATGAAGTTATTTTACAACAGTGGACTCTGTAATATCACATGAACAAGTTGAAGAGCATATTGATTGTTTTTATGAACTTGCCCATTGTATTTTTATAAATTTTACAGAACATTCTTAAATGAAACTTTTCTAAGGCTTTTATACTGTACTCATAGGATGTCCACATTTCACTTTCATACAATAAATTAAGTAAAGTATCAGATCTATATAAAACCACATTGTAATAATTATTTCCTATGATGAAATACTCTACCCCTGAACTTGTTAAAAGCTATAGCAGCCATTAAAATTGGTGTTGTACCTTAACATCTAAATTCATCTTTATATTTATAAATATATCAAAGTATTTAAAATGGTCTACATTCTCAATATGATAACTATAAGGGTTTTTTTCATCACTAACTGATAAAGAATTTGAATTTTTGAACATTAATTAATAAGATAAAGTTTTTATATGTTACTTTCAAAAAATTGAGTATATTCTATAAATCATCTTTTAAACTGACAAAAAATAAATAGAACAATCATCAGAACTGTAAATATAAAATCCAAGTTCTTTTTTTTTTTTACTTTGAATTAACTCCTTTCACTAACAAATCTCTATTGATCTTGATTCCTATTTGATCTTAATTTCTATTTGAGTAATCTACCTACAAACAATTCCAAAGATCACTGTCATAAAATTTAAAACCAATGTTGGGGTAATCACACATCTTTGTTTAACACCAGTTTTTAAAATACCTGATTTTCTCTCTATAGTAGTAACACTTCATTTTATTATATTATGCAGAAGATGTACAATATGAATACATATTGTTGGTCAGCTAATTTCAAACAATACTACAGATCTGTCCTATTAACTGGAACAAATGCCTTAACCAAATCAATAAAAGTACTTTTTTGCCCCAACACTTTTCTTTTATTGGTTGGCAACAAAAATCACATCTATAGTGCTTTTTCATTTTCTAAAACCACTCATCAATGATTGGAAGCAACTTATTTAACAAAATTTTTAAAAGTACCTTTGATATAATGAATAATAATAAATATTCCATGATAATTATTACAATATTGTCTATTCCCTTAGTTTTAAAAACTGATAAAAATAAAAACATCCTTAAAATCAGATGGCACAATTTTATGGGTCCAGATATTTCTAAAAAAATCAATATTTTTGAAGCTAAACATATCACTACCATATTTAAAATCTCCTTCAGCTACTCCATTAGAATGTGAAAATTTTCCATTTTTAGGGTTAAAAAAAGCTATTTTAATTTTACTAAACTAGATATTTTTGTCCAAATCTAAATGAATAGATATATCATTAAAAGTTGGCATCTCAATTTTTGTATAATTATTCAAAAGATGATCATTGTCATTATATAAAAGAGTGCCATTGTGGATTTAATAGGATTGTGATATCATTTCACAGATTCATCAGCATATTTCTGTATCTTCTTTACAGTTTTAATTTTCCAATAATTTTTAAGCTTTCTTGTTAATCATTGAATGTCTGCCTTCAAATCTTTATATTTATTACGTTTCACATTTACTCTATTATTTTGCCAAGTAGAAAATGCTGCATGTTTCTTTTTAATTAAATCACTAATAATATGATCATTTTTTTTTTAGTGAACCCATAAATAGATTTATATTACAAAAAAATCAAGTCAGATATCACACGATCTAATTTAATAAGCTTATATTTACAAATGTTATATATAGAGAGCTCACAAAACAAGTTCTTAACAAGCTTTGTAGAATATCCCCAACCTCAGACCGGTTTCTGCTACTGGCGTCTTCAGAGAGGTGCTAGGATATTCAAGTATTAGATTCCTAGTACCTCACTGAGGACGCCAGTAGCAGAAACTGGTCTGAGGTTGGGAATATTCTACAAAGCTAGTTAAAAGCTTGTTTTGCGAGCTCTATCTATATATAGATTTATATGTATGCATAACACACTCCTTAAGAGAATTTTATACTTCAGTAATATGACAGTTCCGAATATCCAAATTAGCAATTTTAGTGTTTAATAGCTATTGAAATTTTATATATATAGTAGATTCTTCTAAAAACCAAACATCAATTTTTATGTGAATATGATTGGAATATCTATTTTTAAATAAATCATACGATATAAATAAAATAAAATATCGTTATATAAGCAATAATTGTATATACATAATAACGATAATAATACAAAAAACCTCTTTTCGGCAAATATTAATTTTAGCCTTTTCAACATTGCATACATAGCGACATCTATCTCTTTTATATAATGCAACTATCACTTTTATATAATACAATTATCATTTTAATCTTCAAGTGTGTTAATCTACAATCTGATAAATAATACGTACGTGTAAATGCTCATATAATGTGAACTTCTCTTTTATTCTAATCATTAATTATAATGTAATCTATTAAATGGCATTGTTGCCTAATATTCATTTATTTTATGCAATGTTTATATTGTGATTTCACAAATAGTCAGAGAAATGTCTCCACTATTTAATTAAATATAAGCTGCGAATTTTGACACAATTTATAATATATATACATAATGATAAATAATAATTTTATATTGAATAAATAAGTCATGTAATAACAATCTACTCAGAGAATAATTGATTTTGAAAGGTCTGATATTAATTTTATAGAATAGAGATAACTCCTTTATAAAATTCTGATAACAAATAGTCACATATCATATATATATATAATGATAAATAATATTTTTATAATGAATAAGTATAAAGTCGTATAATAATCGAGTTTACTTAATAAATAGTTGAGTTGCTCTTTAGATGTTATGTTCACTAATTTTTTACAATAGGTAAATGCCCACTTATTACTATATTTTAAATATTTTTATATAAAGTTATCCAGAATAACAACATCTAGAAGGCCGTTCAACTATTACTTAAATAGATCGTGATTGTCATGTGACTTTACATTTATTCAGTATAAAAGCATCATTTACCATTACATATATGACATGAAATTATTTATTATAGTTTTACAAATGAATGAAGTACGTCTATAAAATTAATATTAATTCTTTCAAAGTCAATTTACATTAAAATATATTGTCTGATTTAAGATTGTTCACTGACTATTGTTGGAGATAATTTTAATATAAAAAGATCTAAAATATAGAAAGACATGGTCATTCTTGTACTATAAAAGAGGGCAATTAAACTATTAATTAAATAGATTGCATTATTATCTCATGTTATATTTATATATAGACGTGACAAAATATTATAGCATTGATAAATATATAACACTTTGAGAGATAAAAGTGCTTAGCTGTACAAATTCAAAGCTCCTCTCATTTTTCAAGTCCATAATACTCAGAAGAAAATTGCATCAACTTTCAGCTTTATCATCTTAAATAACTTAAAAGGTGACTCTGTAGTTTTTATTATCCAATCTGTATATTTGTATAAGAACTTAAGATAGCAAGAGGAAAATTGATTTCATTTTTTATCTGAGCATAGTGGATTTTCATATGAACGTGTATTACTTGGTATAACTAAGAGCTTGGAAGTCTATTTATTCAAGGTTTATATCCAAACCACATCAGCAAAGCCCAATAAACCAATAGGATAAACACTAACTATTAATTAAGTTTTGACACTTAACACCAAGATGTAGATTAAGAAAAATAATAATAGAGTAAGAAAAATAATTATGCTATAGAATCTGAATACTAATTTGTATTATCTTTAAACAATTTTCTTGGTCTTATTCTGGTTTCAACTAATCATATTCAGATAGCAGATTTATATAAGATTAATCAATTATAATTGGATATTATTTTCAGATAAGCATCATCAGATTGACAATGAACTTGGGATATGGTGATGAAGTAATAATTCATCCCTACTTATTCCTTTTCCTGATAATACAAAATTCTATCTAGCCTAACATTTACAATAAACAAAAATATATAATAACTAAAATTAGAGTATCACAAACCTATTCTTCATGAATAAATAATTCCATATGCTACTTTTGTACAGCTTTAACTTTATAAATATTTTAGTGAGAGAATCAATATTGGATATTTTGACTGAGGTTTAATACACATTTAATCTTTATCAATTATTTTTAAGGAATAGATAAACAGTTTTAATTATTAACCATAAATGATTTTTATTATAATATTAATTTAACAAAAAAATACTAAACTATAAAACAATATTTCCAATTAATTCCTCTTTTATACACTTTCTCTTGACTATTATTGTTTCTGATGTATTTAGTTCAAGAAGTTTTTTTTATCTAAACTGAGTTAAGGAAATCTTGCATTGTTTAAAAACTAAAATCTTTAGGTTTTAAACTTATTTCACACAAAATATCAAAGATAGCTCTATACTTAAGGAAATTCACTTCTTAATTCTTTTTGTAAAATAATTAATAATTACTATGTGCAAAATTCAGCTGATAAAGTTCAGTAATAGGTAATAGGGCACATCATATTGTATTTATATATTGATCTTTGTTGTTTTGAAACAATTATACAAAATATATTTATTGAAGTTCATAACCTTCACTGATAATGATGAAATATTTTATAAAATGATGATATACTAAAAGGATTGCCTAATGCATCAGTAGTCTTCTTTTCTCATCATTTCTTCATTACAACTACTCTCCTTGAAAAAAAAACAATAATTCAATAAGTAAAATCACTCTTTAAATTATAACTAATTTGATATATTATTGACTCAAAATAAAATCACTTATTTTCTCAAAACAAACAATCATTTTATACAAATCAATCTTTGAAATTTTTAAAACAATTCCAAGCTCCATCAAACAATCGTAAAAAAAATCAATATTTCCTCCAAATCATTAGACATGCCAACTTTCTGTCATATGCTAAATTTGTTTTACTAATGATAATGATGATAAATTACTATCCCATAAATTTATTTATAAGCAAATGGTTTTATTAAATTACAAAATACACACACACATATATAAAAAGTTGTATGTTGGTTTAAGTTTACATTTAATTTAATATTATTTTAAGATGTGTTCATTTTAAATTTTGAAGCTATTTACTAAAAAATAATTAAGTTTACCTAGACTTATTTATGTGTCGAGGAAAACTTTTGATTGATTTTTAAAATATCTTTATAAATGTGAATATAAATATTTACTTTTAATTTATTGTTTTGCTTATTTAATATTTAATAGCATTTCACCCTTAATCAATTTAAAATAATGTGGTCAAATGTTATAATAATATTATTTTCTTAAACTTAAAATAATGAAGTTTTTTGAATTCTGGATTTGAATGAATAAGAAAATATTATTCATTAGACTAGTCAAGTTTTTTAAAAAAATTATATTCTCTAATAAAAAAATTAGACACCTATTTACTGATTTCTAATCAGATGGGTAGCTGGAATAGCTAGACACGGAGTCAGATATTGAAAAAAAAAAAGATAAGCCTGCTTATAATCTGGAAAACCTTTTAAGTTTCACTTGACTTAAATTTGAATCCCTATGAATGTAGGACTACTATATTATATACACATTTTATTAGTATTTTTTTTATTGAATCTAGTCAAAGTTGTTTTTTTTAAAGATAATATTATTTGAAAATTTATAAGGCTGATCTATTTAATTCCGATTTTTTTTCTTATTATTTTTATAATAATATTGTTTATTAAATATTTTTTTTAGAATATATTAATCATATCGTAGGAAAACTGCTACTATAAGTCAAGAGCACGCCCTCTATAGTCACATGATCATTTAAACATTTCCTGACATGATTAATATATATCATTATCATCATTATTATAGCTTTGTCATTATTTTAATATTTTAACCGTTTTTAACTTAATAATGAATTTTATCATGTAATTAACATAAAAAAAAAAACAAACAAACAATTTTTGAAGTCGAAATTAACCCATCACAGTAGTTAAAAATTCTCAGTTAACTTATTTACGTTCTTTGTGCAGTTAACAAATTTTATATCTTAGGCAGAGTATTTAACGTGCATAAACTCTTCACACACACATATATGAGTGTGTATATTTCAATAAATAATATATACCACTAAAACATTATATGAATAAAATAAGTAGAATGAAATATTGCTTCTAAAAGACATAGGATATTTATAAATATATTCTATTTTATTTTAATATCTTTAGTCATTATGACATAGTTCATTTCTTGCACAAATTGTACTATAGAATCGTGCATGCACAACATCTTTTTTTATTTTATTTTCTAACTATATATATTTAGTTTTTTTTCCTCTCGGAGTTAGATTGGCAAAATTGTTTACAAGTACAGTTAATGATAATATATATATTTTAGCTAAAGATAGGTCAGGAATAGCATTTAATTATCATTGATTGCAGTTTGCCATTGATTAACATCCTTTTAAAAATTTATTCTATTGTTTGGGGAAAAAATAAAAAATTACAAAAATCTTTCAAAAAAAGTTTACGGATATCAAGTCAGTTGTGAGTTAATATTTTTAAATAATTATACTTTGTATTTATTTAATATTTATAACGTCCATCATTTTCTTTTCTTCTTAATAAATATATATTCCATTTGAATTACTGTATTAATACCGTATATTGCTGGACTGCGATACGTTAAAAAAATAATGTTAAAGGTCTTACACAAAATTAATTAAATTATACAATGCTTAATAATGTTTTTAAAGTCATAAATATTCTTTTGTCAACTGACATTATTATGTGTATATTTCATTTCGTGTTCAAATTTGGAGCTTAAAAATTGCTATAATGTTATCTTCATTATAGAATTAAAATTTTTAATCAGTCTTAAGCAAAATTGACAATAAGCAGCTTAAAAATATTTACGTATATATATTATTTTTAATGTAATATAATTTAAATGATGTCTGCTAGATAGGATTGCTATAGATAAGTTTGTCGTGCAATTTTAACAAAACGACATCTTTTTAAGATTGCTTTAAGAATGAAAAACTGGTTTGAAATTTTAAGTAAATTTTATTTACTTTTAAGTTGTTTGTTATCAATTTTGTTTAAGATTGATTAATATATATATCATAACAATAAGTGCTCTATTAAAAACAATTGGTAATGAATTCAGTTAACAATTAAATAATAAAAATTGTAATATTCGGTAAATAAATTTTCATCTAGGGGAATTAAAAAACAGCTAATGGGTGATCGTGTACCTGGTGGAGTGACTGAATACAATTTATTTTTAATTGACAAGAAGATTCTAGGTCCAAGTAATGATCAAATTTTGAATCTACATAAAAACAAGCTTCCATGCAGATCCAATTATATTTCTAGATTGTTATCTCTCTCTACCTAATAAGTTATTACATTAACAAATAAACAATCAACTTAGTTTGGATGAGGAATGACAAACACAAAATTATTAACAACAAACAATAACTTTAATGAAAGAATAGTATTATATGACAATAAAAATATCTATTTACATATTTAATATTGAGAAACTTATATGGCAATCATGCATGAGAGAGAAAAAATCTCTGTAACTTACGATCTCTTTGAAGATATCTATAGAAAGTTAGGTTGATTTATTCTGACATCTTTGTCAGCTCACATGTACATTTTATATCTATAAACATGAGAACAAAATGGTTTATCATTGATTTTTAATATTTTTTTGACAGTATAAGATTTTAGCTTCCTTTGGTTCCTTCTGAGGGTTTCCATTGCAGTTTTTTTTCTGAGCATTTTAAAATAAGTAGATTCACATGTTAATTATAGAAATACACTTCCATGGAATAATCACTTTAGTTGACTAGTTTTTTCTTATATAGCAAATAATATTCAAATATTTCTTATGGGTTTAATAATGATGAATAAAACAATAGAATCAAGATTAAATTTTAAGGCATTTTTTTTTTTCATGTGTCATAGCATTGGCCAGAAAGTGAACCTGCTAACCTGGGACAACTGCTTGTAAGGCAGATGACCATTCGACCACTAATGCTTGACAAGGCATATTGTTTGTCTATAGCTCTATATTCATCTACACTACTGGAAGGGTTGGGGAAAGCATCCTGGAGGATTTTCTACTCTATAAAACACATGATACAACTTACAAAATCTTTATAAAATTTCATTGACTTCTTGAAAGTAAGAGACATCATGGCAAAGTTTTTTTACAATTCTTTTCCCGATTTCTTGAAAAGCAGACAAGTTTTGAAAACTTCTGTTGGTTACCATAATAACATTTTTGTATTGAAAAGAAAAAAAAAATTCTCTATTTTTAAAAGAATAAAGCAATAATAGTACAGTTTATCTTTAAACTTATTATTTTTTTTAACATTTTAAAATCACTTTAAAATTTATTCTTTATACATGAATTTTGATATTTTGTTATACATAACAATGAAAAATATTCACATCAAAGCAATGCCTGTAAACTTAGATGTGAGGGTTACAATATGTATAAATAATAATTTGGATAGAAGATATGTCATATGTAATTGTCAGTATTAATTTACATAGTCTTACAAAACTCATTTTTAATGTATTAATATTTATGCACTTGTATTTTTCTCTTTTTTCTCTTGCAGTTTGAATAACTAATTATACATGTTTGTGAGTGATTGCTGTTGATGAAGAATTTTCAAAGTGAGTTTCAACTCTCTTATTCTTGAAGTACACAGTTTAAATATTGATCAATGCTATTCAAATAAAAAATATATGTGAAACCTACATTTATCTGATTACTATTCTTTTAAGCACCAGTTAAACACATTAAAGTAAAGAGTAAAATACTTTTAATGGACCAATCAAATTTCTTCAAAGCATGTATGAGATAATCTTTGCATTGCATAGTTTAAGTGAATTAAAAGTTTAGTGAAGCATTTTTAATTTAGAGTTGCCAAAACTCTGCTGTTGCCTTAAATTATTGTAAAGTAAATATTTTTGATAAATAGATAAAAAAAAAGTTTAATCTTCTGTATAAAATATCCTATATATTATACTTAGTTTGATATTAATTCTCTTAAGAGAAAATATATATATATAATTAGTTTCCAACCAGTAACCACCTAAACATTCACAGTAAATATAGCAACCAATATTTCTAACTGTTGTCAAGGCAACCTTCACACCTTTTAATAGCAAGAATGGAAATCCATTCTTACTAATGGTCCATTGAATATATATGGACACTTAAAGATTGCAACTTGACTACAGGGTATGAAATATTGTTACAATGAAGTTTAAATAAACCTCTTTAAACATGAAATAAACATGTCACTATAATGCAGACTAATAAATAGTCATCTAAAACATTACTTAATGCAATACTTTTAAATTGCCCATGTATTATTTAGATATAATAAGCGAAATAGTGCCTAAAGCTAATCTGGGATAATGATGTAATTAGTTTCCAACCAGTAACCACCTAAACATTCACAGTAAATATAGCAAACAATATTTAAATGATATTATAAACTGTATTATGTAAAGATTTAATGGAATTATGTATAGGAAAGATACTCATCATATAATTGGGCATAATTTTTATTTTAAATATATACTAATCTACATGAGGCTTAATATATTTTTAGCATGCAATTAGTGATAGTTAGATGATTAGCAAATAATTTGGAATTATCAGGGTGAACAAAAGATGTGGAATAATAATTTTGAATATTTAATTGCAATGTTCAAGGTCAAACAAGAAATATATATATATGTGCAACAATAAATGTATAATAATTGCATAGAATAAAAGTAGTAACATTGCACAATAATTATGTATAATTATTGTAAATAATTATATATATATATATATAATTAAATAAATAACTATAACAATAAATGTGCAGCGATTTCACTATAAATGTGTAGCAATATTGTTACATCATAGAGTTGCATAACTGGCCTTATAAGGTCAGAGAACTGTAAAAATGCTATATATGGTGAGGTGGGTAAAAAATACTAAGTATATATAAAAAAATCCATATTTGGAAATGTTTATGAAGACTCCAGAATTTTTGAGGGGTATATAAATGTTCAGAACTTGTTCTATATGTTATGCTATTAATGTAAGTCAGAAACACCTGCCTCTGTAAGTCCAAAAGCAGGACTAGGGTTTATTATGTGCAGGTCACCACAATCTTTTATTTTAATACACCTTAAATAGGCTATGAACATTTGTAAATATGCTCATACATTGTTTAAATTAAACTATTAGCTTACCATCTCAATTTTGCCTTTGTCAATTATTTACTTGCTGCTCACAAAACAGCATTAATTTTGAGGTAAAGACATGAAAGTTCAAGCTTTTCTATGTGCTGAACATAATTAAGGATGCATGAGTTTTATGTATGAAAATTTAGAAGTAATAGTGATACATTAAATTTAAAAAAAGCCATGAAGAATTACAGAACCTTTTATAGGGTGTTTGCTATTAATTTTGTTAACTATTATTAAACATAGGAGGAGCTACAGAATACTTTAAAATATTAAAAGGGCACATATAATGAAGTTATTGAAGAATAAATATGAAAAAAGTGATTATACAGAAAGTGGATTATTGGTTTTTATGCTGGGATTGGGAAAAGATAAGGGGGATTTAGATATAAAGGCTATGGAGTTGACAAAGATTATGTTGCGGAAATGGGATGGAGCAGGATAGAGAAGATTACAAGAAAACAGAGTGGGGAATGGAAAGCACAGGTAATCTGACTAACAGGTTTCTCTGGGCATAGTGGCTGAGAGATTCTTGACTCCGTATAAGGAGAAGTCACACTGCATCACAAAACTATAACAGCATTCCTAAGAGAATTAGAATAACCATAGAAGATAAAACATACTAGTTCAATTTTATGAACTATTAATTAATTGAAAAATTTATATTTAATTTAGGTTTTGGAAAGTCAAATTTGTGGTCTGGGAAAAGCTTTTGAAGATCACAAAAGGCATCTTGCTGCCTGCTGCCAATTTCTGAATTGCAGATTTATCAGGTAAATGTGGAAGCTAGAATACAATGATAGTTGCAATGGGAAGAATAATGGAAATAATAGAGCCATTGTTTATTACTAATGCAGACTCAATGATGAAATGATAATTTAACATTATTCAATTGACTACAGTTTGGAATATGCACATATAATTTTTAAAAATATTATAATGCCATACTACATTTAATAGTATAAGGTATTGCTGTTTTAGCATTTTCCTTTTAAAGAGGCTGTTCTGCACTGACTAAGTGAAAATATTTTTGAAATTTTCATTTTATGCAAGATGCATTTATATTTGTATACAAAATTATTACAGTTAACTATGAACTTTAATTTATATTACACATATTAAAAATAGTATAATTGACCAACATATTTACTAGCACAGTTTCAAACTGTAATTCTAAACAGATGGTCATCAACTGCTACACATGCTGTATTCATCAAAAACAACATTGATTTAATATGACCATACAATATATGTGTAATGATTTTATACAGTCTGTTTAGAATAAAAATAATATAATAAATTTATGGAAAAATTGTATTTGATTAGGTTTTAAATATTGACATCAATTTATCTACTTAAACAGTGGTGATTTCTATATAGCTGAAATGAGATGTAAACTGTGGATGTAAATTTTAAACTTTGTTGGGCTTTATTAATTAAGGGATGTGGAAAAATGTGTAGAAAATACTGATGAAAAAAAGGAAAATACAAAGATATACCATTACATAGATGAAGTCACTAATAATTTTCAAGTAATAGTTTTTTTCAATTTAGGAATTTGTCTGTGGCTTGAAGAGGAAGTTATGCTGAAGATCCATATTTTAATGATTACAGAGGAATTATTCATTTTACTACATCAGAAAGAGAATTAAAATTGAATTATAGGATACAATAGTCAACAAATTTATCATATAATTAGTGTCTTTTATGTGACAAGAGTGCAGCAGTTTCACTCTACTGACCAAACTGAGAATTTTTTCTAACTATTTTTAATTTTTCCATTTTCCACTTAATTTGACTCCAATATATTTTATTATTTTTTTCTTTGCAAAATTGTCATTTTGTTGGTTATTATATTCACTATGTTTTAAAGTTGTATTTATTCATTTCAGACGTTAGTTTAATTAGTTATAAAAATATTTTTTCCATTTGCTGTACTATATTTATTAAAATATCATAGAAAATAATTTATTAATTTTATAAATTATTATACTAATAAATTCATTAAATGTTCCAGGAAGCAGTGATATTTTCCATATTAATGAAATCTATTATCCAGAAATAAGTCAAGAAGATCTAATTGCATTTCCATCTTGTATTTGTTTAGTTGATCACTTTCTTTTAGATAAAGAGATATAGAGGCCATCTTTGTTTAGAAAAATTATGAATTAAATGACTGAAATAAGATTATTTGTAAAATTTGATATTGAGCATATTCCTATAGTTTTCAAAACAAATTACTGTTCAGTGAGAAAATAAACTTATTGGGTATTGTATCAATATTTAACTTTTCTGTTGATCAGAGTCTAGTAATTTTTCCAAGTTTTTTATTTTCATCTATGTTAAATCAGAAGAATATTCAATTTTCAAGTCTGTATCCTAAAAAAGGTAAATTTCTGAGAATTGCTCTTCTGATGTTTAGTGACTCAATAATATATTCATCAATTGTTTTATCAAAAATTATTATTTAGAATATAGTTGGAATTTATTTAGGATTTCTAGTTCTAATTATATTAAAAAAGTTGATTATTCTGCATTAAGAAGTGCTAGTAGAATGATATCATGTATTACAATTATTACCATGATTTTCACCGAAGGGTGACTTATTTTTTTTAGTTATATTAAAAACTTAGCATCATCATAATATTTTAAATCTTTTCTCACTTCAGTGTCTATATATTGTGGTGTCTTTAATTCAGGATTTGTATCTACTAAAACAATCCTGCCTGTAGGTTGATAGTGACCGGTTAGATTGCTTAAAAGTATTCAGATCTGTATGACTATAGAAGCTAATTAGATTGAATTGAAAAAATTACTGTGTTTTTATCTGGGCTCATAGCTTTATGATTAACTAAACAGGTAAAAAGTAGCCACTGAAGAGTTGCACTATATTCTAAGATCTAGGTGCAGTGTTTTCAGATCCAAGGCTCAGCACTGATAAAATACACAAGATAGAAATACTAATCTTGTTATATTGGATAAGTAGGCACTAGATAGGATTTTATGCATAAACCTTTTAGCATTCATTGTTTACTATGGCTTGCACTGGGTGACACTATTATATGGAGAGTTCACTACTATTTTAACAGCTTATATAAGCATAGAAAATGGTATTCATGTGATGTTTCAATAGGTTAGGATGCCATGATAAACTTTCACCAATGGTCTAGAACCTTCTCCATCTATCTACATCCATTTATAATAGAGCTTTAGAATTCAGTTGCTTTTTAATTTTACACATGCACCCTCACATTCATGTGTGAAAATACATTGTTTTTAAATATTTTAATATTCATTTTTATTAATAATAAACTGAATCTCAATACCTGCTTATTTACTATTTGTAATATCCTCATAGCACATATCTATTTAATTATAGGAAAAGTTTTAAAAAGTTTAATTTAGAGTTTTTTTTATTTCTTCAGTAATAAAAAATCATTGTAACTATTGTTTATCTCACTATAATTTAAATGTTTTTAATCTATCCTCTTCCCTAATTTTGTCAAGTCATTCCAAAATACTTTCAGCTGTTTATAAAAAGAAGTTGATGAATAGTTATAAAATGCTGTATATTCTATTAAGAAAAATAATAAAAACATTTATTGAATATTTATTAATTCTATTATGAAAGAAATGACAGAATATTAGAATTAAATATGATGAATTTTTTCAAATTTGATCAAATCAAATGGCTGAGAGTTAGGAAAGCTGATGTCAAGTAGAGGTCATTATATATTCTATTAAATAACTTTAATAAATTGACAACTAATCCAAGTCTATTGATCTTATCTACAGTTCTTAGAATATTGTGCAATAAAAGTATTGATCCTGTTCGCCATAAAAAATTCTTATATATTTATTAATATGTGCTATTGTTGTATTGATTACATAGCTTTAACATGCATAATGTGCCAAAATACTTTTGAAGATAAAATTAAATATTATAATTTTTATTATCAAGTGGCATTTAATTGGATTAATAGTTAATAATTTAGTGGAAAAATTATTGATAATTAATTTATTATTAAATTGTTGCATTAATTAAAAGTACATACTGAAATATCGAGGGATTCAATTTGAACTGCTATAAACATTGGTTGAATGCTTTTTTCTGTTAACATTTGTTATGCTGAATATTTGTCTCCTGATACAATTGACTCAGTTATTCTTGAAATTTTTTTTAAACCTTTCTCAACAGTAAAATTTTTTGACCCTCTTCTGTAATTACTAACAAAAACAAATATTTTATCTTTCTTCTTAGATTTGGGACAGATATTCAAGGAATAAGAGCACTGATTTCTCTTAAGAATGAATTATTGTAGATAAAAAATAAAGGAAGGAAGATATCCTTGGACAATGCCTTTTGTAATCTGAAATTTTGATGAGAGCCTTATGAAGTTTTTTGTTGCTATTTTTCTATATTAGTCCACATATAAGAGTTAAGTTTTCTGGAACAATATTAGATATCTGCTTAGCTAGATAATAAATGTCAATATGGTCAAAACTATTTTGATAATCAATCTTTACTGCATTTACTGTGTACTGCTCATTTTACATCACTTGTATTCCTATTCTATGATATACCAATATTACATGAAGAATATGTGTTCCAGAAATAGAGTAACAAAAAGTCATACTTCACTTGTTAAAAAGGGTTGGAATTTGTCTAACATTATTCTAGAAAATATTTTAGCATGTATTATCTTTAGTTATTATAGGTATGAATTAAATTATAAGTCAGCTGATAGTATTAGTGTTTTTTCATTAACATAATTACATACTCTGTTATTAATGAAACTTGTTATTATCTATCAGATATTTCTAGGATTTACATACTTTGAGATGCAGTATTTGAAAACGTTATTGCAAGTTTAGATTGTTTAATCACTTTTGTGAAAAATCTGGGATTTTTAACCAACCCCATTATGGGTTATTATCAGAAAACAAATGTTTGAAATATTTCCAAATTGCATGATTCATCTGACTTCCCACTAGAATGTACTATCTTGATCTTTTAAAATGTAAATTCCTTTTTGGTAATATGACATTTCATAATTAAAAGGACTAACTTATTAGATGACCTAATTATATTTCTGAATTTTAGTATCTATATATATTTTTGAATAATATATATGTCATTTATATTGATGTCTTAATTTTTTTACTAATATTAATTAAAATTTTTAAAAAAAATATATATCTTTCTTTCATAAATGATTCAAGTACTGTAAAAATGCCATAAATTTATTTAACGAATCCATGTTTGTTAAGTCTTAGATTAAAGACATTATCAATAATTTCTAATAAATCTTTAGTATTCAATTCTAAATTAAATGTGTTTTTTTTTTAAAAAAATCATATGTATTCAAATTTGTTTCTTCTATAATATTTGGTGTTAAAATCAGTTCTGACATAATAAGATCAGTGAAAGACATTGGTATAATAGTGACTTTAGGATTTAACCAGAAATTAAGCGAAAAGATAATGTGGTCAATCAGCACTAATGAACTGCTATTTGAAAATGAATATGAACTTTATAGCAAATATTTTACTGACATATATATATATTATGAGATATTAATATATTGATTTACTTATCTAGGAAAATGTATTTGGCAGATAAAATCATCCATTATGATACATAGAATATAATTTATTGATTGGTACTATTGTATTTGATTAATTTTTTTTCTAATTTCTTTTTCTCTCTAGGGTAAATAACATACATAAACAAACATTTTAATGTTCAAATTATCCAGAGTATAATTAAATACGTTCAGATGCTTCAAATATTGTTATTGATAGAGATATTTTTTATCTATTGATTAAGATATCAACATCTCTTGTAGGTCAATTATTTAAAAAGGAGTGGACATCAATAGTTAGATAACACTTTAAAAATATTTGTTGGCACTGTGACTGAATTTTGCTTCAGTAATTGCTAATAAATCAAAAATATATTCTATTAAAGAATCACCAGGTATTTACTCTTCTTACACCATTACTGATCATTGAGTGAGATGTTGATATTTATGTTCTGAAGGTAGCTGATATCTTTTTGTTGTTATTTTTATGTTTTGTTCATCACTTAGATTGTAGGATTTTTTTTTGTTTTTTGTGTTATGACTTTTTGTTTTGTTTATAAAATTGATTTTCTTTTGAGAATGATTTCTCCTCTTCCTCAGAGATACTTCATATGTATTTGACCTGCTAAAAGAGTTTGTGGATTTTTTGCCTTTAATTGGTCTGTGGGAAAAAAATAGATTAATTTTGTTTTGAAATCTTTCTATTTCTTGCTTGCTATATCTTTAGATTTGCAATTTGTACAGTAATTAGCATTACACAAATTGCTATTGCTAGATTGTTAAATCTCTTTTGTATCTTCACAACACTATAAGACCATGTCATCATTGTTCTCAATATGAGAATCTGTACTGATATTTCCTTTGGTCATAACTTAAGACCATAATGAGTTAAGGAGCATAAAACAATTATGCCTAATTCTGTTAAAAAAACACTACAATACAATTTTATATTTATTAGACATTTGGTTGCAATATATTTTAGTTTGTAGCATTTAAAACAGTGAAGTAGTCTCCCTTTGATGTTGACTATGAATAGGAATCTATCAATCATGAGTATGTGCAGTATGTCTTCAGTCTTCCAGTTTTAAATAAAAATCAAAACTATTTTGTTTTTATTGCCTATTTTAATCACTGCATTGGAAAAGGTTAGTTAGTTAAATTGGATAAATGTAAATATTATTCCAAATGAGTTTGAGTTTCTTGAAACATAGTAAACTTTATTCCATTTAACATTTTAATAAGATTCCCCCCTCCCTTATTATTTTATCTGTTAAAACATCCTTTGAGGTTAATTGATGTAATAATTAAGCCTATTTTATCTAGAGAGTCAATATAATCTTGATACGAAGGATGAAAAAAAAATGAAATGCTACATTGATAGAATGAATAATAGAAAATATCAACATTTCAGGCATTCATGCCAATAGTGATCAATAATATTTACAATCAATTTGAGAGTAATTTTTTTTTAAACTTACACTGGATATATATGATCTAAGAATATTAAGTCAGCTTTTCTTTATCCATCATTCTATTATCAAGAGATATAGTTTTTTAAAAAAATAAATTTATTAATCAAAAGATATATTTTATTTTATTATTAATATTTTGAACAATCAATTCTTTGTGTGTGTTCAGTCTTTTCTTTTTCAGATATTTCTCGAATGCTGGCTGTACACTTTTTATAATGAATTCTTAATATAATTACTATTTTTATCTTCAGTTTCTACAGTATTTCCCCCTCTCTTCTATATTGTCAATATCATCATGTTTGAAATCAATATTTTTTTTACTGATTTTATCTTAGTGTTGTTTTTGATATTTATAATATTTTTCTGAAGGTATTTTAACATATATAGACATAATTGATTAATGATTAAAAAACTAAACTTCAAAAAATTTACTTATACTTAAGGAGCCAATTAGAATAACAGTCATTTTTAACAGACAATATGACCTATTATGCCATAAACCATTTTATTAATTTTCTATATCTCAAATATTTTTGGACACTGAGGTTTCAAGGATAGTTTTAACAATTACATTTTAGCAAATAAAAGAAACAAATGGACTGACTCTTCACAAAATGAGATCTGAACTCTCTCACTTGAACAAATGATCAGGTTAAAATTGTATAATTTTAGTTATACTATAAGATGATATAATTTATTAGAACAGTATATAAGATTTGGGAAAATTCATGTAGAAAGAAAAAGAAGATACCAACAATGAGGTAAGCGGTCTTTTTTATTATCACAATTAATGCGCCTTTGAACATTCTTATAGAAAACAAATGCATGCTGTTATTCTGAAAAAATATATTTAGGTAAGTGATTGATGGCATTAAATAATAATAATAATAATAATAATAATAATAATAATAATAATAATAATAATAATAATAATAATAATAATAATAATAATAACAACAACAACAACAACAATAACAATAACAGCAACAAGAACAATAGCATTGCACTTAAGTAGATCTAATTTTAAAATAAATGAGATAACTCAAAGATTCAGCTTTGATGAAAATCTTATTTTTTGAAAATTCATTTCATTGGTTTTGCAAACAACAACCTGTTTAGTTCATCATAAAGTTCATAAAATCATATCAATTAGGCATTTTTTAATAATCATTCAACTGCATTATAAAATAACAATCACTCAAAATTATTCTTATTTTTACTACAAAATATATAGTCATTAAGATAACTAAATATGATTCTGTTTGTGCAATAAGTATTATTAAAAATCCACACAAATAATCATTAAGATTTTTCCAAACAAATGCTCAAAGTAAATAAAAGAGTAAATCCTAATAAAATTTGATACAATTTTTAAAATAATTTCATAGAATCTTGATAGCAATCATTCATCAATGTCCATTAGTATTAATCACATAAAAAAGTGTATTGTAATTTTTTAAAAGAATCATTCATTAGAGCAATGTATACAGTCTTCTCTAACATTCAGTTTTAATTGTTTTGTAAATAATTTTTTTATATTAATTTTTCATTCCTTTATTAAATATATGCAAGATTCATTATCTGGAAGAGTTGATTTTCCCAAGTGAATTTCAAATTCTGTTGTTTCTATGTTTTCATCATTTTATCTATGTATTTGAACTGAATTTTTTTAAAAGAAATAAGTTTATGATACTTATGGATAATCCCAGAATCCAAACCCTTGGTAGCCATGTTTTTATTTAATTATACATTTTCAGGGCATAGTTAATCGCTAACCCTAATGAATATGTTTTACTTGTTAATATTAAAAAGTATTAATAAATCAATTATAAATTCCTGTTAACTTTAAAAAATAGCAGTAAAGGTATGAATTCCACTCACAAGATGTAATTAATTGATTTCTTTTTTTTATAACATATCACATATAAATGCTAACAGGTTTGTAACATTGTCTTTTTACATTCAGAGTAAGATTGTCATAGTTTGATCTTCAGCATGTTTGCTTTTTTTTTTTGAGGCCATATTCCCAAAAATGTGATGATGTATGTACAAACCAGAAGAAACATTTGTGGCAATTTTACAGGCCATTAGAGATTTCAGGCCACCAACATGAATAACCCATATTAATCACTTTTTCTTCTTAAAAAAATCCCTTTAAAAATTATATTTATTGCAGTTTGAATTATTAAATTTATTTTATTTAAAATTTATTGACATTTTTGTATGATTTTTGTGAATAGAATTTATAATACATTTATTGCTATTTTTTAAAGTTAACAGGAATTTATAATCGATTTATTGATACTTTTTAATATTAACAAGTAAAACATATTTGTTTAAGTTACAGGATAACTATGCTGCTAAAAATGTATAATTAAAAAAAAACCATAACTTCCAATTGTAGGTTCTGGGATTATCTGTAAGTACTGATTTTATTATATTATGTGAAACTATTAGTTGCTGATGTTTAAGGACTGATACAGTGGATGAAGAATGGAGAGGATTTCTAAAATGGTTTTATAATATTTTATAATTCAGAATAAGTCTATTATACATAGCATCTAATATTTTCTTTAAAAAAAGTTAATGGAGGGAAAATATTATGCTCTCATAAATTAAATGGTATATGAATCCCCAAACCAGTTTTTTGTTGTGGCGTATAGAAGAAAAATATTAAATAATGATATTAATTTTGCAATTTGTCACAAAAATTTTAAAAGAAGGGTAATGCATTATTTTCATTGTGTCAAAGAGCATTTTTTAAATATTCAAATAATTTGAAAAAGCTTCAAAAATCTCATTTGAAAATACCTTTTTATACAGAAAACCATTAGCAGTCTTTTAGGTTAAATAGAAGAAATGTCCTGCACAGTGGTGAAGTTGATTTGAGAGCTGATGAATTCTGCATTAACTCTCAGCTGACTAAAATAATACTAAAAAAATCTCAATCTGGTTAATTAGCTGAAATTATAGATCACAACTTGGCATTTGGGTTCCTAAACATGATTTCTGAAATAATAATATGCATATAAGGGTGTATATAATGGCAATAATATACCATCTATAATGACTCAAATTAAATTTTTTTTAAAAGTACATTTTCTTTTTTATTTAATAATTTCCCAGTGGAAACAATTAACAATCAAAAGTCATAGCAGAAAAAATATTATCATGTGATCTTCATATGTATAATTGCTAATGTTCATTAAAAAATAAGTGCAATAACGATAGTTAATGGTATGATTTTGTCCAGTTGCTCTCTAAGCCTTTTGTCATCTCTTGAGATCCATACCTTGCTTCAAAAATATTTTGAAAAATTTAGGTTTAATTATATTGTTGAATAATGCCTTTTTTGTTCAAAATCAAGATCTTTTTATCCTACAATAAATACATTTTATTATCAATATATGAAAGAATTTATTCTAGAACTATAAATACCATACTTAGGTTGGCCCAATAGGTGAGCCAAAGAGGCAACTTGCCTCAGACTCTTAAAATAAATGCAAAATGTTAGTTTGTTTTTTAAAAATAATTTTTATTATATTAGTAGCAGAAACATTTCCCTCTCTTTAATCAAAAATTGTTTAATTCTCCGAAAAAAAACAATTTATTCACATTTAAATTTTTCCCAAGTGATCATTTTAAAGAAATGTAAATAAAAAACTTTGGGGAATCTGAAATTCACAAATGATAAAATAAATAAAGTTCTTAAAAAGTTGTGAAAAGATGAAAATAAAAAATGTTAGTGCTCATTCATTGCCAAGGCAACAGAAGCCTAAAGAATGATGTGATTTGATTATTATTATTATTTTAATTGAAATTGTTTAATTTTCTGAATTTCTTTAATTTTATAATTTTTTGTGTGTGTTTTAATAATATATATATATAACCAGTTTTCTTTAACAAACCATTAGCATTTTTTCCCCCACACTTTTTGCATTTACACTATCTAGTAAGTTTTAGGAATCAGTAGATGTCAAATGGTAGTGCTTAATAAATTCATATCTATTTAAAATAAGTAGGTAAAACAGTATTTTTAATACAATTACTTCTCCAACAGTTTCTCATAGAAAATCAATGATAGAGAAGATTGCATTCACAAGACTTGCAAATTGTTGGGTGATAAGGCTTTGAGTGTTCTTCAAACCTTTTTTTTTTTTACCTCTAACTAATAATGTCTAGATATCTCTTTACTGACCAATATGAGAAAAATTCTAAGCCTCTTGAAAAAAATATTATTTGGCTTAGATCTACCTCTGCATCTTGAAGTGTTTTAAATAAGTCTTAACAGTCTTTAGAATAATTTTAATATAGTGCAGTTTTGAAAGGTTTGTTTCGGACGACAAAATTGATTGGTCTATCCCTCTTTGATTACACCCGTGTTTTGTTTTATTTAAAATTAACTATTCATTAAAAAGTAAAATAAAGACTACTTCCAAACAGTTTGATGACTTTCCATCTACTATTAAAATATTCCAGTTATTCATATCTTGAAGTTAAACATAAAATCCTCATCACCAAGTAAAAATTGTTTTATCATTCATTGTCATTTTTTAGAAGGTTATTGGAGAACTCTTTATATTGCAGTAGTTATTAGAAAGATGTTTAACCTGCATAATTTTATTTTATTAATTATTAAAACAGAACAATGCTTCCTATAGAAAACCAAAGATACCAAAATACATAAATACCGAAGTGGGCTCAGATCCGTATAACTATACAAATAAATTAGTTTGGATTGAAAACATTATAGTGCTTTCATTTTGGGTTCATAGCTTTATAGTTATTTAATGAAAAACTACTTAAAAAATAGATATTACTAAAATTAATGGAGCTTTGGGTGGTAAACATTTAGTTGAATATGGAATATATCAGGGTTCTACTCTGAGTTCTTTATTATTTTTAATCTACATCAATGATATTGGTGAATTCTGTAATAAAAAATTAATTAACCAGTATGCTGACAAATATAGAAGTTGCTTCCAAAAATCTTCAAACTAACTACAATAATATTGTTAATTGGTATCTCTTCTAAAAAAAATATTAATAATAAAAATAAGAGATGTTAATATCTGCACCTCATTTAAAAAGAGAAAGTTTTGATATTCTCATTCACTTCAACACTTGTATCCACACACACATAGTTTTTAATGTAATGACTCTTGCATACAAATTGAAGAGATTGGAAAGATGAAATATTTTGATGTTACTATAGAATGTTAGGGTCAAACACACTAATCAATTTTTACAAAGGTTCAGACATTTTTATGTTTTATAGATTATCTTTTTTTTCTCTTGTATAATATGTTGATAATAACTTGTAAGGAATTACCTAAGTCTCTATTATGATATGAAATTATACTATGATTTTTCAGGTATATAAAATGTAAAATGGTTAAAGGCATTTCAAAGTAAGATTATAAGACTAATAAAGAATACATGTCATATTGAATATAAAAATAGTAATTTATTTGATTTTGATAGACTCTTATAGGTTTAAGAGACCTTATTTTAATAATTCATTTAGAACTATAAATATCTAATTATATTGTCAAGCATTGTTAGCTAAAAGGTCAGTGCAGCTGCCTTGCAAGCAAGCAGTTGGTTGCAGACGGTTGTTGTGGGTTTGCCTCCCGGCCGATGCTATGACATATGGAAAAAAAAAAAAATCTAATTATAATAGTAGTTCCCTTAAAAATAATCATATTTCATTGAGATATAGAAACAAATATGAAAGTAAATATTCTAAGAATATTTAATAAATTACCACCATATATGTTGAATATAAAAGATATGGGATTGTTAAAAAAGAATTTAAAAAATATCTTTGATATATTTAAAATTTATAGTATTGGCTTTATTTCATATTCTATTCATTATTTTTAATATGTATACAATTTATGATTTGGATTTGACTTGATTTTGTTTTATATTCTATTTTTTACTTTTAATATATATTTTTATTGTCATTTTTTAATATTGTATAATCTTTTATTATAAGAATATATCAATTACTTTTTTGTAATGATTATATAATAATTGTAAAAACCTATCAAAAGCAGTGACTTTGCTTATTCTGTTTCTTTCTTAGATGTAATCAAAATAAAACAAATAAATAAAATAATAATAATAATAATAATATATTATTATTATTATTATTATTATTATTATTATTATTATTATTATTATTATTATTATTATTATTATTATTATTATTATTATTATTATTATTATTATTATTATTATTATTATTATTATTATTATTATTATTATTATTATTATTATTATTATTACCAATAATACTATTACTATTAATATTATTTTAAGTAGTTTGACAATAATCAATTAAGCTAATCAAACATTGACTAAATAATAATTGATAACCAAATAAAACATCCTTTCACACTCTCCATACAGTAGTGCTACCCAATGCAACCATAGTAATCAATAGTTATTAAAAGATTTGTGCATAAAATTCCTATCTAGTGTCTACTCATTCAATATCTCCAGACTCATTTCTAACTTGTGGCTTTCATCAGCAAGGAGCTTTGTATTTGAGAGCACTACACCTAGATCTTTGGATCTAATGCAACTCTCCAACAGCCATATTTTACCTATTTAAGTCCAAAATCTTGCGATGAATTTTATATTTTTTGAGACATAAAAAAGTAAATCATGATCAATAATATCAAAAGTTTGTTTAAAATCCATAAAGATGATATAAACACATTTTAATTATATTTTATATTTTTTTATCATATTTTGTATGATAGAATCATATAAATATTTCTCAATTATTTTAGATATAGATGGAAGAATGACTATAGATCTATAATTAATTAAAGTCATTTTCAACTCCATATTTATATAATGATATTATCAAAGTAACTTTTAATATGTCAGAAAATTTATTTTGAAGAATAATTTTATTAATAAGGAAAAGGTATATATCATTAAACATATGTAAATCATTCTTCATATCAAGCATTTTAATACCATCAATACACAAACTTATTTTATATTTCAACCCATTTACTATTGCTCACAATGGCATACTATCAATGTCAGGAACAAAAGTTGATTCCATATACTTATTACAATCCTTTTTTTTTTGTTTATTGATTTAATACATTCAGAGATATATTACTATTAAATAAATTCTTATCATGGTTTGATCATTATCTAGACAGCAACCATAACATCTGATTGGCTGTCAGATAAGTATTATAATAAGCATAAAAGTTTTGCAGTCTTTCAATTTAATTTCAACTAGATTATGAATTTGATTCACAAAAGTAAAGCAAAATCTATCCATTAACAAAAGGTTACCTTAATATCAAAATTTTTGTTCAAGTTAACATTATTCTTGGCTTTTTTTGATATAATTATATTAACTTCTTTCCATATTTTTTCATATAACCTTTAATAGAATTAAAGTATTTTCATAATAATTTTTTTTTATTAAACTATTAACTTTGTTCCTAAGGATATTACAACCATTAAATTAGCAAATTATTGTGACAACTATTTTTTTGCATTTACTCCAAACAGACTTTTTTCTCATTAATATTAATTAAATTTTTTATCATTAATCCAATTAATATCTCCATATTTTGTTCTGTGAATTGTAAAAGCCTTTTCACATTTTTTATAAGCACTTTGAAACAGTTCAACAAATTTATTTTACAAATCAATCAATATCAAACAAAACATTTCAATTAATTTCCTTAATAATATTATAAAGGTAATTTATCCATTTTTCTAATTATTTTATCATGTGATGAACAGATATTATTGTTATTATAAACAGAAATATTAATACTATTACTAACTATTCCTACTACTATTTTGGTTTTTAAAAAGGTCTTATAGAAAATAATTAAATTCATAATTCTTAAACAAAATATCAAATTAAAATATATAATCTAGTGAAAAACATATGCAGAGTTATTATATGCATTAACAACACTGCTAAGATGAATATGGTCATTCCAATTCAAAAATGGAATTTAAAAAAAAACGAAAAAGTAAGTTATATTTATATTCTTATATCTCATGATGACCATCTCTTATGCTAGCACATAACTGTTATTAAACAGGCAAAACTCTCCATACAGTAGTGCCACCCTGTGCTAATCAGAGTAATCAATGGATGCCAGAAGGCTTGTGCATAAAATCCCCATCTAGTGTCTACACATCCATTGATTACTCTGGTTAGCACAGGGTGGCACTACTGTATGGAGTTTTGCTTGTTTATATTTTTATATATTGGCATATTAGCATAAAAAAATAAAATATTAATTCCAGGATGACTTGGATTCAATTAAAGAATAAATTTCAAGTTGCATGAATATATCAGATGACTTGAGAAGTTTGTGATAATCGGACTCTTTATTAATCTATGCGATTGATGATAGAAAAATAAAAAATCTCTCTACCCATGTATAGATTAATATTGATTAAAAACTATTTCAATTAAATTGATAATGATATAATTAGTGAGAGCAATATGTAAATACAAATATCAAAGAAATTAATTGCTAAATTGAGCCAGTTTAATAATTATTATCAAAGTATTTGAACTACAGTTTTTGTTATTTTTGCTATAATTCTCTTTAAAAATGTATATATTTGTCAAGCATTGCTGGTCGAGAGATCAGCTGCTATACAAGCAGTTGTTCCGGGTTAGCGGGTTCGCTTCCCGGCTGATGCTATGACACATGAGAAAAAAAAAATGTATATATTTGTCAAGCATTGGTGATCGAGAGGTCAGTACAGCTGCCTTACAAGCAGTTGTCTCAGGTTAGCCGCTTCCTGGCCAATGCTATGACACATGGAAAAAATGTATATATATTTTCTGAAGAGAATTTTAGAAAATAAATAAATAAACAGAAAATTATACTTCATATATTTTGAAAATATTTATTAAATTGGCTGAATTTAATTAATTAATTTATTATTTGAGATGTGTATTTGTTGTAAAATCGGTAAAAAGATTTAAAATTTTTTATTTAAAAATTGTAATTTGTTAAACAATATATTCAATTTTAATCTGCACAAGGCAGAATAAATTCTCCACCTATTTTTATCAATAAGAATTCTAATTAGGTAAGCTAAAATAAATATAAATATATGTTATTTCGAAGCGTTATATGATTTAGTTGTCTGTTATACTATGATTTATAATTCAAAGTTTAATAAAATTTATCTTAAGTTTTCTAAGAAATCCTAAATATTTTTTTTCTTCTTCTAATATCTGTTCTATAGTCAACACAGCAAATCATCCAATTATTTATTAGTCAGCAAATAGGTAACTGACTATTATTAGGAACAAAGAAGAAAAACTGCAATATGCCACCATCAACCTAGTAATGAGGTTTGTATTTTTTTTTTTTCGTCATTATTCTGTGAATAGATCTGGATAGGTATTTGCTTAGCAATAAGCTCTCTTCTGGTCGAGAGATCAGAGCGACTGCCTTGCACTTGCAGGCAGTTGCCCGGGTTGCGGGTTCGCATCCCGACCGATGCTATGACACTTAAAAAAAAAAAAAAAGCTCTCTTCATATTTATAAATTATTCCTGTCCAAAAGTTAATACATTATATATATTCGCACATAGTTTTTTTCATTCATTATATTTCAGCAAAATATATTGTATTAAAAAAAAATCTTATTTTTTAGTAATAGATTTGTCAAGTGATGTGAAAGTTGATAAAATCATTCAATTTTAATTGAGTGAGTACGAGATTAAAAATATATTTTGTCAAAAAGTATATATTAAGACTTACCGAAAAGAATTTTCCTTCTTTTTTAATTTTTAAAATATTTCTTTTTTAAAAAACTTTTCAAAATTTATTTTTTTAAAATTAAAGAGTAAAGATGACAAACAGCGATTAAAAATACTAATGAGACCGTTTTTTCATCTTTCAGCTTGATATCGGAGTTCGTTTGCGGAGAAAAACAGGATGTATCCATAATGCGTTGATGATTTTGACATTCAATACTAGTGGATTCGCAAAAACAATTGAACAATTTCCGGGCTGGTTCCTGACGATAAAGATTATTAATACTGTTGCTACAGTTGTAAGTGCATTTTTTACCTTCAAACATTTGATCACACTGACTTAAATAAAACGCATATGATTTTTTACATAAATTATCCCTCTCGCAAAATAAAAATGCAGCTGTACAATCAACAGGATTAGCGTTTAGCCCAAGAGTGGAAAGTTGTGTGTGACACTTCAGGACGATTTTACTGTTTTTTTCGCAATAAATGTCATCATGACAAGAGCAGCTGAGATAAGCCAAACCTTCATCTGATGTTTTACTTAAAGTCATAATTGCTTTTTGGCAATTATTTGAACAATTTGTAACATTACCTTTAATCGCATCCCGGCAAGCTATGCCGAAGTCGTGGAGCGCCATGCCGCAAACATGATTCTTAGTACATTCATGTTTAGCTGTATTACAGTTTTCCGCAGATGAGAACGTTCCTCTAAAATAATGAATAAAAAAAATCAAAATCAATTGAAAACAGTACTTATCCATTTTCTCACACTTGCGATGACTCGCATCTCACAAAATAACATTTTGAATGTTCTCCACTCAAGTCATGTGACTTATAAATAGGATTATTGATTCGAAGCTCTATTAGGCAAAATATAATGGGATATAAATAAAATACTTAAGTGTTTCATGAAAGATGAAGCGATGCTAAAAGAATAAGTACTATAATCCTTGTTATTTACGAGAAATAATGAAAGTTTACCATAACGGTGTTTAATATGTATTTAAAAATAACAACAACAAAGCAAACAAATCAAATCTAACCATTGTATATTTTATAGTTAAATAGATCTATTTGTATACAATAATCGCAGTAGTCATCGAATTGTATATATGAAGAAGAAATAAACTTGATCTTTTATCTAAGAATACATGAGAATTTAAAATTCGCATTGGACAATTTTACCAAGGGATTGCATTGCTTTTTGTTTGTTTAAAATTTTATTTTACAATCAGCATGCACTCTAAAACTCATTACTTACTCTCGATATGGCAACTCATTAATTTATAATATACTTTTTAAACACGAATGCAAAAGGAAATTTTATTAACAGGGTATATATATACGAAATGCCATTAAATTTGTTTAATTTAAAGCATTGTATTGTCATTAGGTGATATGACTAAAGTTTGTCTAAAATTCTTCGCACCTGTTTCTTAATTCTAAATATACAGTATTTGCTTTAAGCTCCAGTTTTCTACTCATAATCTTATTAGCGTAATCTTTAAATCAACAGATAAGTAAATAGAGACAAGAACTTTAACCCTTTCAAGTCGTACACAACACTTATATATCGAAATATAGCTTAATACTAAATGTTTAAACATATTGTTTTCTTGAAGGTTTGGGTTGATAGTATTTTAGTTGTATTTATATATTGGACTATTTCCATCATCTTTTGGCAGGATGACTCACTTGGTTAGAGCATTACCTTAAAATTCAATATTTTCAAGAGTCCAGGCTTGATTCCCAAGCTAGTACTGCCAGTGGTCTGGCCAGCAACACCTGAAGAAGAGAGGAGGATAATAGTTCTCGAAATGTTGTGCATATACAAACCTGTGTGCTATTACTAACAGCTGGATGTAATTGAAAAATTTAAATAAGGTTTTTCTAAAGACATTCAGTACTCAATACTAGATGATGGAAATAATCCAATATATAAATACAACTAAGTTTAAAATACTGTATAGGAAAAATATTCGTATGGGCAGCATTTCATCAATATTGTGTATTTGATTTTGTAAGGACATTATCATTTATATAAAGAAATTATCCATGATTCAAAATGGATAATACACAATCTTAAACAATTCATTATTGAATACAATTTCTAGCATTGCCAACAAAGAATCAGTGAAGAAAAATAAAGAAGTCATTATCCATCAATTGGCAACTATTGATTGTTGATAGTTTTTGTTTCTTTTTTCCCCACTTGGAAGATTAGTTGGGTTAAATAATGGTCAAAATACTCATAACCAATCCAATTTCAAGATTGCACGTAAGGCAAACAAATATAACCATTACACCAAAGATAAATTCACAATAAAGTCAAATTATGAAATTTTGACAATTCCAATTCATAGTATGACTTTTTTTTTAATACTAAACTTGCATCCATGGAATAATACAGTATTGCATATACAGTACAATCTAAAAAAACAACTAAACAATTGGTTCCTATTTATAAGTCCTAGGGTATTATATAGATTTAAAGTTTTTACATTTTTATAAACTTTATACTGAAGGCCTTTAACATTGCCAAAAGCTATTTTTTTGTTTCACTGAGGATGAAAATTCTATATTGCTGCACAGATAAAAGTGATTAAAATTTTTTTTTAGTAGAAAGTGTTTATTGAATATTGTAACTTCAAATTTTAAGTTGTGATTTCCTTAGTAATTTTCTTTAACAGAACATGCATTGATTTTTATAAACAATCGAATGGAATAACATAGGAAGATGTTTCCTCTATTTTTAGATTTTTTTTGCTTATCTTTGATTTTTAAGAGCTTTCCCAATTTTATGAGAATTATAAATTACTTGATATATATAATAGAATCTTTCCTGAAGTCAGTACAATTTAATTCCATTTTAGAGATAAAGATCTCTAAATCAAAATTTACACTAGTCATTTCTGGTGCTCAAATATCATTTTTATTTTTCTGGACATAAATTTTACTATATATTTTAGATTTAACGGAATATATAATATTAAAATGAAAAAAAAATTATCTCAGTATTTAATTATTTTATTTTTTTCAGAAGTACAGAATATATAAGTCATCAAATTCTAATTTTCATATCGTCTTCTCAACTAATGATTGAATCTACATGTAAATTACTTTAATAATTTCATGGTTATTAAATAATTTACATACAAAATAGAAACAATATAATCAAGGTTCTTGCTAATCATCTAATCAGAATAAATAACACTATAACTCATTCTCAACTAGTAATGATTATTTTATTAAAATATATTAAGAATAAAAATGTTCTTATTTCATAATATTTATATTTTTTATAACTATCATATTCAACTTTGACTTAAAAAACTCATTAAAATTATGTTTTGATATTTTAAAACTGCACTAAGCAACATTGAAACTATTTAGTATTGGTAGTAATTACACAACATTTCGAGTAGTATTATTCTCCAGTTTTCTTCAGGTGTTACTGGCCTATAATGCACAGTGACAATATTCGCTTAGAAGTTGAACTCGCACCTTTAGATTTTTGAATATCGAATTTAAGGCAAACACTCTACCAACTGAGCTAAGCCTTTGACAGAATAGCTCAGTTTGTAGAGCATTTGCCTTAAATTCGATATTCAAGAATCTAAAGGTGTGAGTTCAACCTCTAAGCGAATATTGTCCTTGTGCATATAGGCCAGTAACACCTGAAGAAGAGTGGAGAATAATACTACTCAAAATGTTGTGTAATTACTAACCTGTATTTAGTATTGGTGAAATATTTTAAATGTTTATTTTCATTTTGATTATTAATACAATAAAAGCAAAAGGTATATAGTGTTTAAATAGCTCCTACTCCCAAAAAGAAACAGTGAAAAATGAAACCCTACCAGGATATTGCTGAAAAGTGAGGATATCTGATTTTACATCTTATTTTAACTTTTAAGAATAATTAGATACATATTTAGTGAATGACTAACTAGATTAGTCATGGGTTGGTTGGCTAATTGAAAAAAAACACCTAAATCTTGAATGAAACTTCAGAAAAATTTCAAGTTTTATGGTTGATATTCAAACCCAGATTGTAGACATGGTATCAGAATGTGCTTTTACAAGATCTTCTTTATTCAATATATTATTAAATATATTAGTTTTAATAAAATTCAACATCAGTATTATTTAATTATTTATTCAGTATCATCTTTTGTCTATAATTTTGTAACAACACACATACCTCATAATTATTACTATCTAAATATTGCAATTAGTCAAGAATTCATTAAGCATATTAGCTTATTATAGACTTGAGTCATTATTTATACAAAATATTTATTTTTCACTGCATTTTTTTAATTATATAATAATGAGTAGCATTATAAAGTATTAATATTATATAAATTCATGTGTAACAAGGCTAATGTTAATTAAACAGCAGATGGCTACAATTTTTTTTTATGGAAAAGCAAATCATTAATGAAAGGAGATTGCAGGATTTTAGATTGCAGGTCATTTTAAATTGTATCAATGAAAGACTAATGATATTAAAAACTGGGTTGTGTAATGATACTTGTGTTCATTTTATCAGTTTTTTTTTTACCTCAATATTATATTTAGAGTTCAGAGAAAGAAAATAATTTTTCTTGTTATAGAATGTTATTACATAAATGCAATACAGAGAGTGTACCAATAGCTCAAACAAGCTCTTAATTAATAAGTGCAGTATGAGAAAATATTTAAAATCTCTCTCCAGAACACTCTCATCTCCAGACCAACTGGTTTCAAGCTTATGGCTCACGTCAGTGTCCGAATATTCTAGCTCTCCACTGGCGTGAGCCATAAGCTTGAAATCAGTTGGTCTGAAGATGAGTGTTCTGAATAGAGATTTTAAATATTTTCTCATACCGCACTTATTAATTAAGAGCTTGTTTGAGCTATTGGTACGCTCTCTGTATCACATTTTTTGTAACTACAAGCTTGTAAAAGTAATGCCACATTATATATGACTTGCTTTTTTCATTATTATTATTACATCTATACTATTAAGAAACAAAATTTTTCATTTTAATACATATGTTGATAAGAATGATAAATTTTAGCCCAAAGTTATGAAAAAAATATTAGCTTTGTGAACTCAAAAGATTTGATGAATATTGAATTTTTCACAGGACATGAATTGACTATCATGAAATCTGTGTTCAAGCAGAAAAATTGTCACAAAAACCTTGAATGTCATATTTTAAATTATATTACAAAAGAAATTCATATTACACTAGTTTTTATAGATGCAAATTTCTGGACAGATTATTAATACTCCAAAGTTAAAATAATGGTTGTAGTGAAAAGTAGGAGACAAAATTTGGAGTTATTTCTTTAAAAACATCAATTACCTGTACTGAAGCAGTAGTTTTTAAATATTAAAAAATTAATTTTGGATAATCAAGATTTTCATGTTGTGGTGAAATAAAATTCTCTTAAGAAAATGCATGGTGAATAAATTCTGATTGGTTTTCTGGCAATGATTCTGCTATTAATGCTTTTATTAAATCCAAAAAGGTGGTATTTTCATTTTGGCAGAATAATGCATTGAATGTAAACATTCATAAGCAATATAAAGATTAAAAGCAGAAGTCCAGCAATTGACAAAAAGGGACTATAGTGATTGATGAAGGTATCTTAATACAATGAAAATAATTTAAGTATTAAAAAAACGATAATATCATAATCCTATTAAATTCACAAAAACATTTTTTTTTTTAATTCTATAAAGATATTTTGAATAGGTAAAGAATTGTTTTGTTCATTTTTTGCATAATATAAACATTTTTATAATTATATATTGATGACATTTTAAAATATGGTGATATGTTGCTATTAAAATTAATGAATTTTTTTTAAGGAAAATATGGAATCTCAATATTTTCTAATAGAAATATTTTTATTAACTAGTCCAATGTTGAAAACTCTTATAAAAGTAGCTTAAACTACTAAAGGTAATATTTCTACTCTCTTGCCTCCTGGGTAAGTTCATTCCAAGGAAATGTGTTTAATTTCTATAGTATTTGACCCATTATGTATTAGTATTTCTAATAGACAAATAGTTCTATTCTTTCTTACAACCATTTACTTTCTGAACAATATTAAGGAATAAATGAAATAAAAATTAAACTTGTAATAATCTATATAAAGACAAAGGGACAATCTAATCATCATTTGAATTTATATCTTAATGAGAATCAAGCTTCACAAGGAATCCACTAGGTGACAGATTAGTAACTCTCTTCATTATTAATGAGATTGCCAATCCCAATGAAATTTTGGTTGGGGAATTATTTTGAATGCCTTCTTTGGGTTTTTGGTAATCTATTTACCTCTTAAATCAAAACTGGTAGAATTTTCACAGGAATTAAAATGCCTAGAACAATCTTTATCCTGAAAGATGAAGTCAATGGATCTGAAAACCTCAACCAGTGACTCAATATTTCTATAAATGAAATAATAAAGATAGAAAAAAAAGCAATATATATATTTTAAATTCTAGATTTATGCATGCAGATGATAGTGTTATTACTACAAATTTAAAAGATTTTACAGAATGTTTTTAATTTTTGAATCAAACTTCTAGATAAACCAAAAAATTTAAAATATTGTATCAGTTAGAATAGAAGATAATTTTTCATGCAACTTTAAATAATTAACAACTTGAAAATATATCTTACTTTTTTAGATAGAAAGTTGGGATATACCAACACAAAGTCCAATGGATTGTTGTTATATTTTGCAAGTTAAAAACAGGTAGTGTTATTTTAATGTTAAAATTACTGCAACTAAATTAATTATGACTTACTAATGTAATGTATAGGCATCAAAGCATTTTGTTTAAAGATGCTCTGGTAAGATTTTTAAAGTATGAATTACACACAAAGTCAATTGGTATGTCTTAAATTTGTCTGGGTGTGATCTATAGTCTACTCATATAAAGGTACACTTTCATTAGATTGAACAATTGGTATTTTATAATGAATTTGATCATTGTTTTTATGGAAGAGGAAGATTCTGTTTATTTACAAAGGTTATATCAAAGATATTCTAAAATAGTGAAACATTATTTTCTTTTATTGGAAGAGTATAATCAAAAATGAAATGCAATAAAGATCTATAATTAGGCATAATACTGTCATATTAAAAAAAAAGTTTACTTCAAAAGCTAAAAGATATCATTACATCAAATAAATACATAAATGTACTAGCATGTGAACTGTTTCAGGATTAGTTTGTACAGGCATCACTTTTTATTCTTTATCTTTCTACATTGTTTTTTTCCTGGAGTTAGATGGCATCAATTTATAAATACACAGGATTTGAACAGACTTTCAAGCACCCTTCAACTATCCACACTATTGTAGTATAAGATAGTGTGGACAATTGAAGGATGCTTGAAAGTCTGTGTTCAAATCCCATATATTTATAATTAAGCTGCAGGTATATGAAGAATGCCTATATTTCAAATATTAAATATCAATTTGATAAACTTAAAACATTTTATTTAGCTAATGAGTTAATAGTCAATGACCAAAAATCTGGCAATGTGAAGTATACGCTTTACCATTCTTCACCCAAATATACAAGCCAGTACAAACAAACATACAGATTAGGTTCAAATAGGAAGACAATTTTAAAAAAGAATTGCAGATCTATCATATCATTGACAAAAAAATATGAATTATTATAACCTTTTAAGCAGAAAATTCATATGTATTAATGTGATTATCAGTACCAAGATATTTTAGTCCTTCTAATCTAGACTCTCTTTGCATCAATTTAGAAAACATTTTTGTAGTCTCGTCATTCATCGTGTGTTCTCTTTCTAGGACTTTTTATAACATTTAGAGGTCAGTTTAGATTTACATTAATATGACATAAAATGGTATATTATCATATGCTTATTAAATAATAATAAAGGTAATTCAGTTATTTTTTTGAATGAGATCTTGTTGGATCAAAAATTTTGATTGTTATTCTGCATGAATTTTAGAAGTGTCTTGTAATTGTCAATTTATTTCACAATGCTTAACTTTAAATTTTCATTAGTGATATGGTTGTAGCCAATAACAATCTGGTGTGGTTAGAAACTTATTGTACAAATACATAAATTAAATATTTTAGTTTTCTTATTAGAGATAAATCCAAAATATCATTCCAAAATTTAATTAATTTTTTTAGTGCCATATGAAATCCTTTATCTTTAAATCAGCACATCTACATAAGTGAGAAGATTTATGATGTAAACAAAAAGATTTGGGGTTTCAATATCTTTTCAGGAATGGCTAGTTTTCATTGGTTATGATGCTTGTTTCATGGCTAATTTTTGTGCAAGATCTTCAAGAAAGTCATAGCAGAGTTTATTTTTCATCTTTTATTTGATTTTCATTGTAGTGCTAATAATTAGGTAAAGCAATTTTCATAAAATTTAAGCTATTGTCATTCCTTGTTTTAACCCATTGTATTTTTAATAATCAATCATAAAAATAAAGTATCAAAATTTCCCACAATCTCTTAATTAGTTAATTTTTTAGCCAAATGATATAACAAATGTAATCTCAAGTTTTTATGTAATTACAAGTTTTAATTAAATGATATCAGAAGTCACCATTCTTTGCACAAAATTCAAATGTGGTTTCTGAATTGCTTGAATTTAAATACTACCAGAAATTCTTTTATCAAGAATAATGCAATAGAAATTTTTTATTTTGAATTGAAAAATGAATGATTTATGAAATATATTCAATGGCTTCAGATTAGGATGTATAGTTTTTTTTATTGATACAATAATTGCTATGCTAATTGTCCTGAACAGTGGAATATATACATATAATAAATATCGTTTGATGTATTAGTGCAGGAGTCCCCAACCCTATGCCCGCGGGCACCATGGCGCCCGCAGACCATTTTACGTGTGCCCACCGCTATCCTAATATGATAAAAAATTATTTATCTGATACAAATAAATTTAATTTTTAAAATTTCTTATATTGTATTATATTGTAGGGCATACTATACTTTATTTTTGAAATAAATATTTTTTTGTACATTATTAGTATTATTAACAATATCCAACTATAAATTTACATTGAAAAAATAAATGGTGCCCACCACCTGGCCAGTATTATAGAATGTGCTCTTAAGTGCATAAAGGTTGGGGACCCCTGTATTAGTGGAATCTGCTGAAAACAATATTCTTATATTTCAATTGAGAATAACTATGCCTTCATTTTATTTTTTTGGGTTTTAAATCTGCATAACTGTCCAAGCAACTAATTGCATACATTATAGATTATCAAAATTTACATAATTGAAAAGATATCTATAAATGTAACAGCAAAATCAATAAAAAATGCAGCTGAAATGGAATAGAAGATCAAAATTGCAAATAGTTTGAAATATCAATCAGAATAACATTTGAAGTCATATTTAAAAGTATTATCTAGAAGTCATATGTTAACTTATTAGTAATGATGGAATTAGAAACTTTTGGTTTTACTTATGATATGTTATATATATATAATGAATAAAACAGAACCTGTTAACTAAAATTCTAATTGACTATTTGATGCAGTGGGATTCTTAAGAAGATGTGTAAGATATTTCTTTTCCAGTTGCTAATTACCATAAGAATGATTTTGCTGTTGAAAAATCATTAATGATCTTGTACATATTAGAAAGACATCAAGTCTGGAATGATGTTGTCAAGAAATTAGCTGAACAGAAATGTTGCTAACTTTTACATTTTCACAAGGGGATCCATATTTTGTGAAGAAAAATATCAAGTCCAATTTATATAGACTACTTTAGATATAAATGTAGGCAATAACTTTATTTAATTTTAAATATTTGTATGCTTGTGCAAAGTAATTTTACAGTAATAACATTTGGGTTAAGAAATAGGATAACGAAGTAATCTGAGTAGATGATCCTAATTCATGAAATGCTAACGTAATCTGTACTTAAATGTAATCAGTAGATTTTCATGCATAATAGCTTTTTAGCCAGATAAAATAATCCTTTTCATTTGAAAAAGAGGTATAATAGAATCTTTACATGGCACAAATGTATTTAACTTTTGGAATAAACACCCAAAAATATGTTTAAAATTTGGGGCATTAAAAGTGATTGATCTTGATTAATTTGATTTAAACATTATATTAGTATTGGAACTTAATCATTGATTTTTTTTGCAAACACATGCAGAAGTTGTAATATTTTATAATCAAGTTATTATTTTTTTTAAAAAAGAAAAGATGAGAAGATATCTATACATTAAACTTTTAGCTTATTGATTTCAGCAAACCCAATTCCTTTTAGATTTATTTTCAAGACTCCAAGATACCTTCATTGATTTGAAACTTTCAGGTCTAACATCAAATTTTATTTAAGATGACACATTCACCAACAATTTAACATGTAAATTATATTGTCAACTATTACCATTTCTGAATTAATCTCTGGTGTCAGGAAAAAATAAGCTTACAAATTCTGACAGTTTCTTGGACATTCTGAGCCTGCTTAAAGAAATAGTTAAATTTCATTTATTAACAAATCTAAGAGTGTCAGAATCTATACCTTATATATTAAATTTTCTTTGATATAACTTATATGAAGACTAAGACTGCTTTTGAGGAAAACATTGCAAATACATGAATCATCCATATTGTACCTGATATATGAAAGGGTATTCCACAAAAATTAGAAAAGTGATCAAATGATGGCATATTTTACTTAATGATAAAAAATATAAATGCTTATTATATGATTTGAAAATATTTGCATAAGGTTATTTAGTTGATTATATGAATATTGTTAAACAAAAAACAAGTTCAATGCAGAAAGTGCTATTAATACTGATAAAAAAAAAACCAATTATAGACATAGGAAGAGCCTCATTAGTCGGGATACCACAAAAAAGTTAGAATGCTAAGAGTATGCAGGATTTTATGCAGAACTGAGTTATGGTAGAATCTTTGTAATGCATATCAGACAGACAGAAAAAAAAGACAGATAGTAAGTTAACATTGACAATAAATGCAATTAAATTCTTTAGGATAGCTCAAAAAGTTTAAAGAATTTACAAATAATAATTTTTTAAAAAAAATCTATACAATTCTTATCATTTGGCTGAAGTAAGAATTTAGTAGTTATATCAAAAACACACTTTAGTGCATATTTTGTGGTAACTTTTGAGACTGGGTCTCATTATAATTTGACTACTTATAATATTAGAAAACAAATTCTATAGAGCTTTTTCTTTAACATAATAATAAACATTCATTAGTAGTAGTATTTAAACAGATCTTATGAGTCCAAGTTTTGCCTATAGGATTATAAATACAGTAATGATTTTGCCAATAAAAATGTGAACATTTTGGGTATTTATTTTATACAGAAAATCACTATGTTCAAATTGTATCTAAATGTATGAGAATGTAACCTTAAAGATTATTATGATGAACATTTACCTATCATTTGTATAATACAGGTGACATCAAATTAATGTTTCCCTCAAAGTATAAGATTCTTCAAGCATTCATAGGCATATCAAATGATGGTCTATATCAGGGGTCCCCAACCCTATGCCCGCGGGCACCATGGCGCCTGCAGACTGTTTAATGTGTGCCCGCCGCTATCCAAACATGATAAAAAATTATTTATCTGATACAAATAAATTTAATTTTTTAACATTTCTTATAAATTATTGTATTATATTGTAATCAAATTGTAGGACATACTATACTTGTATAGTGTAAAAATATAAACGTTAATTATATATTAAAATTTTATTTTTGAAATAAATATTTTTTGTACATTATGTATATTATTAACAATATCCAACTATAGGCTGCAGAAAGGAGTTTGCTATTAACTGAAAGGAGACCCTTTGATTCCTCTTGGAGGCCTTAAAGGAACCGAGCAGGGCAAATTCCTAATGTCCACTCCATACGTTCTTGTCGTTGCAGCTGTTATTACTATGTGATTATTCATATAGTATACGAACATGGATGGGCTGCTCACCAACACGCATTAGCCAGGGTGGTGAGTTTATTGGCTTTTTACCTCTGAGTTTAAGATCAAGAAACACCATGGTCTTTCTTCTCAGTGCCTGATAAGGCAGAATGAATGTTTGTGTAAATGATAAATATTTTTCCCATATATATATACAATTATGACAGACAAAAATAAAGCATGGCCCTTATTCCCAGGAGGCTGTAAAATCACCAACCAAGGCAGCAGTTGGTGGCCGAAGGCGGAGGGTGCTAAGAATCCCCTGATTGCGGACCCAGGCTGCCATTTGATGACGACTTTTTATTTAGGTACTTACAACTGCAGATCACTTTCAAGTGAAGGAAGATTGCAAGAATTAGAAGAAGAACTGTCTTATATTAAATGGGACATTATTGGACTTTGTGAAGTTAGAAGAAAAGGAGAAGAAACAATTGATTTAAAAAGTGGACATATACTCTATTATAAAGGCACACATATTGGAAATACAAGTGGAGTAGGATTCATTATAAATAAAAAGTGGAAGAACAATATTGTGGAGATTGATGGTGTATCGGACAGAGTGGCAAGATTAGTTATACAACTTAATAGCAGATACCAAATGCAGATAATTCAGGTTTATGCCCCAACAAGTTCTCATAGTGATGAAGTAGTAGAAGATTTTTATATGGATGTACAAAAGGCTTTTGATCAGAGTAAACAACATTTTAAAATTGTTATGGGAGACTTTAATGCTAGAATTGGTATACAATTGAAAGATGAAATTGCTGTAGGTAATTTTGGTTATGGTAATAGAAATGAGAGAGGACATAGACTTGTGGAGTTTGCAGAAAAAGAAAAACTTTATATTATGAATTCATTTTTTGAGAAAAATGTTAAAAGGAAATGGACATGGAAGCATCCAAATGAAGGTACAGCAGAATTGGATTATATTTTGACTAACAGAAAATACATATTTCAAGATTGTAATGTTCTTAATAAATTTAACACAGGAAGTGATCATCGATTAGTAAGGTGTAAGTTACGTGTTAATGTAAAACTAGAGAGACAAAAATTATTAAGAAAAACAATATTTACAGTTGATATTCCTAATCTTCAGAAACATTCTAATGAATTTAAATTAGAACTTACAAATAGGTTTCAAGTGTTAGGAGATTTTGAACATGATTCAGATTTGAATGAAATTAATATGAAAATAACTGATACACTTTTAAAAACTGCAACAAACATAGCAGGTAGAAAAAAGCAGCAATTGACTAATAAAATTTCTACTGAGACTAGAGAATTTATGAAGAAAAGAAGGAATATGAAGATATACAAAAATGATGTATTAAAAAGAATTGAATATCTCGAATTTTGTAAAATGGTACGGAAAAGAGTTGAAAATGATATAAGAAAGTATAACTGTGAAATAGCAAGGAAAGCTGTAGAAGAAAATAAAAGTCTCAAAAATGTTAAACAACATTTTGGTATTGGTAGGAAATTTATATCTGCAATAAGAAAAAAAGATGGAATTATTACTAAAAAGAGAGATGACATCATGAAATTGGTAGAAGATTTTTATCAAGAATTATATAGTAATAAAGAACAAGTACTTCCTATATCTATTACATCTTCCGAATTGCCCAGAATTTTAAATGAAGAAGTGAGATATGCAATTAAGTGTATGAAGAACGGAAAGGCTCCAGGAAATGATGGAATTATAATTGATATATTAAAAGAAGCAGGTGAAGAAATAGAAACAATTTTAGCAAAGTTATATACCAAATGTCTAAATGATAAAGATGTACCGGAAGATTGGAAGAATGCAGTAATAATATTAATATTTAAAAAAGGTGATAAAGAAGATATTAGAAATTACAGACCTATCAGCCTTTTATCAGTTTTATATAAAATTTTTACCAAGATAATTACAACTCGTCTACAGAGAACTTTGGATTTCCACCAACCAAGAGAACAAGCTGGATTTAAAAGTGGTTTTAGTACAATAGATCATATCCAGGTATTGAGAGAAGTCATAGAAAGGACAAACGAATATGAGTTGTCGTTATGTTTTGGATTTGTAGATTATGAAAAGGCATTCGATTCTATACACATTTCTTCAGTGATTAAAGCATTAGATCATCAAGGTATAGATCCAGGATATTGTCATATTTTAAAGAATATTTATAAAAATGCAACAGCAACAATTAGATTACATAATGATACTGGAAAAATCAACATTGAGAAAGGTGTAAGACAAGGTGACTCCATATCTCCAAAACTCTTTACAGCAGTGCTGCAAGAAGTAATTTGTGGATTAAAATGGGAAACTAAAGGAGTGAAAGTAAATGGAGAGTATTTAAGTCATTTAGATTTCGCAGATGATGTAGTTGTTTTTGCAAATAATGCTTCAGAGCTGCAGGAAATGTTGCAGGAGTTAGCAGATGAAAGTAAAAAAGTAGGACTAAAGATAAATGTTAAAAAGACTAAAGTAATGTTTAATCGATTTGCTCAAAATATGAAAATAAAGATTGATTATGAAGAATTAGAAGAAGTTAACAGTTTCAAATACCTTGGTCAGATTATTAATACAGATGGAAACATAATGGAGGAAATTAATCATAGAATTAAACTTGGTTGGAGTGCTTTTGGTAGAAATAACTTGATACTAAAAGGAAATATGCCTATGTGTTTGAAAAGGATGGTTTTTAACAAATGTGTTTTACCAGTTCTTACTTATGGATCTGAGACTTGGACACTTAATAGAAGAGCAATACAGAGACTTCAGACCACTCAAAGGAGTATGGAGAGATGTATGTTGGGAGTAACAAGAAGAGATCGAAAACGCAATGTATGGGTAAGACAACAAACAGGTGTTACTGACCTTATTGAAAAAATTAAAAGATTGAAATGGAGTTGGGCTGGACATATTGCTAGAAGAGATGATAATAGATGGACAATTGAAATTTTAAACTGGATTCCAAGAGATTGTAAAAGACCCAGAAAGAGACCACATGTAAGATGGATGGATGAAATAAGAAAATGTGCAGGGGTGTTGTGGAGAAGAGAAGCTAAAGATCGGAGAAGATGGATTAAACTTGGAGAGACCTTCATCCTGCAGTGGATTGATAATGGTTGATGATGATCCAACTATAAATTTACATTTGAAAAAATAAATGGTGCCCGCCACTTGGTCGGTATTATAAAATATGCTCTTAAGTGCAAAAAGATTGGGGACCACTGGTCTATATCATTGTTACATTCAAATTGTAATGAAGATTTTTGTGTCAACTCGTTATAATATGGAATTTAGTTTGACATATATAATTTATTTATTAAGAATTCTGTATTGTTCTTTAACTGTTTATTTTATATTCAATGAAAATGATTGTAGATATCAATTTTAAATTTATTCAGTAGCTGCGAATAATCAATCAGCTAACTTGATAAAAAAAATATTATTCAATTGCTTTAAACTAAATATAGCTGCGATAAATTCTTCAAATATTCATTTATTTTTATAAAATATATTTCTTCCAAGTTTTCTTTATATGCCATTTTTATTTTGGATTAAGTGTGCATTTAATGTAAGATTTCTGCCTAAAGGCAGATGTAGTAACTAGGTAAAAAAATATGACTAAATTATAACACCTCAACAGAATTGTTTAGGCTAAAAAAAATAAATGCTTTTTTGATTATATGATATTCACTAATTTAAAGTTATGAAAGTTTGTTATTAAATTATTTAGATAATTCCAAAGTTAAGATTCACATAATAGACTGATAAAATTGTTTTGTATATCGTCATTTTTTACACTGTGATTCTAACTTTCATAAAGCAGATGAATTTCATCCATACAGAACTGCTAACTTTATTAATATGCAATGCAGCTTTTATGGACATGAGTTTTAGCACCAAAATTTAACTAGTTCTGATTAGAATTAAAAAATTACAATAAAAAAATATGATATGCAATGTAATGTAGAGTCTCTTTAAATGAAATTAGAACTTTTTATACATAGGCTATAAGCCAAAAAACATGTTAATTTGATTTAACACTCCAAATACATTCATTATATAGCACAATAAACTCATCTAATTCTTATTCCTTATCAAATTATTATCCTAACTTTGATTCATTTCTCATTAATTACATTATTCTATTCTGATATTCCTTTTTCTTTAGAAAGAATTAAACAATATATATAAATCTTCTCTTTCATTCTCTTTATCTTTTAATTTCCCAGACTTGCTTTACAAACTATTTTAATTACTCTTTCAACATCTAAAAATAATTGCTCAATACTCTCCTTCCCATTTCCTCCTAAGTTACATCTATAATTTAAGCCATTTAATTTTTGTTCTTTCATTGTTAAAAAAGCTCATCTTTACACCAAATAGCAATAAGCTCCCTGCACTGCTCTTATATATTTTTATATATTCCATGACTTTCTTTTTCTCTAATCAATTTATCAGTTTCTTTTTCCGTTTTTCTTTCTTGCCCAATGCATTTGTTGTCCTCTCATCATCTATATAAAACTACTTTTGTTTTATCTCCAGCAATATACTGTGATTAAATTTGTTTTTATTTTCCCATACTAAAAAGAAATATATCCTGTTTTCTCTTATTCAAACCTTATTTTCTGTCTATAATTCACCATCCAACCCATTACCTACTTCTGTTGTATTCTATCTAAATATCTCTAACTTCTCTCATATATTCTCTTCACTTTAATCAATATCCTGAACTATTTCATTGCACTAATCTACTATCAAATAATCTTTTTAATCCTTTCATGTCTTGATACTACATATATTTTTATGAATAAAAAATGAAGTGAAAGTAACTGTAGAAACTAATAGATTGTTAAAATTGATCAAAAATTATAATCAAAACATAGAACTAGATAAAGTATATAAATGTAGAAAAATTTTGCTTCATATAATAAATACGATTTGAAAAAGAATGGGTATGTAGGTTATAATTTATATATATAAATTATAACTCTATACTAATTACCCTTATGAATTGTTCACTTATTATTTTGCTTCTCCAATGGAAATACTCATTTTAACTTCTGTTTTTATCTATTGACTATTATAATGTAAAATATCTGTCAAGATATCTTGCTGTTCATTTTGAATTTAATAAATCTTCATACTCCCAACATTAAAAAAAAACAAAAGAACATTCAGTTAGTATAACACTTTGAAGATTCAAATGTAGCTTATCACTAGGTTCTGTGCATCAAACTTTTATTGTAAAATTATATTAAACAATTTTGAGATTAGTCATTGCAGGATTCAACTTTAATTGCCAATGATTACCTCTATTCATATGTTACTAAATTATAAAAAAAATGTTCATTTTTTTCCAGTACCAGCCATTGGACTAATGCAGTTATAATTCTGATTGACTTGGAGAATGAATATATCCTAAAATTTTAATAGAAATATAGATTCCCATTGAAGGATATTATATTCTATAAATTTTGAAATGTTAAAAAATATTTTTTATTATATAAAAAGAAAATCTATAGTGTTAATGTTTGAGCTAAAAGATGGGCTATGATGGTTGTAAAGCTATTTCATTTCGGAAACCTGTTAAAATGTGTAGATTTAAGCTGAAGTAAATCAAACATCAAAAGTTTTACTTGGCTATTCTTCAGATGATCAGAAAAATCTGATGTAATATATGCTTGTGATCATATCATTTAGACAATCATGATATCTCAACGCATCATAATATATTAATATACCTAATCAATTTTCAAAAAAAAAGTCACATTTATGATATGAAAATCTACCACAACATAAAATTTGTTATTAAATACTACCTACTTCTATACTAGTAAAGATAAATAAAATAATATATTACAATATTAGCCATAAAAAAAAAATCTTCCATGACTATCATTTTATCTATTAACAAAGAAACATTTTCAAGTGAAATTCAATAAGATACAACATATATATACAAAACAAAATAGTCTTTCCATCATTCATTTTGAAACAAACTTCCTTTAACATCAAATGATGTCTTCACGAGATTGAAGGCCTCAGATTCAATAAAATTTGTCATCAGTTTCTTCTATTCTTTTTTAATCATTTCTTTGTCAAATAATATTTTTTGACCTGTATTCAGTTCATGAATATACAAAGCCAAGTTATATCTATTTTCAACTCTACTTTTATAAACTTGAACTCTTTCATTGAGATCTACATAAATTTTACAACTGCAAGGAATTTGATAAATTACAGCAGGAATAAATTTGCTTTAAATTGACAGTTTTGAAATATTTAATAATGATTTTAAATCAAGGTCTTACCACTTTCATATCATTCAATAAATAATTATTTTTAAAAATCAATTTATAAATTGATAACTTTAATGGTAAAGAAATAACTCTTTCTTTTCACTAACAATTACATTTTTATTAAATATAATATTTCTAATATAATTCATGATTATAAACTAAATCAGTATAGTCAAAAGTAAATTGACTCCTCTGAATATAACCATTATTTTCAAAATTATTAAACCTTCATTTCCTATAACAAAAATTCAATAAAGAAATTTTAAATAAAACATTGATAACTGTCTGACCTTTAAAAAAATGATAAGGACAGAGTTATAAACCATTTGCCCATAAAAACATTTTATTGAATTTTTTTTATAGGAATAAAATGCTTAATAATTTTAAAAATAATGGCTATATTCAGAGGAGTTAATTTACTTCTGACTATATTGATTTAGATTATAATCATGAATTTATTACATATTGTATTTAATAAAAATATCTATGTCTGTTAATAATAAAAATTTAAATGTTAGGTCATAAAATATTATTTGACAATGCAGAGGGTATCTTTTATAAAAAATAAAGAGTAAAAGAAAACCTGATGATAAATTTTCTTAAATCTGAGACCACCAATTTCATGATAACATTGTTTGATGTTAAAGGAAGTTGATTCAAAGTGAATGATAGGAAGGTTATTTAGTTTTGTATATATATTGAAATTAACAATCTATTATTCATTTCAATAAAACATGTTTTTTTTTCTTTTCTCTTCTGAGAAAAGTGATAACAAACAAAAAAAAAGTAAAATGAGGTTAAAAAAAAACTAAGTTTTGATATCAATTTTTCTTTTCTTTCAAGCAAAAGGAAATACTATTTCATTCAAGTCCCAAATATTCGCACTATCCCTTGTGAATAAAAGGAAGATCACTAAGTTAGCTAGATTTAATCCAGAATACTTTTAAATAACTCGTTGAAGTGAATTAGTGCTTATTTAAATACAGCTAGAAATTATGACTATATTATCACCATAAATGGACTTAATATTTGTCAGAAAAAAAGTAAATGCCAATTATTTTGTTTTGGAGATTTGTATTTTATTTTAACTAATCTAAATTTGTAAATAATGCTTATCTGGATATTATTTAAAAAAAACAAACTATTAATTTTAAAAAAAAATGACATAAATTTGTAATAACTTCTCTTTACTTGTTAAAATTATTTTTTAAAAGAAAAAAAATATATATATGACAGGGGTGGGCAATATGTTGATCACAAAGCTGACGTGAACATTGACAAATTATACTGATAAATTCTCAGCTGATTTGAATATAAGAAATAATAAAAAAAGTAAAAATTCAAAATTATTCACATTGAAAAATAATTAAATTTAAAATAACATCTGTCATTATTGTTGATCTCAAAAATAAACCCAAGTTGGAAGAAGCTGAAAAGAATTAAATAATTTTTGTGCAATGCTAGAGCTAAAATTCTTATAAATATTTAATTGGCATTTTCCTGAGGAGAAATGAAAATAACTTGTCCTGGAGAAGCAAGGATTTTAATGGACTGATTTTAAAACCTAGAAGTTGTGAACTTTTTAAAACACTTCATCTAGCTAGAAAATAATCTCCAAGGAGATTTAAAAAGAAAACAGAACTTTTTCCTATCTATGAAAGGAAAATAGGTGTTAATGCAAGAAATAAACTTTTTCTAAGTATTGTAGACTCTTAGTAGAAATAATGTGGGAATTTTCCAAGGCACAGGAAGAGGACTTTTGTAAAATATTATTTTTATGTATTTTTTTTCTCTCTAGCAAAGTGTCATCAAAATAAAAAATAATTTTTACCTTGTAATTTTTGGTACTAATCAGTACGCTAGGCCAGCTGCTTGGTGGCATTGTTTCTTTGCTAAAAACACACAATTATATCAATCTGGGCCTATTTTTAATGAAATTATTTTTACATTTTTTTCCTACTTTTATTAAAATATTTTGATATTTTCTCCACCTTTTTAAAAAATATTTGGTCATTTGATATGACTTTTTTTACTCATCTTTTGACATTTGATACCTTTTTTTTAACCAATATTTTGATATTCTTGTAAATAATTTACGATACAAGATTTGATTCAAATATTTGTACATTTTCATTTTAAAAAATGGCAAAATTAAAAACATCGTGTAATACAAATAAAGCCAAAACAAAAATCGCCATATTTTAAAAACAAAAAAGAAAACCAAAGTTGAAAAAGTCAAAAGTTTTGATTTTAGTTTCACTTTTTTGGGGGGAGATGGAGAAAAATAATTTGTCGTCACTGAGACAAAAGTTATTTTTGGTTTGTTTTTAAAAAGAGGTTAATAAAAATTGGTTTTAAAAAGAAGTTTTAGTATATCAGTGGTATAGAAATAAAGCCAAAACAAAATATCGCTCGTAATTTATGTGGCTATTTGCATGAGTTCTGGGAAAAGGTGCTTGGCCATGAACTTTTGCAATTTTTTCCACCTTCCAAAATTTGTAGGGAAGCATGGCAACAGTCTTACAATTATTAGTATCAAATACTACATCGGGTAGGGGGGGAGATCTTTAATTTGAATACATATTACAACAGTTATGGCCACTTGAAATCCCTCCAATCTTACATCACATGATAGTGATCTGTTAAGTGTGCATATTTGCAGTGTCGCGAAGCACACCAGCTGGCTGTAATATTGGTGTGCAATGCCATATAGGCCTGCAGTGGCTAATATGAACAGTACTGTTCTATAGGCTGTAAGTTTCTCTGCAAAAGCACAGAAATATTGGGTCATGTAAATGGCATATTTTTGTGTTTTTAGCAGAGAAACGCCACCAGACAGCTGGCCTGGTGGACCGATTAGTACCTTTTTTTTTGTAAAATTTGTATCCAATTTATTTTAATACAATTCTAAAACAATAATTTTTTTTTTCTTGAATTTTTTTTTAAAATTTAGAACCAGCTCTATAAAATAATTATTTATAGGTAATTTAATGAATATTTTATAAAGTGACATGGACAAATTGTAATACTAGAGGAAGCTGAGAAAAACTTCAATATTTGTGAGTACCTAAAAAGCCCTTATATATAAAAACCACCAATTTGTAAGTTCATTCTAAAAAAAAATCTCCCAGGATTTTGAACTATTATTATTTTTTTCATTCCAGCAAAAATAACATTTTTTTCTTTGGTTTCTGGTTCAAAGCCCTAAAAAAAAACGTCACCCCTGATATATAACATATAAGCTCATGAATTTTATATAAGTTACTACTAAGAAGAAAAAGCAAAAAAAAAAAAGATAATCATGTAAATGCAATGCACACATATAATTTGCCTAAATTTCAAATAATGGTAATTAACAATGTAATTATTTACATTAGTCTCATTCATCCATAGTTGAGCTTATATTTGATTACTGAGAATTACATTTTAGGCAGATGGATTTATATATGCACAGTTGTTTGTTCAAGGTTTAATAGTTTACATCCATATGGGAGAATAATTCCTATCAGTTTAACGAGTTAGTGATCAATCTCAGAACTAGTCATCCCTATATAAATTAGTGTTAAACAAGGTTTAGGGATCAAAAGGCTCTTCCAGTTAGTATTAGAACCAAAAGGCAATCTTTTTATAATTATTATTATAGAAGCGGCTGTTTAGGATGAGGATCTAAAGAGACCATTACTTGTAATTATTGTGATAAAGATAGCGTTGATGTCTAGCCCATAAAGAGCATATGTATGTGTAAGTACTAGGAGACATACCAGTCAAAGAAATGTTTGTATTTACAAATTCATACATGTGTAGAATTATATTTAAGTTTATTGAAGTCAGAGTTAAAAGTACAATGAATGTGTTACCGTATCTATCTATGAATATATTGATACTGTGATGTATAAAGATTAAAGGATTTTGTAAAAAAATAAATTGCATATCAATTAATGATCACTTTGTAAATAAATTACTGTTACATGATTTGTTACTTTTATTAAAGAAATAAATTGGTCAATTAATAAGTATACTTCTAAACAAACTATTGTTACATGATTTGCTATTTTTTTTTATATGTAAGAATGCATGGTATATTATCATCTATTGGGAGTAACTTTTTTTCTCTACAAAATGTGGCTGTGGAATGATTACATTATTATACAGAATAAAATATTGTTTTAAATAAATATGTGTTAGTTTATTTCCTGATGCTTAAAACCATGTAGCTATTTATGTAAATAAATGAACTATGTTGTCTATTACAATATATATATATATATATACATACACATTAGTTCTATCTTGTTAAATTTCATTTAAAATGGTCTATTTGTTGATAGATGAAGAAATGGTTGCGGAAGAATTTTAATAAAATTGTTTTTTTTTTATGGCTAGTTTTGTAATGTTATATGGTTTTCTATTTTATTTTAAAATTTGATATTATACTGAGCATTACATTATTTGCCTTCTTTCTAAAATTATGCAATTTTATTGATATAGATTTTATATTACCTATTCTAAATTTCTAATTTTATTTTTATGAAAAATTTAAAACGATAATCGATAAATGTAATGAATTTATTAAAGGACTGTTGCACGGTGAATTCATTACCAATCAAGAAATAAAAAAAATGCCAACATTTACAATAAAAGCACTTTAAAAACAAAGAATATTGGTGTAGAAGTAAATGATACTGCAGAATATTGAAAAAGCTTATCCAATTCATTTTATTCAACTCTGGAGAATTTACTTTTTAATTCATTAATCTCATTTTATGTTTCTTCCAAAAATGTAAATAAATAATCATATTCTTTGTTGCATTTAGCTCTTATTTCCCCCCCTGAAAATTGTATTTTTATCCACTTTTTTTCAATACTATATAAAAAATCCAAAATGCAAAACATTACTGTTTCCAGGCATTTTGGATTAGGAATATTTAACCTGTGGTAGCATTTTCAAGTGATAGCTGTTATGATTGTATTATAATCAAATGGTTAGTTAGTTATTTGGGACATCACGTGATCATCTGAGCACCAGAAATGCTAAGTTGAAGTTCAATTCAGAAATGTTTAACTCTTAAAACCATCAATCTACCACCATACCAAATTGCATAAGTAGATTAACTTCCAATAAGATAAACGATTTTAATTATAATTTATTATTGCACGTTTATACATATATATATATTTAAGATTTTGAAATATAAGCTGAAAAAATGACTAAACTCTATTTTTTTTTTTTAAATTTCCTCGTTTATTTATTAAAAATTTTTTTTTTACTAAATTACATTAAATGAATCTGTATTATTATATCAAAAAGTTTATTTTAACTTGTGTTCACATAATTTGTTGTACTTATACAAATAGTTACCAACATTCCATATATTTTAAGACAAATCATAATTACTAAAAAGCACCACATATATGCACAGGACAGTAAATTATAATAAGTTTTAATAATATTGGTATTTTAAAATGATTTGTACTGTCAATAACAAAATTCAATTTTTTTGTTTAAGAATACTTAAGTCTGAATATAAATTTTTCATTACATTAGATGAGTGGTCTGGTCCTGTTTAATTGCCTTCTCATTCTCTAGTGCTTGACTTCTTTTTATGGTTCTGTAAAAAAATGCAAAAAAAATAATATATATATGCAGAAAAATTAATAACATAAAAAATTAAAAGTTATTTTATGTAAAATACCCTTATTAATTTTTATAAAAAATCATCCAAAACTCAATGATTTATGGGTCTTTTTAGGTGCTGATAAACTGTGATAATCTACTTAGAAGTATATTTTTTCTGAATGTAGTTTATTACTGAATAAATAATTTATAAAAACTATGTAAGAGGTGTGACAATTTAATTCATGGAATGCACATTTATAAAATATAACTAGTGGCTACTGTTGCCTTCAAAATAGTCCCCTTGAGCACCTATATACTGAAGCAGTCAATCTGAGATTTAGATTGTGCTTCACAGTCCTATCCAATTTCCCATCACCAAACCAAATTCAAATCCCATTCATACACTTATATATGCACCTATATAATCAATTTGCTTGTAATTTCCTTTTAAAATAACTCTAAGATTTTAATAATATTTTAACTAAATAATATTTTTATATATTTTAATAGGTCATATATGTGCATAAAGCACATGTATATAAAAAAATTGATGGGGGATTGGATATAAATTAATATTTATATTCATTTGTTGTATATTAAACTAGATATTTAAAATTATATCCAAATATTATATTAGAATATATATTCATGTAATGGCAGTCAGGATGATGCAATCGTCTTCTAGAAACAAAATATTTAACTAAAATCCATTAGTATTCTTAAAATTATTAATCTTATAAAAAAATCAAATCAATTTCCTTAACAAAAATTTATCATTTAGTAAAATCTATTTCTGAGCTAGAAATATATTTAGAACAATCATTTTAGAAACATAGCAACCTGATTGCATTATGTTGGACTACCTTAAGAACAAAAGATAAATTCTTCATGTAAAAGTCGATCTGTAGCAGTATTTTATAGCCTTAGGTAATGAGCATAAAAGCATTCCTTAGATAATCAGAAATCGTATAAATAGGGCCCAATTTCAGTCAAAAAGAGTACTTAAATTTGTAAGGCATCGGCATAACGAATCCACGTCACTCAAAATTTCAATATGACAACCGCTAAGTAGTGGGGAAAGATGAACCTTCTCCCGATCATTCCTAATCCAGCTCCTGCCAGTCTACCACTAAACATCCGTGAACTTGATGCTATGCCTTAAAAACTAACATGGAAATCTATTATCTGCTTCCAAAATGTTCGAAAGGATATTCGGGCACAAAATGAGCCACAGTGAAATATGAAGTTCATAGCTTATTAGAAATGACCAAGAATGAAGGTAATGCCATTGAAATGCCACCATCATAGACTTTTAATTTTCTTTCTAGTAATTCTTAAATGCTTAAGAATTTAATATTGTTTTATAAATTCTGTAACCTGTTCTCTCTTAAATTTATAAATCCTTAAATATGTAATCTTTAATGCAAGTGACTTTCTATTTCACTTTATAAATATCATAGATTAGCCTCATAATTTAATTTGATGTGGCAATTATTTTTCTAATAATTTTGTCTACTATATATTTTAAATCCCAAATGATATGTTAATAAACTCCCACCCTTGCAAATATAATTGTTTTTAGCTTAGCTCCTCCACCATTAAAAGGGAGAGCCAATTCATTAATTATTTTGTTTTTACTTTTAAAACTACAAACGCTTGCTAGGTTGGGAGATTTTAAACGTCTTTTTATTCATTAGACTTTTGCATAAACAACACAGGGGGAAAAATAAAGTCCCACCTTTGATTAGTTTACAAGTTGTACAAATGTTAATCTATTTACTAGCGCAATATTAATTCAAAACAAATATATTAATTATATATTTCTTTTGTTTCTTTATCATTGTCCAGTTAAACATATATGTATACTTTTATTAAAACACTCTTTAGACTTAATTTTATATTATATTAAATGTATATGGAGTTTTATTGAAGGATGTAATGAAAGGGGGGAATAGAATGTTGGTATGTTAAACTTCAATATAGTTTTATCATAACGCAAATCTGATCATACCATTATAGTTGATTTTATTGCTATAGGTATTAAGCTTAGTTATACATATCTTGACTAGTTATTAGTCTATCCCAAGCGTTGCTAGCATAGGTTATTCTTCATAATCAAACTTTATCTAGAGATGTGTGTTGGAATGCCTGTGCCATTGCATCTATGTTTAGGTCATAATCAGGGCAATGAATGACCCTGGACCGTCTACTCGCGCAATGCATTGTATAATTCTGGCAAAGTTCAGCCTGTAGCAACTCTGTCCAAGACCCTCAACTCCTAAAAGCTGATTCCACGAAATGTGGGTGTGGCAAGTCAGCATAAATATTTTCTTATTTCAAAATAAAGCAATTTCACTTCCAAGAAACAGATCCACAAATCTTATTTGGCCGTTATCTTAACACTGCAATACTTAATCATATCATAGTGTTTCTTTAAAAGCTTAAGCTTATAAATATATATGTGATGTTATGGTCTAATTAAACATAGTACGTAAATTTATTAATTTTCTATTGATGTGTTGCTTAATGACTCTAGGGATAATTTATTATAGAAATATCTCCCACATACGTTAATCATTCAAACAAAATAAATAAATCTTTATTATATATATTTGCCATATTCAATAAACTTATAAGTTGGTCAGTTAGTTAACTGATAATTCTGTAAATCATTCTCAAATCAGTCAAGGTTGTGCTTCTCTTGTAATTCGGGTGAATTGTTATAATTATAATTATATAATTGCGCTAGATTATTTTATTGAGATATCATAATGCCACATCAAAAGTAATAATAAACATATATGTAAATACCCATGCTAAACTGCGAATAAGCACATGATTTATTTGTAATATGAGGCTAATTATATAACTAAATGTATAAATTTCTAAAACATTATTAAAATATTATAAATTTCTGATTTTCTATTTATCTTTATTAAATATAATATTAAAACAAACATCTCTGATCATTGCAAGTTCTTTATTTAATCTTAAAAACATAATTATTAAATTATTAATGTCATGATTTGGAAAGTTATAAGATCCTGCTAAGGTTAACTATAAATATGCTTGTCTGTCTCACATGTACTTGCCATGATCCCCCCCTGCCCCGAGTCTCTTTGTTTCCCCACTGTGTGATGTCGGCAAGAATTAAATTAAATAATCTAGTATCATCAGAGTTGCCGCTCATAAATAATTGAATCTGGAAGCTGGGCATACAGGGCAGAGTTAATGAGTGTTCCTGACGTATGTCTCATGCATGATTGGACTTGAGGTACCTGTGCTCAGATTCTTGAGTTGTGTGAACCGATTGGTACAGTACTGATTAAAATAATGTTCTCATTCCTGGAAGCATACATGGAACTCATTTTCAGGAATATAGTTGAATAACTGTCTCACATTCTGATGGATATCAGTTATAGTAGAAATCTCCATTCTTTCAGTGCAGTTTTTAATTTTGGAAATAACAAAAAAATCACAAGGAACTAAGTCAGATGAATAGGTAAAATGGTCTACTTGTGTAATTGATTTTTTGATCAAAAAGTCTCTTATAATGAACATACTATGACTTTGCACATTGTCATGATGAATGATCCATTTGTTAGGCCACAATTCTGGTTTTTTTTTCAAACACTCTTGTAATCTCTGAAGTACTTTTAAATAATATTGTTGCTTGATTGTTTGTCCCTGTTCAATAAATTCTTTGTGGACTTATTCCATTATGATCAAAGAAACACATCAACATGGTCTTAAACTATGAACATGACATGATTGCCTCTTTAGAGTGCGGTGAATCCGGGATTTCCATTGCTTGCGCTAATATTTTGTTTCTGGGTCATACTAAAAGCACCAAGTTTCATCACCATAATTCCTCTTGGAAGCAAATGCATATTTGAAGAAAGACTGGTAGCAACATCAAACTGACACAGTTTCGGTTCAACTATCTAGATATGAGGCACAAACTTTGCAAAAATTTTTCTCACACCTAATTTTTTATTTAAAATTAGCCTGTTCTCAATCTGCGATTCTTCAGTTATTAATCTCACATAATCATCTGACAGACTGTATTGCAACTCACACTTTGCTAATATCATCAATCATTGTTTGTGACTGTTTGCTTCTGGAATCATCCATCACATCTTTTCGCCTATCTGTGAACCTCTTATGCTACTCTAACACTCAATTTCTTCATGGCATGCCACTTGCAACAGTTGTAAGGTTTCAGTAGCAAATTTTCAACAAAATTTGATATTAATATGTTGCTCAAAATTTCAATCATCCATTTTTATGCTAAAGTGTAAGCTCGGATATTTATTATCTTCACAATAGCTAACTAATTAACTGGCTCTATCAGCTTAAAATTTACACGTGTTAATTTAAACACGAATACTCTGATTTCGATAGAATTAAATCACGGGTGACATCACACGGCCATTCCGGAAATTAAATTGTCAAACCTCGTGTGTAAAATATTAATTTTGAATTAAAAAATTGTTTCATGTAAAAAATCAGACTAAGAAATGCAAATATGTCTAAAATAAATTTAATAAGCTTTAAGAAAACTATTATTTTAATTTCATGAAATCATCAATGTTAATTTGACAATTATTATATTTAATAGGATTCACTGCCTTAACTTCAGTATGGTAATATGTCACAACATAAAATATTTGATTTTATTACCCAATTAATCATTCAGGAAACATAAATAAAATAGATAAAACTGATAACAGATAAGTTTGTAATCTAATTAATTATTTTTAAAAAAAATATTATAAGAACATGACAATCTACATATTTAAATTGCTTTTCTTAAAACTTTCTCCGACTAATTGTAAGATCTTTACTAATTCCCCACCTGCTTCAACTATTTTCTATTGCTATAACATTTCCTTTCAGGTGATTATCCATTTCCTCTACACTTTTGATGAATTACTTAATTATTAACTTCATTTAGAAAATTACCACTTACTAAAGAAAATGAATTTTATTTCGTCTAATCTTTTTTACAAATAGAGATTAATAATGCAGAAAGATAAACTGCACCTTATATTACACTTCCACATACAGTATATATAGTTTAATCTCAGGTTTAATAAATAAAAGGTAGGGAAAGAATCTGAAAATAAGTGCGTCCTCTACTTTTTTTTTTTTTGAAAAGCATTACGAGAACACAATTTAATTTTTTTTTTCATGCGTCAAAGCATCGGCCGGGATGCGAACCCGCAAACCCGGGACAACTACTTGTAAGGCAGCTGTGCTGACCACTAGACCACCAACTTTTGAAAATGCGATTATATAATTGTTTTCATTGCCTTTTGAGTGTTAAAAAGCAATCATTATCACATATTTAATTGCCCATTTTTATTAATTTTGAAGTATTTTGTTTGTGAAAATTTATATATGCTCTAGTTGCAGTGGTTGCGACTTTAGATTCGAATCTAGATAATTCCAAGCAAGAGTAGGATCTACCTGTTTATTAATTAGTAAAAATAAATGTCTCGCTATTCTTATTAGGGATAAAATTAAAAAAAAAAAATTCTTTACCTACAGGCAGTTATCGAAACTGGTGAATTTTTACCTTCACTGTTTCTTTATGGAGGGTTGCTGAAGGAACTTTGTTTTGCAATGGCTATTTTATTTATTTATGTCTATAATATCACATGCTCATATCTATACAACTTCCAAATCTTGTTATCCACGGTTGTACACACACAAACACACACACAAAAAGTAGAAAAAATTTACAATATTAAATAATGCCAATTTTATTAAAAAAACAATCAAACAAACAAAAAGAAATAAATACAAGAAGTACAATTTATTATTTTTTTTTAAAAAAAAAAATCGAAGAAAAATGTAATTTTAAAATTCACATTTAATTTAAATTGAACATTGTCTTTTTTAAAATTTTATTTTGTAAAATTGAAACAAATTAAAAAAGATGAAAAAAGTTCATAATGGAATGTTAAAATTTGATCAGGTTGTATGTTTATGCAAAATGCTCATTACATTATAAATCATATATATATACACACCCAGACTGTATGGAATTCTGAAAATTGTAAGTGCACACATTATAATTGTTTTAATACCCCCCCCCCCCACATAAACATACATTCCTTTAAGTACATGCTTATTTTGCAAGCATATTCAGCAATCTTGACACACATTATATATGTATAAACACATTTTTTACTTAAATTTAAATATACATTTCATGTGTGAATATAAGTGTATCTTTTTTTATTTTACAAAATATAAACAAGCATAGGAATACCAACTCGGAGTTAATTAGAACAGCTGAGAAATAAGATGGCACCATGAATTAAAAAACAATCTTGGAACTTTTAGCTCTTTAATCTGCTGATCTAATACTGTGTTAAATTATATAAGACAAAATATTTACAAAAATTTGTTTTAGGTTTTATGTGCACAAATGATATATAATATATATCTTTATGAGTGTATATATATATAAAAGGAAGGAAGAGGGATATCATATCTGTAAAATTAAGTTTGAATTTTTAAAACACTAAGGCACTGAATAAATGAATTTAACATAAATATTTATGGTAAGCAGAATTTTTGAATTATGCAATGGTTTAAAAAAAATGCAATTTGCTATTTCTTTCCATATATATATATACCATCTAAAATAAAATTCTTAATCTAGAATCTACCTTATTCATGACATCCAGGAATTTTGATAAGGAAAAAAAAAATCAGAAATATCTTTATTTTCACTAATTTCTAATAGGCTAATTGAAACTTAACATTTGTTCAATTATTAATGCATGCATGCAACAAATTAACAACAATGTGACTTTGTGTCAAAAACAAAAAATCATAACCATAATTGAATGGTTTGGCACAGAGGATGTCAAGTGATAAAGTTGAGATGCAATTCATAAACCTTTAGCTCTAGAATTTATCACTCTACCATTGCACTAAAACACACAGGATATAAATATAGACATATTACATTATAGTTGCAAGTACTAATTCAATGTATTATTTACATTAAAAAGAATCTCAAAGTTAAAAATGTCATAAGTAATAACATTAAAAACCCAGGATTTAAACATTTTATACGTATATGCAACAACCCACTTATTCAGCTATACAATATCTTATCTGAAAATTCTAAATATACATTTTCCATCTCTGATTTATGTTTGATTCTATATTCAAAAAAATAAATATAATATTTTCAAAATACAAAATTTTCATTATCATTCATTAATTATAATTTACACTTTTGAAAAAAAAAAACAAAAACAAAACAAAAACAACTTATAGTAAATTTAATTTAAAATATCTAATTTTCTATAAATATCTCTAATCATTAAAAAAAAAAATACTGTAAAATTATTAAGACCTTAAAATCCTTAGTAAAAGCATTAGAAGAATGAACACACTATTACTTGTATATTTTTTATTAAGAAAAATCATTTTCCATAAATTATACAGCAGTTACAAAATGTTCAGACTGTAAATAATAAAAAAAATAATAATTTAGCAGTCCATATTTCAAAAATGAACAAACATAAAGAATTAAAAAATTGTAATAATTTAAATATAAATAACAGATATCCTTATTGTTCAATTCTTTGTTAACAGATTCATCCAGTCTAATGCTGAATAAACTACAGATAAAAATTTCCAATTTTAAATATCCTTTAATGAAAGCTCACATAAAATTTGATTGAAATAATAATATACCGATTCTCAAGACAGATGATATAAATTTGTACAAATTTTAAACAAAAATAAAATTCTTAATAATTTTTAAATTTAATTTTTTTAATTTTTTATTCACTAACTTTTAACAATAAATTTCCACAATTTTCAATTAAGATTGAACTACAGAATCCACATGCTACAAACTTTAGTAATTAGATTCAAACCTTTGTATTCATTACAATAGCACCAATTCAAATTACCCATTAAAAAACAATTATTCTCAATACATTTTAAATAATATAATTAATTTTATTACTGAAACATTTTAAAAAAATGTAGACTAAAAAAAAGAGGCTGCTATCTGACATTCATGAAATATGTTAATATAAAAAATTTATTGCACTTCAAACAAAAAGGTATGGTGGATAATTATATATACAGTAGCCAATTGGTAAAGAACAATGCCCAATTCACTCCCACAGTCATATTAATTATGTACAAATGTGGCTCAAATTGAATATCAGATTTACAGAAAAAAACAAACAAATGAGAATCTGATGCATACCTGTCGTAATAAAACTGGGAGAAATGTGAACATTAAAGCTATTGCCTATTTCACATAATCATTGATACATAAAACTTCACAAACAAAAAACTACTTTTAAACTTTGGCCCCAATATTAAATTATGGAAGAAAGATATTTTTATTGTTATATATCTAGATTTATAATTTGATCATGCACTGATATGCCAATAAACTAAATATAATTTTATTCAATTTGCATCTTTCATCAATCATCAACAATTTTTACTTGTGATAAGCATCGAATTTACCACAAAATGCATATGATGCAGTAGCTATGTAATAAAAATACAAACATCATTGCTAGTATAGTTGGAAAACCAACAAAATGAGTTTTTCATACAATATACTAACTATATGAAAAGTCATTGAAGTCAGAGCAATGATTGTAATTTTTCTATTTTAATAAATGCAAACTATATCTATTGTTTGTATGAATGTTTTTACGGATTACAGATATAAAAGACATATTTTTAAATTTGTTCAATTTTTGTACACCTACTTTTTCTAGTTGTGAAACTTTAACAATTATTGTGAACACTGTTTACAGTGCCTTTACAATTATATAATATTCATTTCCCAGTTGAGGGCTTGTGTGATCAAGTTGAAATGTTGGAATATCAAGTTAAATCTTACATGGATGAATCTGCAAAATATGACTTTTATATATGTAGGGTATACGTAAGCAATTGTGAATTGAGAAAAAAATGTTTTATTCACTAATGATTTGGAAGGGGTAGGGGTCTTTTTATCTATTTTTCAGTCACAAAATAAAAAAGTTTAATCAGTTATAAAATATCATAATATTGAAATTTATTTAAAGTCATTTAAATTGTAATATAAATCACTCAGATTATTTTGATTTAAAAAGTTATTATTAAAAAACAGTTTTTTTAAAAAAAATTTTTTTGAGTAATTATTAATTTTAACTTTTCAATTATGTAAGTATAGATTTTTAAGAAATATATTCATATTAATGTAATCCTAGGAAATATCTATAAAATATAAAGTATAGCTATATGTTTTCTGAAGATTTGTAATGATGGTATTTTTCTTGCAATTATCATGTCCATGAAGCATGGGCTGCAAGCATTTTGTGGTAAGAGTTTGTATGGCCACCTAGAGATTTTGATTTTTTTTTAATAAAAAAAAAAAAATTTAAATCAAATGCTTATTATATATTTTAATTTGATCACTAATTGATAATTTCGATGTTGTTATTATCTGATAAATTGTGCATTTTGCAATCAGACCATTTTATTACTAACAGAAGTAAAGATTTTTTTTAGATTATTACCAATAGACTATTACCTAAAATTGAAAAACTTTGGGCTCAAGATGTCTTCAATGTTTGAAGCACTTATCTCTGTGAAAAAAACTTTTTCCAATAATGAAATTTACTAAAACAAGATTCAAATGCTCATTTCACAGACAATTCTCTAGTAAACATTGATATCATGAAGTTTGATAACCAAAGTAGAACTATTATAAAATTCAAATGATATATTATTATCAATTATTATCTTTTGTCTAGTTAAATTGTTAAATATAAAAAATATTCCAAACTTTATTTACATTTTTCTAAATAGATTTAACTATTGATAATAACATGCAGATTAGTATAAAATACAATATTTCTATTGCCATTATTATTCTATATTCTATAAATCACTGATTCAATTCCAATCGTAAGCTGACATAATTCAGAATGGAAACACCTAAAGAGAAAGGAATAGTATCATTTGAAACATTATGTTCCATACTAATTTATGATTATCATTAATAGTTAAATGCACCAAGGAAGTATAAGGATTGAATTTTTCTAAAAATATTTAACAATTTGATTAGATGTGGAAATAGATCATCACATAAATGTAACTACAAACACCTATATGTATATATCATTATACTAAATTTTTGATGAATATTTCAAAATGTTGAAACAGACAAAAATTAGATATTTTGCTTCAGTATATACTTCTTAAATAAATAGAATTACATTGGTAATACTTAACTATAATACATTATCAGAATTTACACCCCCCCCCCTTTATAAATAGTTCCTAGTTGGGGCAATAAATGCTATCTTAGTAGAAGTTTGTTTTCAAAAAAATGATTACATCAATTCAATTACTATGGCATGTAGACATATATAATAACTGTGAATAAATTAGAAAACATCAATCTATTTATTACAGATAAATAACTAAACATTGAATATTACAGAAATCAATATAATAATTGTGAAGAAAGCAGAAAAGATGAATCTATTTATTAGAAATAAACATTGGATGTTATAAAACTCTATAGACAAATGCATAAACAAAGGCAGAATAAAACTTTGGATATTTCTGATACACAAATTTAGAAGATAGTAAACAAGATAAATCAGAAGGAAAATTAACAATGTTCAAAACTTGTTGAAAAAAAAAAAAAAGATGAGATGATTTATTTATAGAGAAAATTCTGAGGCATAAAAGAAATTAGACCATGGATAAGTTGAGAAATTGGAAAATTATAAAGAAACTATGGAAGATAAAGAGAAAAGGTAGGAGATGAAAAAAGATGACAGATAATCTAAAGCAGACTAACTGTAAGCTTATGTCGAATGGAAAAAAGACAGACAAGATTTGAAAAGGTTGTTATTTGATTTGCGAGATTATTGTTTTAAAAGTAAATCATGATGATGGGATTATATATTTAATATTAGATTTAGAAATGATGATACATACTGATTGGTGGTAGTTTGCCACTGTCTTGTCTGTCATCCCACAACACTTTTTTTTTAATTTTTTATAGCTATATTGTAAACATAAACAAGTTATATCAATTAAAGCAGAGTTAGTAGTTATTAATGTATATAATAGTGAATATGCATATTTCATTCTAATCAAAAATATAGGCTAAATTTATAGATACAGATTTGACTTTCATATTTTATGACTCTTCTGCTTTTTTATCTCATGGATCTCTAAGTATAAATCTTGTAATTTTTAATCAATTATAGCCAACTTTAAATAGATTGCATAATGGTAATATTAAATCTCTATTCTAAAACTATCTAATCATAAATAAATTAATGCACATCAGATAAAGTGATAGTTATTTCTTACATAATTCATCATAAGATAAATAAATGACTGCATTAAATCAATAAGTTATGATGAAAAATTTAGAAAATATTATACAAAGACAAGTATCTAAAAATAATTATGGTTCCAAATTGCTTTTACAGATTAATCACTTTACATTTAAATTCAGACATAAAATATTAGTTATGATGAAACAACTATTAATTCATTACATATTATCAGTTTCTAAAAATAATGCTGATGATGTTATAGAGAGTAATATAAATATTTTAAAAACCAGAAAGTAAAAAAAAAAAAAAATGCTTCAAAATATTATTATGACCATCTTTCTTCCAAAAATTGTCTCAGCATAATTAATTTTTGATCCTATTGGCAATGCCTTGATTATCCATTTGACAAATTTTTTGTATAAGAAACCATGAGACTATGTTACCATTTGTCAGTATGATTGAATGTTAATAGCATTTACTTTTTATGTCTACTTGTAATATTATTATTACACATAAGATTTACAAACATCATATCTTTTTATATGATATTCTTTTGAACCAAAAATAAACTAGAAGTCAATTTCTGCATAATATTAATAAAATTTTCTGCTCTGTTACCATCTCAATGATAACTGAGCATCAGAAAACACAATTAGAAAAACTAAGAAAAATTAAAAAAAGAAGAAGATAGATATAAACAAATAAGCATTAAAAAAATCTTATAAAACATAGGACATCAGTGATATATATATATTGTAAATACATTAACATACTTTTAAAAATATTTGCAATAAACAATAAAAGTACATTTTCCATTATCTACAGTTTTAAACTTTACACAAATCTTTAATGTAAACAAATATGCTATGATATTGTAAAAGAATATCCAAGCATTTATACCATTGTAAACATTTAATTCTATAGAGAATAGAAAGTGTACTTCTGTTTATTGCGCATGCACATATATATATATATATCATACACACATATACATACAAATTTTTTTTATATAATAACACTCACAGAAATAGAATTTGTATTAAAAAAAACTTAAGTACTGTAAAACAATCATATGAAAGCTGCAAAATTTATTCAAATTGTTTGGAACTCATTTAATTTTGATTAAAGATGTATAATTTAATTTATAAGTTTTTAATTTGCATGTTAGAAATATATAAAAAAATTATATATACATTTACATATTTGCATTTTTAAAAGTGAATCTCAAAAATAGAAATTTAATTAAAATTAATTTTTTTTTTTTTTTACATTAAGATCATACTCTTTTTCCAACTTATATCTTTAAATATTAAAGGTCACCTTCTTCCATCATTTTGTGCATATCAGTTACTATTAGTCCAAGTTGTTGTTGATATTGACTATTTGGTTTAAAAATAGCTTCTAAAAATTCAATATTTCCCAAAAAATGAAAAATTTGATCTACTCTACTGATGGATTTGTCTGTCAAATGCCGATGAATTAATTGTTTTAGCATGGCGGAACATTCATTTAAAGATTTACTGAGGAAATTCTTGTCGAACGAGTAATCCACTTCGTAAAAGCTAATAATGGTCATAGCTGTTGATCGAAATTTCTTCTTAAATTGTTCTGCAAGAATTAATTCGTCTTTGTTGAACTGCTCGTTTCGATACAATATTCCAATTTTTATTACAATTTTAATGATATTTTTAATCATTTTTTCAGCTTCCTTTTTATTTCCTTTAAAGTCTTTAGACATTCGGTAAAGATTGTCCAATAGGTGTCCAGCAGTATCATCAATAAATATTTTTACTACGTTTTTGCTAGCCATTTTACCTAAAATTTTCTTTTGGACTCTCATTCCTATCCCTCTGGAATTAAAATTGGAATCAGCCACTGAAAAAAAAAAAAATTACATTTAAAATAAAAAGAAAATTTATAATTTGACTATTATTATTATTTTTTAAAAATAACATTTATTATTCAAATTTAAATGATATGTGTTAGTGATAGTTTAATTACTTTCAAATAAAATGCAATAAACTCATAAAATTGTACAGTTTTTAATTTCATTTAAAATGTAACTACTGTATTAAAAATAATCAAAAATACATAATAATAAAACAATAACATTATCAACAGAGAAATCATAAAGAAAAACAAAACCGATAATTTCTCTTTTCTTGGTTAGCAAAACTAATTGATTCAAAGTGCTAATCTTCAATTCTCTGCTAAAGTGATTTCTTATGTTGGAGGAATACTATTGATTTAGACCAGGATGTATTGTGGAGTACTTTCTGTAAAATAGCGAAATACAATAGGATTACTTTATTAGAGGCACTTTTTCAATAACTTTACTTTTCTTTCTTCAAGCAATGATTCTGGGGTCCGAAAAGGAGAGGATTTTTTTTCTTTTTAAGATAGCTTTACATAATCTTTTAAGCTTAAGGATTTTAAAAGACAGAATCTGTGAACATTGCAACACAAGAGATGTATCCATTTTTATTACGTTTTCATTTTCTTGTAATTTATGTTTCCATGAGATTGTGGGATATAAAAGTTTTGAGAATAACTACAGTAGCATACCAAAGTAAATAATGAAGAAATTAATGTTGAAAACTTTTAAGCAGATAAAGAAGTGGATATAATTGGTTTTAATTGATTAATAAATTGCAGGACTGAAGACTAATAAAATGACATAATAATTAAAAGGGGAAAAATAGTGGCTAAAATGTTTTAAAAAGAATTATATTTTGTGACTTAATAAAATTATATCTGAAATCAACTAATGAAATATTTAGTTTAGAGTGTAAGATTTACCTGAAAACAAAAGAACAGCAAAAAAAAAAATATTATTAAGTTTTAAATATTAATTGATCCCCATACATAGTATTATGGAATATGTGATGGCACCACTGTTCTTTGGTTTTAATTCACTCTCTTGAGGCTATCTTTAATGCTAGTTTGCTAATTTTGTAGTTATTTGATAGTAAAATTTGAAATTAAAATAATATTGATTTCTTAATTAGAAAAACAAGTTATCAAGATGTCAGTATTGTGCAATTTTTTTTTTTTTTGCAAATAAGGTCACAGCCAGCCTACAAATTTGCTAATTCATAGTTTATAAACTTCTCTTCAAAGAGAGTGCTTGCTTAGCTTTGGAATAAGTTCATTCTTTTATTAGATTTCAAAATGAAACCATATATTTTTTGTAGTTTGTTTATATGTTTATGATTATTTTTCACACAAATCAATGCTGCAACTTGTAGTTGGTTGGAAAAAAAACCCACGTATTAACAGCAGATTCTTAAAAAAATTATAAATAGAATTTTGTTAGTTTTAAATAATTTGAACAATAATTCATTCCGGTTTTGCATACTAACTTAAATAATTCTGATTTTTTTAGTTTAATATTTTTACCAGCAATGTGGTAATCATCAAATAAGAAAAAAAAATATTGTTTTTAAAAATTTTATTATATATTTTGGTTAAAGATTTTTTTTCTATATTTGCAAAGTGGAAATAATATTTTTAAAAATAATTTTCATTTGCATATATATATTTCTAACAAACAATTTCAAATTTTTAAAAATATAATGATAAATAAAGATTAATTTGATTAAATAAAAAGTTGAAAATTTAATGCAATTTGCTAATAGATATTCTAAAAAAAAAAAAAAATATAAACAACTCAAGGGATAAAGAAAGAGAATGATTGTTGGAAAAAGATAGTGTACATAAAGAAACATTATAGATGACTTTAAAAAAATTATAAAATATGTGGGTATGAACAATAGAAACAGAAAGGAGTAAATAAAGCAATTAGAAAAACATATGATGAAGAATAATGATAACATTACAAGCAAAATACAATAGTAAGGCATTTTATGCATATTTATACTTCAATAATTTTTTAAAACAATTGACTTTACTCTTTTAAATGCAGACTTGCATACAGCTAATTTTTCAAATATTTTAACTAACTGTTTATAATATATCAAGACTCTTTATAAAGAAAGTATTATATACACTAACATTATTACTTGTAAATAGTTCTATTTTAATGGACAAACATTATATACAATTCAATGATTTTTTCACATTTTTTAAAAATTTTCTGATCAAAAATATTTATTAACACCATTCTTTATTATTTAATAACTATATTAGTATATATATTGTGTTAGACAGAAAGCATAATAGTATCCATCACCAGAGAGCCCCACTAAACATATGGCCTAAAAAATTAATTACTGGTGAAGAAACTAAGTGTAAATCCATATCACAGCTGTACCATCACACAGAACATTTAAAATCATCTCTAAAACACAGAGAACAGAGATTTTTGGCAAGTATCAATTGGCAGAGCATGCTCTGACAACAATACATAAAATGCTGAAAAAAAAATCTAACAATGAACAAAACAATGTTTATTTATAATACAATAGAGTTCAATATGATAGTTCAATTATGATAATTCAAATATGACAGAATTTAAGTAAGATAAAGTTCAAATAGTTAAATATGACAAAGTTCAAATATGTCAGAGTTTGAATACAATAAAGTTCAAATAGGACAGAGTTTGAATATGACAATTTAAATAATATGCATTTGAGTGGTAATGAACTCTTTTTTATGTTAGCACAGAGTGCATTTGATACCTGGTAGTTTTAAATATTACACTTCACAAAATTTACTTATGATATTGGATAGTCTCTGAAGTTTGATTATTACTCTGAATGATCAAAATGTGTGCACATATATATTTTACTTTTGCATTAAACAAACAATCAATAATAAAGTAGCCTTAATCCACTATAGATGTTCATATATGCAGGCCATTATAAAAATTATGTCTATATATTGTGCATATGATCCAAAACCATTGAAATTAGGATGACAATAAATAGGCCTCTAATACCCATGTTATATAGTAAAAAATATAATTCATGGAAAGAAATGTCTTTACCTAAGAGAAAACAATCACCCATAAGCATCTCAAACAGGAATATTAAATATAGATCATGGGGAAGCAAAACAATAAATTCATGTGTGATGAATAATTATCCAAGATCATTATATACATCATATGCACATATACATATACCAATTCTTTTAATTTCAGATGTATGTAACCCAAACAAAGTAAACAAGCAAAATTGCTAACAAATTAAATCAGCTTAGCAACAATTTATGTAGTTACACACATTTAGTCAAGCACACATGTATATTAATAATTTTGAGAAATCTTTGAGATACTATATTAATAATTATTAAATATAAACTATTAAAATAAAATCTCTTTTTACAACTTTTTTTTTCTGCTGAAAACTTAATTTTAAAAGCAGCTGTGATAATAATAACTACTGTGGAAAAACTTTCCTTTTCTTTTTTTTTTGTTAAAGCTGTCTTTAGGGGGAGGGAGGAGGACATTACGTTAGATCAGGTGTGATATAAACATTAAAAAGTGTTATAACAGATAAATGCATACATACACAAAATTACATCACTTAAATTCTAACTATCACTAGATTGTTGGTAATGTTTTTATAAAATAGTTCATAAATTAAAGTTTACCTTAAGTCTGAGGGAAAAGATAATGAAGGGGATATTATTTTGCAAAAAAGTAGCATTTTTGTATATGGGTGCATACATGTGCAAATGGAGCTCCTTTAGTAGTTCATGTGTGAAGTCTTTTCATTTACCAGTTTTCAATTTTATAATTTGTTCTGAGATTTTTCTTTAATATTAAGAAGTGCATTTGTTGAACTGCAGATTTGATAATGGTTAGCACATTATTGACTTTACTCAGCAAGTAAAATTGGGCATTTAATGGCTATAAGATATATATTGAAGAAGTGAAATTCATATCTAGGTGATTTAGCTGCCCATATTAACTTGATTACTAGTAAAAGTTCAGGGTAATTGCAACAATCAAATAGAAGCAGGCTCAATGACAAATAGCACAATGAATTAAATAATTCTGAGCTGGTCTTTTTATACCATTCATTTTTTTGATTAACAAGCCCACTCGTTTACCAAGAATTTTTGGTACTCTTTTGATAATCAGGCACAGCCGCTTGACATCGTTGTTTATGTATAAAAACACATAAAGATGTCATTTACATGGCTGTACTTATGGCTAATACAACAGTTTTGTTGTATTAGCTATTTTAGGCCGCTATATTATGGCCTGTTTTGTGCTTCATGATACTTTATGCGAATTTGCACAATTCATAGTTGGCTATCGTATCATGTTACGGTGTTTGTATTTCAAATGGGCATAATTTTTTAAATGTCGAATACATAGTATTTTAGTTTCTATTTAAATCACACAGTCAGAATAACTAAGAATTGTCACACCATCACCACTCTTCCCTACACAACTTGAAATGTGGAAAACATCAGCAAAGGGTAGAGCGAACATGATTTCCCAGATATAATATGGAAAGTCACATAAAAAATAGCAATCCGTCTGTTATTATGCTAAAAAAAAGATTTGTAATAAATAAAAAGACAACAAAAGTTATTTTTGGTTTAGAAGAAGAATAAACAAAAAAAAAAAAGAGAACAAGATTGCATTAAAAAAAAAGTCTTGAAAAAAAAAAAAAAGGTGTGATATTTTTTAAATTTTGTTTTGAAAAACCAAACACCCCCCCCCCCCCCAAAAAAAAAGTAGAACAAGATTTTATTAAAAAAATAACAAAAAAAAATTATTTCTTTTTATTTTTGTTTGGTTTTATTAATAAAATAAGTCTTGGCTTGGTAATGTTACATTTGATTGTTTTTTCACAAAAACACACCATCAAGCGGCTGTGCCTGGCTATCAAGAGTAACAAATTTTTAAATTAATAAATCTCATTTACCATCTTCCTTACTTAACAAAGCCATTGATTACTTATCTATATCTTTTTTAAATTAGATAAGCCAGTATTTATTTTCATTAATTTGGTTCACCAAAAATTCCTTAATTAATTAAGTCAGTAATTATTTTCATTCATTTGGTTTACCGCATATTTTCTAATTAGATAAATCTGCTTGTTTATAGATAACCCTTAAAATATTAATTTTCAAAACCAGGAACAAGGCTTAATAAGAAAAAAAAAAGATTTTTTAAGATTTAATTGATTAAAAAAAATGCAATAATTGAGAAAAGTTTTATAAATTATTATTAACTGTTTTTCCTAAAACATAAATTTTAAATTGATTTATTTGAAATAATTTTAGTTACAATTTTTTCAAACTAAAAAAAAAAAAAATTGATTAAATTTAATTACAAATGCAGACCTTTATCAATGTGTGCCTACATAACAGAAACCTACATAAAAAAAACTTAATGAGCTGAAATTTAACTTATAATTTGCCAACCATGAAATGTTTAAAATAAATTAAATATTGAGAGCGATTACCTCAACATATATATATATAAAGTTCTTTGCCTGAATTCAGATGGAATATTTGGACAACAGAGCACTATATCTAATTATATTTCTATGTGCAGAAACATTGATTTTATCTAAGAAAAAATTACTTTATATCATATAATCAAGAGGCAAAACCATCAATGGATATCACAGCTTGCTATCTTTCTAACATTTTATAACACGTAGTAATGTATAAAAAGATTCTATAAAATTATTATTTGCTACAATTATGTAAATAAATTAATATATATATATGTGCTCTGCGCACAGATAATGAAGCTATTAAACGTAAGTAAAATTATCAAAAGTTAGCACCAAGCACTTTCGGGACAGTTTATAGTCCCATATTGATATTCTACTCTTATGTTAATTTAAAATATAATAATATATACTTTTTCTTTTTAACAACTGTTTGAATATTTAAATGAAAAAATCCTGTGATTAACTATAATAGTATTTACATCTAAAGAGTATTAAAAAAATAGTGTCCATATTTATTCAAATTTGTGTTAATTCCTAAATATCTATGTGGCTACAATTACACAGAATTTTGATTATTTACACACAGGTTTAAGCTTTTTTTCTTTTAAACATTAATATTTATTAAAAATCAAATAATTTCTTATATTCCATTACGATATCTTACTTAGAAATGTCAAATAAAAAGAATTGAACATTTATATATGTATGTAGTGTACTGTCTACAAATAGATGGTTCAAAGATATTGGCATTTAAAATATTTAAAAGCTAAAAAAAAATTAAATTTAAAGATCTTTTAAATTGACGCATTTAAAATTTTTTTTTTAGTTTGTGCAATTTTTAAAAAAAATGTACAATGAAAGTTACATTTTTTGTTCATATGTAATTAAAGATAAAAGTTAAAATTGGAAAGAATAAAAGACACGCAGATTACTAATCCAAACAAATAAAAAGAAAAATTCTGAAGTAAAAGATTACAAACATTAAAACTAAAAAGACGGCAGAATTATGCTGAAAAAAAAAAGACTTTGTAACTTAAATTTAAGAAAGAGTGTACAAGATTATTATCTTGCATGCTGATAAAAGGACAAAAAAAATAGATGCACAGAGAAGTCTAAAACTGGATCGCGACTATAAAAGGTCAGAAAAAAACTAGACCTTTGTCTTTTCCTTAACTACCAGCTTCCATTAGGTCCGGGATAGAGAAAATATCCTATCCCGGATACTCTATGCAGGACTACCATTACTCATATGCTGAAGTGGATGGTCATGTAGAGTGGAACCGATGCGTTTATAGATACCTTTCTTTGTATAGGTCACTTAGAATAAAATGTCGAGTCTAGCTATTAGGACAGGCCAAGAAACTACAAGAATGTTAACAGAGGGAAACTAGTGAACTTCAATGAGCTCTTCAAAATGCGTACTACAAAACTTACCGGTAAGATTATTCCTATCCCGATTGTGACTAAATTAAGTGTTTGCAAACAATCCTTCCTATAAGGTTATACTACTACTAATAGACATTTGCAAAATTATCATTCAAAGAACTTCCTGGAAGAAAATTAAATGAACTTTAATTATTAAACTGTTTTAGTTAGATGATTTAATGTCTGAATTAGCCTGCGTGTAATTGGTGTGTTTTTAATATTTTAATTTGTTGGAATAAAAATATTTATTTCTAATATCAACTATTCATTGTACATTATTAATAATAGTTATTAAATTTATTAATAAATATAGTTTTACTTCTCAATATTCTGTAACAAAAAACACTTATTTATAATTGTTAATAAAGAAGAATATATAAATTATTATTAAAATTTATCAGCTTAACGTTTTCGAGGATCCATGCCTCATATTCATAGCCTTCATAAAATGTATAGTAAAATATATGCAAATATTCAAATAAGCTAGTATTACATAGCCCATTTCTTTGAGATTTCAAAGCAAGTGTCTTTCCTATTAATAGCATGGATGTTTCCATTAATGTAAAATGCCTCCTTTATTTTTCTTTTGTGATCGTTTGATTCTGAGCACAATATTATGGGATTGGCAGGTGTGAAGCTGTGTCCAGATTGTTTAGCATGCTCCAAAAACACAGAGGTTGTGTTGCTGTTCCTCTGAGCTCTGTTATATGTGTAAAGATGTTGAGCCAGTCTAGTGTTGATTGTAGCTTTCGTTTCACCATAATATATAGTGGGGCATCCGGCATGAGGGCAGGCAATGGAGTACACCATGTGTGGGGTGAACGATCGATCAATGTGGTCTTTAGAGTTGTTAATCAATCTATTAGAATTAGGTGGAGTTCTAAATGCTATGTTGAATTTATTGGTTAATGCTTTCGTTAGTTTGTTAGATATTTTAGAAATGTAGGGGATTGTTATTCTTGGTAGATTGGTGCGAGGTGCTTTATTGTTTATTGTATTACGAAATTTAGTGATTTTATTTTTAATAGATTTAAATTTGAACCCTGCTAGTAATAGATCTTTAATATAGTTGTTTATGTTTTCTTTCCTGTCTGCCTCGTATTTACATAAATAAAAGTTTCTGAACAAAAATGCATTAAGGCCAGCAACTTTATGCGATGCAGGTGAGTTAGAGTTAGGATGGATACAGCTTCGAATTTCATATGGTTTGACAATAATTTTGTAATCTATTAAATGGCAATTTCTCGATAAAGAGAGGTCTAGATATTTAAGTTCTTTATTATTTTTATATGTGATGGTGAATAAAAGTTTGGTTGAGTTTTGTAGATCACGTTGTATGTTTAAAATATTATCTTTAGAGGTTATTATAAAAATATCATCTACATAACGAACATATGTAAAGTCTTGGTTGCTATTGTGATATTTTGGAATGATTAATAGCTCGTATTTATTTGAATATATGCTGATAGAATACCACTAATAGGAAAGCCCATAGGCCATCCATCTTGCATAGTGTACCACTTGTTTTCGAAGAGTGGGAATATGTGATAATCGAGCCATGACAGGAGCACAATAATGAATTTAACTCTTTCACTAGGGCAAGGTACTTGCAGTAGCTCTTCGTGCACTATTTATATGGATGCTTTTCTATTAATTGATCCGTATAATTCCTTCACATCCATTGTAGCCATAATGGAAGTCTGAGAGATTTGAATATTTTTAATTTTAGAAATAAATTGGAGAGAAGAATTTATCGTGTATATACCAAAATTAAGGTAATCTATAAGTAATTGATTGATTAGTTTGGCTGCTTCGAAATAATGCACACCACCGAAATCCATCATCAATCGTAGCGGTTCACCTGTTTTATGTAGTTTTAAATTGGCGAACATTCGGGGGGGGGGTCTATTGGCAGAGGGATAAATCCTATAATATTCAGATTTAGTGATCCCTTTATCCTTGAATGCCCGAAACACATTGTTAATAAATTTATCTCGATCTAGTTTAATATTAAAAGTGTTATATTGTAATGTTAGTTTATTAGGATTTGAGTGTAAATTACCTTGCCAATATTCTTATTTTTTTTAAAATTAAGTCCAAGAAGAATTTTTTTTTTCTTAAAATAACTAAGTTATGGGAAAGCAAAAACCCGATCTTTAAAATTCTTACTTTATAAGTTATGATATGCTTGACGCAGAATCAGTGAGTCTAACGAGTTTGGTGCTCTCTTTTATAAATTAAAAACTGATTCTGCCATTAGCGTAAGGTGAAATAATTGATTGGCTAGTTAATCAGGATATATAACTATGTTTTATAGAAATATGAACGAAATATTTGCATTTTCTGTATTCATAGCTTGATTAACTTTCACTAAATTTACAGTGAATAAAAGAAAGCCTACCAGAATCTATTAAAACGTGAAAAACATTACAGTAGATTGCTAATGATTTAATCCCAAATAAATAATAATATAATTCAAAACAAAATTAGACTGTTTTATCTATTATATATATATTGTAACGGGATGGGGGGTATTGGTGTATAGAAAGAAAGTGGTGAAAAGATTTGAACTGAGGTGATGGCAAGTCATCATCAACCCCAGTAAAATTAAATTATAAGAGTATGAGATTAGAGAACTATGAGAGATCATTGAGATCAGCCAGCTACTAAAAGCATAATTAACCATATAATCAACCAGCATTATAATTTAAAAAAATAAGTACAAGTAAATACTCTAGAGAAATAACCATCCATCATCATCATTGATGGGAATAAACAAATCAGTACAATAAATCAGCAATCCATCTTGTGGCTGGATTTGAACAATAAAAAATATAAATCAACAGTCAACCTTGTGACTGGATTGGAAACGGATCTTTTGTAGACCAGGCTAACTATTGAGCCTTTGCCACCTTGGGCAATTATTTAAACATAACTTGGATGCTCCAGCTTAGTGTCCATCCATTAAAATACACAAGAATCAGAAATCCAAACAATAATGCTGGGATATAAAAACATGCTGATCATCATCAATGCTCAGGCCATTTGTAGTGGCCAACTATAAACTTTAATTTTTAACAAGATTGAACTAAAATAAAATATAGTGCATGGGCTTTATCTCTGGATGCCCAAAGCACTAAATACACACCCCCATTTATATATTCATCCCGTGCACGAATCTAGCTCAGAGAACACAAGCTCTATTACTGTATGTGACCAAGAGATGATGGAACCAATTTTTAACTATTAAATAAGTTTATTAATAACAATAAAAAATGATATTTAAGGTCTTATAGGTTAAGGATTCGGATTTTGAATGATACACAATAATAAAAGTCATCATTTTAATTTACAAGATTACTACAAAATTCAAATTATTACATTAACTGCATTATTTCTTAATGGGTATCTATAAACGCATACATATATCCGTACACAGATGTGCATTTTATAATACATAATGAACACATTTCAATTAAACAAAATAATTATTACATTTGTGATTTACATAATTACTATTCAAAATTTAAATTGTTACATTAATTTACAAAATTACAAGTTACAATTCATGTTATGATTTACATATATATGCATACAGATGCGCGATTTATAATATACAATTAACAAAAAAAAATGAATTGACACTAATCAAAAAAAAAAAATTAAAATTTTACATATATGATTGTGCGAGTATACACGCACACTGACTTTTATCTATTTCAACTTGTTACAATAATATTATATTTTGTCATAATTAATTCATTTGGAAAACACATAAATTTCACACATATACATGTGTATAAACAAAATATAGATATAATTTAAAATTAGTACCAGTTTATAAGTTCTCTCTCTTTTTTTTATCAAACTAAATAGTCAACTTTTGTTTGACAGGTACTTGTTGATTAATTATCAATGTCTATAAATATAAAATGTCTCTTTTTTTTATCAAACTAAATAGTCAACTTTTGTTTGACAGGTACTTGTTGATTAATTATCAATGTCTCTAAATATAAAATGTCTCTTTTTTTCCCTTTAATAAACGAAAAATAAAATCGTTTTATAGAATTAAGAAAATATAAATTTCAAAATGTCTTTCTGCTTGATTAGTTAATGCTGATGAAGTAGGCAAGGTGAGAGAGGAAAAGTGAATACATGAACTGCAGCTCTTCATGCCATGATAAGTAGATAGCCAAGCATGAACTAAGTATACAATGCTTCATGATGTCATGAGAAAATACCTCATTTTTAAGCACTGCCCCTTCTAAGTACCTAGACAGATCATCCACAAGGAGTAGTATCCAGAAAAAATATCAGGCACTGAGCCAACCCTGCTCATCTCTTGTGAGTCTTAGGGGCTATAAATGAGGTCTATTTATGAGACCAAGGCCTACTCATGAAGCCTACATATATACCGTTGGACTACTCTGGGAGCTCAATATCTAGGTCTAGACAGTGCCGAGCCTATACTTCGGAGCATCATGAATATACTGCATCCAGGCAGCTCAACTATACACCTACCATAAACATGAAAAGTATAAATTCACGCATCACTTTTAAAATGTCATTTTACTAAAGAAATTATTTAAAAATTCGTTATTATATACAACTCTACTCACCACAGCTGTATATATGTTTATCTGGGCTTCTCTGCCTTTAGATAGTCAACATATATATAATTATTTATTTAGCAAGCTGGTTCTTTTGGTCCATTAGAAAAATATAATCCATGTTTGTTGTCATCATCAGGTAAAAGCATGCAATCCATGTAAAATCTTGATTTGTAGTTGGTCTCTTTCTATCTAGGATTATTCCAGGCAAGCAGCTGTCTTGGTTTAACTCTTATAATGCATGACTCGTCTAAAAACGAGAAGATTTGACATCACTCTAAATCGGCTACTTTTTATCCCACGTATACATATAATATGTCATTCGAAAGAAAATCAAAAGTTCTGTAAGATGGTGCCCTCTTCAGATTTATTTTACAAGTAAAAAATCAATAAAAATGACCATATATGTCAAACAAAACCAAAGCACCGCCTCCTCACCAACTTTTCTTGAATCTTATTGGCTGTCCCACTTCTGTCAGAAAGGGAAATGGCTGCCAAAAAGTAAAAAGTTACGTTCGTTTTGATTTTTATTACGAAAATTATAAACGAATGTTTACAACATTTTAAACAATATTTGAATTGAATTACAAATTATTATTGATAAAATAATACTAAAAATCAAATTATTTTAGAAAAATAGTTAAGATATTACCAAGAATTATTTATTTATTGCTACATATTGATCGTAACGTTAAAGTGAAAAAAAAAAGATTGCGTCAATGGTTGGTTGAATAGCGGTTACTTTTATTTCACCGCAATTGAATATTTTTTAAATTATAAATCAAATTTTATTTTTGAAAAGACTTTTGTTTGTTTCATAATCTGACAATTCAGTAATATACTTTTTACAAACGAAACTAATGTATTTATATTATTAAAAGTGATCTATTTTAACAATAGATTTTGTTAAAGTTGTGAGTTGGCCAATTACAAGTTTTGATTTTTAACTCATTCGGCCAATTAAATAATAATCGTTGAAAGGGTTAATAGATTTCAGGCAAGCAACTGTCCTCTCTAAGGCTATGAATTTCAGAACAAAGAAGTGGGTCACTTTTCTCCATGTAAATTCAAACTCCTGCTAAGGAAAACAGTTTACTATCTTGCTTTCAGCTACATCAGTTTATGGTAACTATTTTGCCAACTCTCTATTACAGCTAACAACAAACTGCAGCTATCCATTTTGGTCAGCTAATTTCTGCAACTTACTCAAAAAGTTTTAGTAGCCAAGCTGTTCTGTTCAGCTCTCATAAAAAACTACAATTCAGACTGTTTTTTTCAAAAATCATTACCCAGACTTTGCAGTTGTCTTAGTTAGCCACTGCTTAAAATATAGAAAACTCTTCTGACCAAAACTGCAAGCAGAACTAACTGATATTTTTTTATGTCTTTTATAATCTTGGGTGAGTCATGTGATAAAAACACAGTGGCTGTTTTCAATCTGTGTAATCCACTTGAAAACAAGTTGGAAATTTCTATCAAAGTGTGATATTCATGTTTTTACTTTAATCTTTGGAATTTGACCAAAGGTGTGATAAACCTTTAGAATTTTTCATCTACAAATATTTTTTTAACTACATAGTAGAAATGCAAACAAGCATTAATTTAAAAAGATATTTTGTACAGGTTTTAATTAAAAATTATGCTTGGGTTTTTTTTTTGTAATTTCAAAATCAGAATTACAAATATTATTTATCAGACCATTTTAAAAGTTTAATTTATAAAACGATATTTTAAATCAGAGTTATTATTTATTATTATTTTTTATTTTATTTCAATGAATGTAGAAAATATCTACTATAATTTTTGTCTGTGTTTATTTCTACTTTTCCTTTATTTTACGTATATATATATATGCATATACACTATATCAGTGCATGTTATGTAACCCTACTGGTTACAATATATATATATTATTGAAAGAAAGTTGACTTCTTTCCATAAGCTATAAAATATAAATGTGTGTATTTCATTTATCAAGAATAAAATGCTAGTTTTATTTATAATTTTTCTGGCAATAAAATGTGGATATACACATTTATATTTTCACAGGTTATGGAAGAAAGTCAGTTTGTTAATTTACAAATACTTTAGTATTGGGTTATTAATACATGTATAAACAATCTAAAGATGCCATATATATGCAATTAAATGAAGCAATATTTCTAAATTCTGAAAGTTTCACATTGACAAAAAATCTATTTTCCTCTAGATCAGGGGTGTCCAACTTTTTGGCATCTCTGGGTTATATTGGAAAAAGAAAAATTATCTTGGGCTACACATTAAATATACAAATATTACAAAAGCTAAAAAGCAAAAAAAAAGGTCCATGCATACTTTTCGTGATACCCACTACCACAGATAAGTAAAAATGTCCTTAAATAATAACCTTAATTATGCCATGACCATCAGAGAATATTTTAAAATTATCAAACAAGTTTCAAGTTTATGATCACTAATATAGAAAATGTATATATTTAAGTAACAAACATCATTGATACTTTTAATTTTTATTACAAAAATAAAAGTGAATATAAATCTAGTTGGATATTTGACATTGAGTACATTTGTATACTATTTTAATCACATAGTGACAATTACAGTTCTGAATTGGGATTCAGGCCACAGGTTGGACACTCCTGCTCTAGATGTTACATGAAGATTTGACATAATATATGTATATATTAAACCATCACACAATTTTTATAACTTATACTAACATTTATTATGCATTTGCAATTTATTTCTTGTTCATTTGATAGATTGTTTTCTATATATGTTTATCATGAAATAGCTGCAAAAAAAAAAAAAAGTGATGACAATATCATAAAGATGAGAATAACTTTAAAGGAGGAAATAGATGATCTTAAGAGGGATAATAAGATTAAAAATATTGTTATGTTAGAAAGAAGTCAATGAAAAAAAGAGAAAATATGATAGATTAATTCTTAGATATAACAGAAATTATATTAAATATATGAATAATGATTATGATCGGTAAACAAAAAAAAAAAAAGGGAAAGATAAAATAAATTGGATGCTTTTAGGAAAAAAACACAGGCAAATGTATTTGAAACAAAACAAATTAAAGAGTCTTAAATAAAATTGCCTAAGAGAATATCTACCACAATAACAGGCATATTACAAACTATATACATATGAACAATGTTATATAGGAAAAAGTACTGACAATTCTCATAATAATGTACTAAAGGTAAGGGGAAAAATGTAGTTCCTTTAATGGAATATTCATTAAAATGAATTAGAAAAATGATCAAAAATCATACATATTAAAAAAGCTACTGAAATTATAAGTTGAAATGCAATGACAAATTAAAGTATTACTGTTTAATTAACAGTGCAAAAACTTTTTTTTTTGCTTATCACAATATTTTTAAGTTGTGGTTATATGTTAAAACTATTTCCATCATCTAATTGAATTATTAAGTTTTAGAAAAATTACGTTATACTTTTTTAAATACATTCAACCATTAATAAGCACTTAATTAACATGAAACACACTGTTTCAAATTGTATTATTCTTCTCACTTCTTTAAATGATGTTAGGCTGACCATTGACAGCTAGCATGAGAATGGAATTGTTAATCATTTTCTCATAGATCTGTATTTACAAGTGCTAAAGCTCTATATCCATAACTTTAAATAACAAGAAATTATTTAAAGCTGAAGCATATGAAGAAAAAAATAAAATTTCACATCCAATATTCCAGACTGTTTTTTATTTAATGAACATTTATTGCTATAAGAAAATAAGCTTATTTATGATTTGGGTTTATCTAAAAAGCAGATGAAATTTTACATTTAAGATTAAAGGGTTAAAATGTACTACAATATAATAGTGAAATTTGTTATTATCACAGTAATTGTGATGAATTAAAAAAATGCTTCTCCTGAGAAGATATTTCTGTACTTTGTAAAAAGGGTAATTCAATAATGAAATATCTTATTGAAAAGCATAGCTTGGAAGAAATAATAAGTTTAATGACTCCTTGAAACTCAATTTGAAAATGATTCCTTTTCATATTGAAAATAAATTTCTTTTGGTATCTATTATACATATTGTAAATATGAAAATCATATAAAACAAGGTTGACTTTTTTTTTTTTTAGTATCAAAAATGTATATGGAATACATGAGATCTAAAGAACAAGGCATTTTAGGTAGAATTACTAAGTTATATCAAACACTCTGTTTTTATGTAGAACATTATAAACAAATATAATCACTACATTTAGAAGGACCAAAAACCAAAAATAATAAAAATACTGTGAACAATCCACATGTTGACTCTGGAAAAAAATAACTCTGTCAAGTAATGTATAAAAAGCAAACTGGATTCATGTATTTGAGAAAAATATTTTCTCTGATTAATGATGTCAAGATTAGAGAGTTATTTTTAAGAGATGAATAAAAGTGTCAAAGCAATAAGTGGAATTTCAAAAATGTATGCACAATTTTTTTGGGAAATTACAAGGCTGAAAAAATCCTAAAATAGTGCAGTGACATTATTAAACTTTACTAAACATCAGAGTCCAACGTGTCATCAAAGGTTCATTTTTAGGCTGTCATATGAAATTTTTTCTAAAAAATTGGGAGATAATTAATGACAAACATGATAAACATTTTCATAAAGATATATCTAGTAGAGTTATAGCTTTCACATTTCTTTTCCTTAATTTTTGAAATCTTTTCACTTGTTAATCCAAAACGTCTTGCTGTTTGTCTAACTTTTTCAAATTTTTATTCCTTTTTTTAAAATTTATGAACATTTTATTATGTGATTATACTGCTACTTTTCAAGAGCTAATAAAAATTCAATAAGTAAAATAAGTGAGACAGAAAACTGAATTATTATTTATCAAATATTTGAAGACATACAATTCTCTGAGCAGAAATTGGAGATTAAGGATTTTTCCAAGAAAATTCTGTATTTATTGAGAAACTACTAAATGAATAATACTGAATTAAAAAAAAAACATTCTGGAAGTAAAGTTTAGCAGAAAAGCAAACAAAGTTACTTTATAACACAGATATATGGTTTTTTTTAAAAAATAAATTATATCCATTCAAAAGTCTTAACTGATACACAAATTTTATCTAGATGTTTGGATTTTTCTCCCAAATTACAGTAAGATTAATATTTTCATTTTTAGGTTATGAAAAAAATTTCCTTTCCTTTCCCAATATAATTATTACAAAGAAATTTATTACAGTTGTTGTGATTATATTTCAAAATCTAAATCTCCAGATTAAGAATAAATCATATTTGCACTTTGAAATGATATCTTAATGTAGAAAATTTGCATTATTTAATTTTATATGCATTTTATTTTTTCACCATTATTTAGTAATAAACTGAAAAAAGAAAAATGCCATGTATCTTGTTTCACTTTCAGGTCAATTTGAATGACAGCTAACTTTTTTATTTTTATTTTTTGACTTTAAAAATAAAACCTTTTAAATGAAACAAATTTAATCAAAAAATATTTATATTATATAAATGTACTCAAAATACATCATGCAATCATATTTGGAGGGGGGAAAAAAAAGTCTCAAATTAACAACAACAAAAAAAGCAAATATCAATGAAAAAAATTTGGGATTAGTTAAACAAATATACATGAGATATATCACTGTCTACAAACAAAGTTCCAAGTAAGAGACAAAAAAGCTGATAGATTTAAACTGTATACTAAATCCCAGATTGACAATTAGCAGTATGATCATATATGATAGAACACATCATACTGATTTCTGATAAAATTTTATTCACATCAAATTGGGTTTCATAATCCTCATATATTATGCCAATAGACAATATATAAAAAATAATCAAATGATTAGTTGCTTGAAAGATCATGTGATATTCAAGCACTAGAAAAAACAGATTTCTAAAATCTTTAGTTCTAAGAAAACTATTTGGCCACTGCACTAAGTGCAATGAATTACAAGAGAGAAACATGTCCTTAGTAATTAATACATCAAATGAAAGCATGGTAAGCTATCTTCATATTTTATGCATTACTAATGAGTGTCAAAAGGAAATTCATTGAATTCTAGTTTATTGAAGTATTGAAAAATATCATAATTTAATTCCAATAAAAAGTTAGAAATCTGTATCATTATCATAAATAGTAACATCTAATTGAAATCAAAATATACTACTATATATAATAATAATAATTAGAAATCAAATGGTCAAAGTAAGAATATTTGAAATATTTTAAAAATAATTAAAGACTGTTATTATTCATAAAAAAGAAAATCAACATACTGAAAATATTAAAAATGAACAAAAAAAAAAAGCTGGAGTTTAAAAGTAAATAGAGTGAAGCCTTTTAATTACATTTTATCTTTTATTTCTCCATTAATGATTAAATCAGTTGTTCTTTTTCAAATGGAAACAAAAAAAAAAAAAAGAAATAATTGATAAAAAAATATATATATATTTTTTGCTAAATGTAATTTCAATATTCTGCTTACAAAAAAAAAAAAAAAAAAGTCACATAAAATATTAATTATAATTTACTGGTTAACAATAGATTCATATTTTACAATAATAATAAAAAGATATGAATATATTTACTTAAATCAAATAAACAGGAAAACTTTAAAAACAAGAATTAATAATACTTTTTTAGTAAACAAAATATTAATAAAATAGCTTCTGAAATTTTATTGTAAACAATATATATTAAGGTGACTGAGTTTCTTTACATTATTCCAAAGCTATATTTCAATTAAATCTTCTAGTTATTAAATACAATATTGTTATTACTAAAACTTGTTGCAGACTCTGCATAAAGTTTATCTAGATCTCATACCAGTCCTGAATTCTCTTTATATTTTCTCATTTAAATTTACAATTTTCAGTTGAAGCTGTATCTTGTATTGTTTGCTCTACTCTCACCTAAATTAATCTTAAATTCTTTTAACAATCTCAGCAAATCTTCCCATAAGTTAAATATTCTAAAATAAAATTCCTATCTCTTTTTATAGCAAAAATTCCTGTTATATTAAGTTGTAGTTTGTGTGATAGATTAATTTCAGATGAAATAAGTTATTAACCCACATTTTCCATGTTAATAAAAACTAAATGACAAATATTTTCTTTAGGGATTTCTCTCTAAGCTTGTAATCCATTTTTACTCAAAAGGGCAGAAGTAACTCATTTTTTCAATAATGGTGAAGGTTTGGTACATAAAACGTTATTACAGAATTCTTGTGCCAAAACCTATTTGAAATTATATATTGATATACTTATTAGTATTAAATAACTCAAAATTATTATAAATTGAATCACAGCGTCAACATTTATATTCAAATTGTTTATTTTTTCTTACTACAGATTTTTTTTCTTTAAACAATAATAGTATTTCCAGTTTAAATATCAGTATCTGCTTTCTTGCCTGTTTATTTGCTTCATTTTGATAATCATAGTTTTTCTGAAGATTACAATTTCTTTATTAAAGCAGATGATTATAGTATAACTGCACAACTTATTAATTCATAACTAGCTAGTTATTTCTAAGATGCTACTTATATGTATGCATGTACAAACAAAGAAGAAAGGTCAGATAAGCTTAATCTATTTTAAAAATTCTTAGTAAATTTTTTGCATCAATATATGAACCTAATATATATTATATTAGATTCACAACTAACATTTAATAAATAAAATCAAAGTTTGAAGAGAAAAAAAAGTTTAAGAAAACTAAGTATGATTAGTAAAAAAACAATATAAGCAATAACCTAAATATTCAAAATAGATGCACAAGTATAAAAAAATATCCATTAACAAACTGATCTTAGAGTATGATTTGATTTTGTATGGAATTGCATTTTGTTTGTACTTATTAATTATAGCATTGATATTTTAGGATAATTATTTTTCAAATAACATATAAAAATATCACTTTGATAATAAAATCAAAATGATTTGCTGTGATTATCTAAGTTTTGCAAAAGATTTAATGGTGCAAAACTGTGAAAATATATCTTCAGAATATATATATAAAAGAAAGTTATTTAATGAAGATTTGAAAATATATAAATGTATGAGTGTTTTTATAAATAAAAATTTATAAAGGATTAAAATAGCTCTACCTCTATTTTACTTAATGTTTGAAGATGGAATGAATATGGATTTAAAGTCTAAGAAATTATTAACAGACTATTTGTCCTCAAAATAGCTATTAAAAAACTAGAACATTTTAAAAAGTTAAAGGATTTCAATTGAAATAAACCAAGACATTAAATAGTTAAAATTAGTTTCTTTAAAGCCAAGATATGAATGGCAATTGTAAATGAATAAAATCTATTAAACAATTAAAAAAAAATTGAATCAAACTCAGAATAGAGTAAAAAATGGAAAGATTCGAAGATGGTATGGAATAGTGAGTGTAAATGCTGGTAGCAGAATTAATTTTGTAATATTTGGATGGCAATACTTTACATTCAAATTGATTTATTAGTCTAAAGATAAATTTGGAATAATATGATTGAAATTAAATGTCTCTTAACTAAGGTGAGTCATATTTGTCTGAAAGTTTGTAGCAATAGAATTAAATTATTTCCACCAATTAGTTTTAATTCGAAAATATCTTTAGAAAAATTCAAATACAATCAGTTATAAATAATAACACAGATTAGTATATAATCAACATTTGAAAGCTAATATTCTCTTCTTCTTCAGATGTTCTTGGCCTTACTAGTGAACTATTAGTAGAGAAATAAAATCAGGAACTTTTAGTTTCACGACTATTAAATTTAAAGTGAGATAAATGACCAACCTTTGACAGAATAGTCTAGTTGGATAATGCATCACCAGAAATTCAGAATTTACAAAACTAAAAGATCCATGGTCTGATTTCTATGCTAGTACTATTTATTATTAATCAATTAGATACATGAAGAAAAGAGAAGAATAATACCACTTGAAATCTTGTATTATATACTAACTTGTTTACCGTTGCTAACAGTTCAATGTATTTAAAAAGTAAATTATATCATAATTAGAAAAAATTTTGTTATTAAATTTAACAAATACTGTATAACTATTGAATAAGTTTAAAAAACAAACAATTTTGTGCAATTTGTGAATGAGAATTATATGATCTACTTTATCAAAAATCTTTAATAAGTCAAATATATCAAATTTCTGCTGATCCATTTGCATATGTTATATTAAGATTAATTTCCATTGATCTATTAGGGATCAATTCATGCTGTGAGAAAATAATTTTATTTATATCAAAAATTGTTTTATTATAAACATCTCTCAAAAATAAGTCTGTAGCTATTAGTACAATTATAAGAACCATTCTTAAATATTGGCATCATTTTGGCACATTTAAAAACATTAAAAAAATACAACTATATAAAATAAATAAAAGTGAAGGCTAGAAGTGTAGCAATAAATTCTGGAAAACTTTTGTAAATGAAGTAAATGATATTATTATGATGTAAATTAGAATGAGTTTTAAAATGCTTTTAATAACATTCTCATTAGAGATATGATCAATCATATAACAAACAATAGGAAAATCACAAGGTTATGTAATTTTGAATATGTTATAGATTGTAATGAATATAAATCAGCAAAATATTTGGAGAAATTATCAGCAGGTAAGGTGAAACAACTGATTTGCTAGAACTATTTTCTTACCTAAATCAGTATCATTAATAAAAATCAAAATTCTTTAGGATTAAAAATATTATTTTCAATTATTTTAAATATAATTTTGTAAATCTCTTTTGTAAACATATATTAGCTAGTCTTGTGAAATATACAAAATTATTATAAGACAATATTTCACATTTTAAAATAGTCGCAATGGTAAAAGTTCCTCCTAAAAATTTTAATGAGAGTGGACAAAAACTAATAAGAAAAGCTACTATGGAAAGAAAATTTATTGGGAATATACATATAAATTACATCAGTAGGAATCTGTAAAAAATAATCTAAATACTGATTAATATCATTATAGGAATAATGAATTCTAATTAACTTTAGAAATATACTTACAAAAAAAATCTAGATAGTTACCTTCCCTACAATCTTTTTTATTAATAGATGGAGGACAACATTTTTTTTATAAAACTCAATGGACAGATAGTGAACATCAATAGAAAAAGTCACAGAGATGAGGTGAAAATTATTAATTATTGGTAAATTACTTAGAACATAGTTCAAAGTGCAATGAAAAGCATTAACAAAAGAGTTATACTGTTTAAAATAATTTTTTTTTACAAAACTCCATTATCCTAGAAGCTTTAGAAGACAAAAAGAAATATATAAAAATTCTATCTTGAAATAAATCTGTATTATTTAAATCACTGGTAATAATAATATTTTTATAGTCTATTAAAAAATCTTTAAATGAGATCAGAAAATTACCAAATTGTAAAAATGGATAGTGGGTTTGAGGTATATATTTCCAAAGATAAATTTAAATTTGTAATTTAAGATAATTTCAACTATATAGATCCACACAAAAAAAAGTAAAATTAAGATTTTTTATTAAAAACATCTTTATAAATAGCATTAACAGTTATGACTGTCTCAAATAGCATTCCTCATAGATCTGATAATTTATAAGATTCTAAATATATTATGAAAAAAAAAATGATGATGATAATAGTACTGCTACTAATACTACTTGAGTTAACTTCTAGTTATAGTTCATACCATTGAGCTTTTGGATTAATTTGTTTAGTGAAGAAACTGTGTAGCTACAAGAAGTTAATATTATAGTGATAAATGAATAATCTAGATCTATTTCAACAAGTTTTTCATTTTTAATAAGCTCAACACTAGCATATGAGCCGCCATAGATAACAGTGATGGTACTGTGAGTTCATAACGCGTAAGTAATTAAAATTTTGATTCCCTTTCTATAAATTAAGTGTAAAAAATAATAGAAACACAAACAACATTAAAATTATTAATAAAACAAAATGATTCCAACTTCTAGACTTCATCAATTAACAAGCAGTGATTTTTTGAAACTTAAGAGGCCTGGATCAAGGAAAGTTTATATAAAATATTGAAGCTATTTAGTTCTACAATACCTAGAAAATCTGCTTAATTCATTCAAGTAGTTCTTTACTGAACAGATAATAGTGTTTGGAATCACAAATATTTATTATTCATTGTATAAATTCCCCAAAGAGTTGTTATTTGATATGCTTAGTAAAAAAATATGTGGGACTCTATAATTGCATGTAGGTGACTACTCTAATCTCAGATATCTCCACTGATTAATAATGAACAGCAGAGTAGAATTAAAAGGCAGATAAAAACATGGGTAAATATGTACTTGCATTGAAAAATCCAGTTAGAGACAATTTTATAACTAGTCTATTAAAAAAACATTTATATAAACTATTCTATTAATGATTTTAATAAACTAACGGAACCATTTGGAGTGATAGTTGCTTTTTAAAACACCTATCATAGAAACACATCAGTTCCAGTACATGAAAACAGCCATCAATTCAAAGTATGATCACACAAAGATATATATTCAAATAATATATCATTGCAAATAGAGACAATTTTTTTAAACCAATTCGTGGGTTAAAACCTAAATGTTTTCAATATAAATAACGTGGACACATAATAAGCACTTGTCTGAAGCTACACCGCCTACATCATAATATGATTGCTACTTTGCTGAAAATTAAAGCAAGATCATCAAACCAAGAATCTGCATTAAAAAAAAATTGGATCAGTTATAAAAATCCAAAAAAGAATAATATGGTAATATTATCTCATGCTTCTGCATCTATGCAACAAGTAAAGAACGCAATTGATATTGAATATGATTCTAATGTCAATACTGACACTTGGGTCGATTCTTCTTATCACTTGACCCATACTACAGAAAACAAAAAGTATAAAAAATCAGGAACCCAAGAGTTATCTCTATAAAGTCAAAGTCAAGTTGAAATTTATAAACATAAACACACAAATTTTCTTGCATTAATTATGAAAAAAACTGCTTCACGTATTATGGATGCTCTACATCAAGAGTTCCCAAAGTGATCAATATTGACCCCTGGGGTCAATTTGAATTTTCTAGAGATCGATAATTTCAATAAAAAAATTTGGGAGTCGAGGACAGCAAAAATAGATCCCCTTACTACTGCTATTTGCTTGTTACTTCAAAATATCTATAAATTCCAACAGGTACCACTTTTTTGATAAATATATTACATATCAAACTTGTGAACAAAAAGGTAAAATATGTCATTAAAAGAGTCACATGTAAAAATGCATGAAAATACATATAGCATAACCATGTCTGTGCATTATCTTATCGAACATAACAAAAAAAGTGCAGCATAAAAAACTGTTGCATGTCTGCACTTGCTCGCAGTGGAACAAGACGATATTCGATATTAGCAGAATTTATCAGTCTAACATGGTCATGCTTTCAAAAAATACTATAAATTGGTTCTTTTGACATGACATGTACTTATATGTGATTTGAACTTTGAATATAATTATTTATTGAGGAGCAGTACTACAAAAAAAAAAAATTAGAGGATAGTTTATTTATTAGAATTTGAACAAAAATATTCTATTTCAAGTAAATAAATACTTTATTGTTTTTTTTTTTTAATCACAAGGGCTATCAAAATTGTTTGTTAATTAATAAAAGTTTTTATTTCTTATGATAATAATATGACAACCAAAAAAAAATATGGATAGTGCAGCTTGGACTATTTAAAGCTGGAATTTGTCCTATCATTATCAAACAAACATTTACCAATGTACTTCATATGCGAAAGTCTTTAGCAATGACGATATAAAACCATCATAACTAACAGATCACTTGAACAGAATTCACCATGACAAAAAAAAAAGATTTGTCATACTTTAAATCTATTAAAGATAAAATTCTGAAAAGAACTACAATAGATAATGTTTGTTTCATCATCAAAGCAAAATGAGGGAATAAGGGCATCATACAACATATCCCTACTCATCGTGAAGTCTGGCAAATCACACATCATAGGGGAGAAACTGATTCTACTGGCTGTCATAGACATTGTAACAGTCTGTATTCCCTTAAAGAATGAGGGTAAACATATCTAACTGTAATCGGACCTAGAGTCTTCATGTAGAATACCATAAATGATACGATGAAAGTCTAATTCATGATTGCATCTATTTCAAATATGATATAAGGTTTAGACCTTCAGTATAGATACAACTTAGACCAGTTCATCTAATATTCACCTCTTTATTATTCTGTTATGCTCAGTATTCAAACTCAGGGTTAATTTTACACTTAACTCTCTTCAGGGGTCAATTGATATCCTGTAGCAATAATAATACTTTCATATAAAGTTCGATAGATTCTCAAAATTCCTTCTAACCAAGTTATCATGATGTTAAGTCAGGATGATATGTATATGTTGTACTGTATTTTATCCTAGTACAAGTAGCATTGGCAATTTAGAAGTTAAATTAATAAATTCCTAATAATAAAAAAAAAATATTTATTTAAATATCTTATCGATTTAGTTTAAACAATGTGGGTGTAAATATTTTTGTGTATGCTAAAACAATTCGAAAAGAGATAAGAGTATAATAAAACAAAAGGGGAAACTACTTTGTATTTTTGTAAAAATTAAAAAATAAGTCACAGCATTCCTTACCTAATTAAAGATGGTGAACAAGAAGGAAAAAAAAGAAGACTTTGTGAGCTAAATTCCTTTAAAATTGGTATACATTAACAGATGTCAACGGGAGTTGCACAGAGAGACTAAAAAAAAAGAGGACTACAAAAAAAAAAAAACACATCGTGTGTAAAAGGTTCTTAGATCTTTATTCTTGCAGAGAAAAGTAAAGATAAACATGGAAAAATTATGAAAAGGGTGCCAAACTACTCTTACTAATATGTTGAATCATATTAAGATGTGTGAGTAGAAGTTCTTTTACCGCTGTTGCTTTTGACCTGATGTCGTGAACTACCTGAGTGAAACCATTTCCTACTAAATGTGAAACCATAAAGACTGACAGATCGCCAGAATCCCTTCCAAGATAAATCCATGCATGGTAAATTTTATAAATCCTATATGTGAACAAGTAAACTTACCTGTAAGTAACTCTATTAATTCCAATAGTAGTGATCACTTTTCTTAGACTCTCAAGTGTGATAAACTGTCACCATGAGCTGTACCAATTAAAATAAAATATTAGCAGTAGTTTTAATCCCTATTTGTTTTTTTATATTTTCTTCTCTTGATAATATTAAATGTTTTGTATTAATAAATTTAAATAAGACATATTGTTATTTAGTTATTAATTATTATTATTCTAATTTCATTATTAATTATTCTAATTTCATTACAACTTAGCCATTATTATAACTCAATTAAATAAGTTGCCAATGCTGTACTGAAAATGCAATCCTCCAGATATTCCGAATAATTTCATCATAACTAAAAAAAAATAAAAGGAGTTTGGCCAGTGGATTCTGATACAGAATCCTGGTGCCTTTTAAAATAAATTAAAAGCTGGCCTACTAGTCCCTATTATTATGGTAGTTACATTAAGTGAAAGGGTGTTGTGTGACCAGGAAAGATGAGCGTCCATTAAATCTTACTGAAATTTTCTGATGAAAAATTTAATAGATCAAATGTAATTTGGTCACTGAGTACGGGCAGTTAACTCGTAAAGAAACCCTAATTATACAATGGATGTTACAATGGCGGCCCAACACAAGGTTTCGACAATAATCACGTCCTGAGATAAGAGTAAAATGATAGAATAAAATTTGAAAAATAAGTGTTTCGTAAAAAAAAAGATTTGTAGTTTTTTTTTTGTTTTGCGTATGTAAGTTAAAAAAAAAAAAGACAGTAGGCAAAATGATGGAAATAAAATAGTTCATAAGGTAAAGTGACAGCAAGGGGGAGCAACTTTGGCAAATGTAGTAATAAAAGATAAGTAATAAATAGAAAAATAATATATAAAAAAAATAAATATATAGTTTGCTTTTTTTTGAAAATATAAGTATGAAATTGAGAAGTGGAAAAAATATGCAAAATATGGCAGAAGACAAAATAGAGATGAAAAGATTAGATAATCTGATTTGTGAATGGGATAATGAGACCATAAATTTTGCATCTCAAGAATGTCCAAAAATTACAATAGGGATTAATAAATATTAAAGTACAGGCTTTGTTTGACTCTGGGAGTCAAATATCAGTCATGTCTGAGACTGTATATGTGTGTATGATGCAACAAATTCATGGTGTTTGAACTCTGCCAGTGAGGAAAATCTTAGTAACATTGGCCAATAATAAAAAGGCACAACTAGAGACAAAACAAGTATGGGTATGAGTAAGGGTGGGGAAAGAGAGATATAGAACATGTTTTGCTAATATTGAAAGGACTAATATTAGGGTTCGACTTCATGGATAAAACTGGGTATTTGATTAATTATAAAGAGGGAAATATTATGTGTGAAGGAGAAATAATAGAGTTTAAGCCAAAAGAAGCAGTGTTGCCAAAAGACGTATGTAGTATACAAAGTAAGACAGAAGGAGGGAACAGGGAAAAAAACAGATAAAGGAGAATGGGAAAGGCAGTGAAAGAGTTGTTAGAGAGATATAAGGAAAGTTTTTCAGATAGACTGAGGATAATTAGGGGATATGAACACCAAATTAAGCTTATCAAAGACACATCATATCAGGTGTGATCTTATCCAGTACCTCATCAATATCGTGCAGAGGTTGAAAAACAATTGTCATAGATGGAGGAATGGGAGATTATAACAAAGGGATCATCACCGTATAACAACCCATTGGTTATAGTAAAAAGATGGTTCAGTAAGGCTATGCTTAAACGCTAGGCAGCTAAATAGGATCACCTGGCCGAACCAAAAAGTGCCTCCACCAATAAACGAATTATTGAACAGGTTCCACAATAAATAAATTTTCTCAACATTAGATTCGATGGCCAGTTATTGGCAGATTAAATTACACCCAGTGGACCACAAATATACGGCTTTCAGATATAACAGCATATCCTATCAGTTTAACAGAATGCTATTTGGGTTAAGAAACAGTGGAGCAGGGTTGTTGAAGTGTTTAGATAAAGTGTTATCCTCAGAAATAAAGAGTTTGGTTACCATTTACATGGATGATGTCATAAATTGCCTCAAAGAACCTAAGAAAGCATTTAAGACATCTGCAGATGTTTTTACAAGAATGAGAAGACAAAGGTATTTGCATTAATTTACAAAAAAGTTGTATAGCCACCCCGAAAGTCAGTTTTTTAGGACATTTAATCACCAAAACAGGAATTAAACCCCATCTTGATAAAATACAAGCCATCAGAGAATTCCCAGCCCTAAGTCAGTGAGACAAGTTAGGTCTTTCTTAGGAATGTGTAACTTTTACAGTAAATTATGTGTAACTTTTATAGTAAATTATACCAAAATTTTGTAGCAGATATGGAGCCTTTGCTACAGCTACTGCGAAAAAAATTTCCGAGGGACAGACAAACATGATTTGGTGTTTGAAGGCATCAAAAAGAAATTTTCGGGTCAGGTGATGTTGATTTATCCTGACTTTAAAAAAAAATTATCATACAGGTAGACAGCAGCAGATATGGGCTGGGTGCAGCATTGATGCGGACGCAGGAAGATGGTAGCCAAGGGGTAATATATTTCATTAGCAGACTCTTAAGGAAGCCAGAAGTCAATTATTCTGTAAGAGAGAAGGAAGCATTGAATGTGGTATGGATATTCCAGAGATTTCGGCAATTTTTGTTAGGGTTGGAGATAGTAGTCAGAACTGATCACAAAAGTCTGAAATTCCTTAATCACAGTTATCTGTCAAATAGTAGGTTAATTCATTGGAGCATTTTTCTGCAAGAATTCAATTATTCTATAGAATATTGAAGAGGGGTGGAGAATGTAAATGGCTGACGCCTTAACCTACACTCCAGGTCCGGGTCCCACTGGACTGTGGAAGATGGACTTAATCACTTAGGTGATAAGCAGAAACAAGAGCCCAGATATCAGAAGATTATATATAGTTTAGAGAGAGAAGGAAGTAAAGATGTGGCAAGAGAAAGAGGTTATGAAAAAAATGGAAGATATCGTTGGGACAAGGGGGTGTTGTGGTACTTAACAGATGTAAAGGGAGAAATGTGGAGGATGGTGGTACTCAAGGCCCTGCAAGATAGATTAACTGTATGGCCATTATGGCATTCACAAAACAGAAAAACTGTTGAAAACATGGTTTTACTGGCCGAGCATACCTTGTCATCCATTTAGAATCCTCAATCGAACCAATGTGAATGTGAACAGGTAATGAAGGAATTGGGGCAGCGTTTTAGAGTGTATATATCATCAAACCATAAAGAGTGGGTGAAGCAGTTACCACGGATTGTTAACTACATCAACTGGAAGGAGAATGGATCCACAGGGTTTGCCCCCATTTGGTTACATTTCCAGCAACCTGTGCCCAAGACTGTACAGAGCTAAGTTACCAGTTGTTCATGAATATATCAATAGAGATACTGGTCAGTGGAGGGCAAAGTTGAAGATAAGGCATGAGGCAGGCATAAGAATAGGCAGAGAAGGTACAAGATCTGACAGTTTCAAAAAAGGGGACAAGGTCTGGATCAGAGTAAATCCTATTAGCCAGCCAGAGAGAGTATATGCAAAAAGTTTCAGAATTTATGAGGGAACATACCAGATAGTTAGGGAGAATGATCCAAACACCTTTCCTCTCATGAATGAAAGGGTAACCTTCAATGCAAGGGTCTTAAGGCCGTATAAAACAAGTTATCCTGACAGATAGCCTTAGAAGATGAATTGGTCTGATTTAAACTCTGAAGACCTCGGACATACGTATATACATTTTATTAATAAAAATGACAACTGATGTTGAAGAATAAAATAGTATTGTACCCCATATTTTATTCTTGTCATTGACCATGATATTGTACTGTATTTTATCCTAGCAATTTAGAAGTTAAAATTAATAAATTCCTAATAATAAAAAAAATATTTATTTAAATATCTGATCGATTTAGTTTAAACAATGTGGGTGTAGATATTTTTGTGTATGCTAAAAAAATTTGAAAAGAAAGAAGAGATATAGAGTATAATAAAACAAAAGGGGAAACTACTTTGTATTTTTGTAAAAATAAAAAAATGTCACAGCATTCCTTACATAATTAAAGATGGCGAACAAGAAGAAAAAAAAAAGAAGACTTTGTGGGCTAAATCCTTTAAAATTGGTATACATTAACCAGATGTCAATAGGAGTTGCGCAGAGAGACTAAAAAAAGAGGACTATAAAAAAAAAAAAACACATCATGCATAAAAGGTTCTTAGATTCTTGTTCCTGCAGAGAAAAGTAAAGATAAACATGGAGAAATTATAAAAAAGGTGTCAAACTACTCTTACTAATATGTTGAATCATATTAAGATGTGTGAATAGAAGTTCTTTTACCAGGGTTGCTTTTGTGATGTCGCAAACTACCCGAGTGAAACCATTTCCTACTAAATGTGAAACCACAAAGACTGACGGATTGCCAGACTATTGAACAGTGGATCCCTTCCAAAATAAATCTATGCATGGTAAATTTTATAAATCCTATACATGAACAAATAAATTTACTGGTAAGTAACTCTATTAATTCTAATAGTAGTGATCACTTTTCTTAGACTCTTAAGTGTGATAAACTGTTGCCATGAGCCGTACCAATTAAAATAAAATATTAGCAGTAGTTTTAATCCCTATTAGCTTTTATATTTTCTTCTCTTGATAATATTAAATATTTTGTTTTATATTAATAAATTTAGATACGACTTACGTTGTTATTTAGTTATTGATTATTATTATTCTAATTTCATTACAACTTAGCTATTATTATAACTTGATTAAATAAGTTGCCAATGCTGTACTGAAAATGCAATCCTCCGGATATTCCAAATAATTTCACTGTAACTAAAAAAAAAATAAAAGGGGTTTTCTCCTGGCGCTTTTTCAAATAAATTAAAAGCTAGCCTACTTGTCCCCATTATTATGGTAGTTACATTAATGAAAGGGTGTTGTGTGACCAGGAAAGATAACTGCATCCATTAAATCTTACTGAAATTTTCTGACGAAAAATTTAATAGATTTAACATAATTTGGTTACCGAGTACGGGCAGTTAACTTGTAAAGAAACCCTAATTATACAATGGACGTTACAATGTATTCAATTTTATTTTATTATGAAAATAAAATAATTTAAATAAATCAGAGATCTTAAATTTAAAATAAATTTAACAATATTTATTTATTGAAACAATTTAAATTTATCTTTATATAACAGAATTTTTGATTACAAGTGTTTTACATGAATTTTAAAATTATACCTTACCATATCCCATAGTAGATATGTATTATAACACAAACAATATTTAATAGGTTGTAAAAATAAATAAAATTTTATAATTCCAAAGATTATGATAACACTAGCTAACTAAATTTAAACAGTATAATTGTAAGTGAAAACCGTTGTATTATCTAATCCTTTTGAGGAGATTCCATTTTCTATAAGACCCCCCATCTATGTATGGTCCCTATAGTTGAAAGCAAAGATCTTTCATCCAAGAATATTAGTCATTTATATTAAATAATAAACAAACAAATATTACTAAATTAATTAAATTAATAATAAACAAAAATTCTGTCTTGTCATAAGTGAATAAATTTAATATGAAGAACAATAAAATCTTAGCATCATATTAAATTTAATTATTACTGGCCAAGTCGCTCTGTAAGGGAGACCTAAATATTTAACCCAATGATCTTTCCACTTTTTTCATCTAATGATTTTCCAAAATAGATTATTCCAAAGTACGTAGATTTAAAGGCAAAGGAAATAAAATTAAATATTTATGGATGTTAATATGCAAAGATGATATATATTTAAAGTTTAAGATATTGTCCTATTCATTTTTCATAATTTGAATAATAATGTTCATTAAGAATAAAGTTCTTTTATTTCCGATCATCAATCATTGGTGAGGCAATCAGTATACTCCACTGTTTCATAAACATTCCTCTTGCATGATGTTGACATCCCTTTCTATAAATTTATCTCACTATAAATTGTATTTCATCTTGTGATGAATCTGATTTCTTATTAATTCTCAAACATATCCGCATATTGTCAAATAGCAATAATGATTAAAATATGTTTAAAAAAATGTAAAATAAATTACACATAAAAACATATTGTTTTGAAAAAAATTAAATAGTTAATAAAAAAAGCAAAAAAAGTTTGTCTTGTATCAATTTTTTATTAGTCATACTTTATTTCCTTATTTTTTTTATGCAAATTTTAAAGTAATTTTACCTTGTTGCTTTGCTTTTATGCGATTTTTGAAAATTATGGAACATATCCCACATTTTTCAATGTAAGTTAAGTTTATTTTTATGCGATTTCTTTTATGTGTGTTTTTTGTGGAACATATCTACCACATAAAACGAGACCTAGGTGTAATTATGCAACCAAATTGGCTTGGATTCAAAATATTAGAGTTTTTGGAATTTCAGGACATTAGCTTAAATGGTATAAAAGACTTAACAGTGGTTACTGAGTCCTTACTGAAGAAGACAAAAGCTAAAAACTGAACTGGAGATGTAGATGTAAATGTTATCATTTTTAAGTTTACAGTAAACACCTATGGAATATGGTGAAAATAATTGCTCTTAAAATCTTATATTAGGAATAAGATGAGAGTCTTGTGAAGATAGTTACTAAATGTTTATATGAATTAGTTCTTGCTTGTAATGTTTATATGAATTAGTTCTTGCTTTGAGTCCTATGTCCTAATTAAAGAATCAAAAGTGAGAAATTACTATGTAGTATCTATTAATAATTCAAGCATACACTAGCTGGAATAGAGTAAAAAGAACTGCTATTAGAAACATATGTTAATAATAAGCTGAGAAAATCATGATGTTTTGTATATATATGTATTGTAAGGGATAGCTTACAACTCAATCATTCCTGCCAAGATTAGCCTACTTATTAAATTAAATCCATCTTGAAACTTGCACTAATAATGAGAATGTTATTTTATTATTATTAGCACATATACATATATATGTACAACATATGCATTTATTTATACTAGCATTTAATTAAAGAAGTCATAATAGATTATTGTTTTTTTATATTGAATCATTTAAAATAGCAGAGAGATGGAAAGAATTATTTATATATATATACTAGTAAACAAGCATTATTATATTGTGTTATACGTTCTAAACTGAACAATAAAGTGTGATGCAATTGGAAACTAGGTAACTTAGAGATGACCTGATATCAAGTTAAGTTGCTACGAAAATGAGTATGAAAATAAAACTATGATTTTACAGTTTTGTTTTTTATTAATGAAACAATCATAACAGTAAGCAAGCAGTCATATCTTTTAAAAAGAAATGAAAATTTAGTGTACCACACACAGGCAGTATAAAAGCAAAATCTTTTAAAAATCTTTCTTCTTGAAAATAATTTGTATGCTTAATGAACTAACATCAGTTGAATTAAAATTTCAAACGCTGAAAAATGGAGTCTATTGTTCGAAATTACAAGAGTTTTTAATCAAGTACTGTAGTATAAAACTTTATCAAATTTAACAGTAAGAATTATAAAGTGAAATTAAATAGAACTGATAATTTTTCATAATAACTAGAGTATTTTCTGATCATGAGTGAAAGAGTTTTGGAATTTTTTAAATCTCATCAGGACACTGATTCTGCTAATAGTTAAAGCAAAATATGGAATAATTTATCTAACATATATAAAAATTCTTCAATATAAAAACATAATTTATGATTACAAATAGTTATATAATATTATTTTGAAATGTATAAGGGGTAAACAATCGTGCTGTTGACCATTCTTTGCCCTAACATGACTGGGTAAAATTTTCATTTTTCTACTTTATCATTACATCAGAGAACATGCCTACTGCCCAAGAAGAAGTGTACACAGGAGAATTGAGAAAAGGACCTGCTAAGGATTGATGTGTTTATATTTTAAATGATGCCAGAAACATCGCTGGGTGATCAATTTTTTGCCAGAGAAAAGTGATATGAAGAGCTAAACTACTTATTGAAAATTTCCAAGCCAAAACATCATGAACTATTACCAAGATGATTCAATGAATTTTGTTTCAACCATTAATTTTCATTAAGTGATTAATATTGCAAATTTTTCTTTGATTTTTTAAAATTTTATTTGTTGTTTTATTTTCATATTCAGAAATGTAAACTTCACAGTTTATGCTGTGAAAGATTTCATTTTTAGTGTTAGTAGGAAAGAAACGGGGGGGGGGGGTTAATTTAGTTATTTTTTTTTATTATTGTAAATAAAATTTAGAGCAGCACATTGAATTTCTAGAGAAGCTTGACATCTGGTTATCTATATATAGTGAGTAAGATTTTCATCTATTTTACTCAGATTAAATTACAATACTAGTTAGATTACAGAGTTCGAGTTATATATTGTTGATTAATAATTGTTTTATGTTATTTCAGTGTGAATGACTAATTATCTAGTGTAAAATTCCTTTAACTATCATATGTATTTAAACTTAGATTGGGAGACTTAATCAAATGGATTGTTTTCAGCAGGAATAAATCACAATATTATTATGAATGAGACAATGGATATTTAACTTAGTTAGTTAGAGTTGTGCGATCATTTTAAACTATTAATGTTTAAATTTATTTTTCGTATTTTTCATGATTTTGTAAGTAATGAGTGCCATAATGGATTTTTATGATTGGGTAAAGAAGATGGAACTATAAAACTATTAACTGAGAGAATGGTAGAAGTTTATATTTGACACATGTATATATATTGTTATTATTTTATTATTGTAAAAATATTTCATTTTTAATTCATGTTATCATTGTTAATAAATGTTAAATAGTTTACATTATTGCGATCTCTGATTTATTGAGTTATCATTGCATTCAGTGTCAACTATTAATCATAATACCACACACTTATTCCACTTTTATAATAAATTAAGTATTAATAATGCGAGTTGCAACTTATATAAAAGTGCAAAAGTTGCTATGTGTATATCTGTTCATATCTATTAAGAGAGTCAAAGGCAAATTCTCCCTGGGTTCGAATATTAGGGCTAACGGTACCAGACAGGGACAAGAGGTGAATGAACTAACCTAAATTGTATCTGATATTATCAAATAGGTATAGAGCTAGTCAATTAAAGGCAGATAAAATCATTGTTTATGCATTTTGTCGCATTATCACCATCATCCTACCCAAAGACCTAAAGTCCGATCACAGTTAGATGCGACTTTTTTCCTGTCCCAACCTGGTAGAATTGCGCAGACCATTACATCTGGTGCAGCAAGTTGTGCGGCATTGAATCGTAGTTCCCAGACCATTATAATATATTGTAACGATATATAAATATGTCGTTACATTAATTTAAAATAAAAACTTAAAAGTTTGCAAATAAAAGTAAAAAACTAAACGCTAAAATTAAAATGTTTGTTAAACGTATATACATTCACACAGATGCCAAACTTTAAAAATATTTAAAAATAAAAACAGGTATTAATTAATTCTTGTAATCTGTAAATGGAAATGATTGTTTATAAATTGTTTGAAAAGCAAGCTAGCCTTGGGCTCTTGTATAATTAAAATGATCTGATGAAAGATAGATAAGAAAATAAAGAGAAATTAGCTTGACCAATGGAAGCACTAAGCCTTGGCTCGGACCCTAATGAAAGTGATGGATTAGTGACGTTTTGTTGATTGAATCCGTGTGGATAATATAAAAAGGGAAATACAGTTTTTTCGGGAGTTCCAGCATTTTGTGTTTGAGAGATGGGGTAGAACACACATACCACACTCTCTATAAAAAAAAAAAATGAATGAAAGACTGTGATACCTTGAACCAGCTATTGCCATCTCCAGAACATTATCTTCCAATGGAGGCGTCGCGGGAATTAAAAGCAGAAACCTGGACTCTTCTACCGTAAGCTATATGGACATGAACTCTAAATTTAAAAATAATTAAGAATTTTCGTTCAAGCTTATGAACTTCTATCTGACTTTTTAAAGTTTAAAATCAAATTAATAATGTTTAATTTTATATGTTTTCCGATTGATAAAAATCATTTCCATTTTTTTTTCTTATTGTATAAATTATTTATTGTTTAAATTTTAAATGATGAAATTTAGGTTGGGTATAGACGTTGCATAGATTCGTTAGCGGTTGATTATGTTGAAGTTTTCACAGTTGATTAGAATATATAGGTCAACGATGTTAATGCGGGCATCTTACGATGAATGCCATGGGGCCTTGTGTATTCCCTTTTGCAATTGACGTTATCGATGATTTTGTATTTTGATCGATTGTGTTTAATTTGGATGTTTTTGACCGTGGAATCTGTGCAGTCGATCTATACTCAACATTTTAAAAACAAATTTATAAAAATAATCTGTGCGAACGTATTTAAATGTTAAATTTAAGTCGGGCGTGAATGGCTATATAGTTTTGTAAAGTTATATTAAGGGAGGGTAATCTTAGGTTATTCATTTCGTAGTTGAATTGGTTCAATGGATTGGATATATTTGTGTAATTGTAGATGTAGTATGAGATCCGCTACGGGCAGGATTATATATATATGCCACACACCTTCTCTTTGCCTATGGACAGGTTTGTAAGACGGCAAAGGACCGCAGTCCATTCCTATGGAGTTTTATGTTTATTGTTCTACTTGCCAACAGATGGAACAATCCTGTTGGTGGAGAGACAATGTCTTTTCTAATTCTACTTACTGATCAGATGTACATTCCTGACAGTATAGTATTTTGTGTTGTCATATTTTCATGCTACATTGAATACATAAATGTATCAGATGGATTGGAGCAGGTTTGATTGCGAAATTTGTTGCCTAAGGTTAAATCAGGGAAGAATATTTTCTTTTCAAATGCAGATCTATGTAGTCTATTCATACTTGACTATCTAAATAAAATATTAAACTCATTGAAACTTAGTTAAATGTAAAATTAAAAGTTAATATAAAAATCTAAAATGTTAAACTTATTCCTCAAATTAGAATGATTTTATATGTGCGTAAATAAATATTATTATGTGTTAATTTCTGGCAGTGGCTTTTACTCTTTTAAATTTAAGATATAAAATTTATATTTTATTATCTCTGCTACTCCACTGAGCTAGTGACTTGGGCTAACGATCTGAATATTTAAATAAAGTGGAATCTTAACAGCGCGTATCTGCCTACTCTATAAATTTTTCTAGGTTTAAATGCCTAGATGGTGCCTTGTAGAGCAGATATCGTAGTTTGCGGTTAGATTCGATCTTCACTTTGCATTTCGATCGTTACAATATATATGCTATTATATAAATGAATTGAGAATATTCACACAAATGCACACAATATATAAATAAAAATATATTATTATACTGAACAAATGCATTTCTAATAAACATTATGATTGAATAAAAAATGAATGAAAATCATCATTGGTCATCTCTTTGCAATAATTAAGACAATGGGATTGTGTTTTTGTATGAGAATATTTTTATTCTTTAATTATTTATACAATAATTTTGAATTAAATTTTTTTACTTTGTGGTCTTTCTTTATATTTCCTTCTTCTAGAATTAGCATGATTATACTTACTTATGAGTACATTATGATAATGATGAGTTTCTGCTAAGTCAGACACATCCAACAGAAAGAATAAAAAATAATGATTTTACTACAATGTTTATAATATAAATAGTTATTAAAATATATACACAAGAATATTTATAAAAAAGCGATTATGATTTATCATTAAAATTTCTACTATTTTAATATTTGAAAAATGACCTGCAGAAAAATAAATATAATTCAGTATAATAAATCATTATTTTATATTATACAAGATTCTACACACAAAATATTTTTTTTAAATTTTTATTTTAAGTAAATTAACTTTATTAATAGAAAACAAAACAATAAAAAACAAATATTTACATATTAACAAAAAACTTTTTTTCTTCTTTTCTTACAATTTAACTATAAAACATTTTTTTTTTTACTAATAAACACTTTTCCATATTTTACATACAGTAGGGACCTCCCCATATTTTTTCAATTAGTTTTTTTGGCAGATATTTTATATATTGATAATGATATTTATCCCAATCATTTTCTAGTTTTTTTTATCCAATTATATTTTTTGTTATCAAAAATCAATGAATATCGAACAGCCCGCATTGTTTTCAACACATGTGCTATAATCATAGCATTGTGAAGTTCAAAACTCTGAATATATTTATTTATCATATATCTCAAATTTACAAAAATATAAAACAACCATTATGTTTTTAAAATATAAAAAGACAGAATTACTTACTTTCAGCTGATGACTCTGAATCTGAAAGTGATGTCAGAGAATCTGGAATAAAGGAAAAGGTATATATAACATTTAAAATCAAATTACCAATTAGCAATAAAAAATAAATTAAACAATTTTAAATAACTTTATTGCTTGGGAGTTCATAAGACATTTGATCAATGGAAAAGCCAGAGCTGGATGTGTTCTATAGACCTTGAACTCCAGAATCTGTCATTCAACCACTGCACCAATCAATGCAAGACATTAAGATTGATGCTATAATTAACTATATTAAAATAAAAAAAAAATGTTTCTCTGGGTTTGAAATAGTTTTCAACATGCATCATTGTAATATTCTGAATAGATTTTCCACATATAAGAATATGAGTGATTATAAAAATGTCTAATAAAATATAGTATAAGATAGTGATCATGTGACACTTAATGGTTTAAAATATACTCATTTCATTTTTCATATTTCTCGTTCAAACATCATAATTATGAACTTATTTATTTTTTTACCTCCATTTCTCTCAATAATGTCTAATTTTGTTTATGATAGAGGGAATGTCTCATTAATAGTCATCAAGAGAACTCATGCCATTTACACTAATAATGAAACTGTATGTCCACATTTTCACCCTTAAATTACATGCACAGTAATTTTGAAGGTTTTCCCCACTAATTGCCTAATTTTTTTCTTTTAGAATTAAAATTGCCATAATCATTTACAAATAGTTGCTAATGAAGATGATGAAATATCTCCTGTTAATAATATTAATGATTATATTAACATAATTTCAATATATCTCGGCTATTATTGTAGTACAGTGAAACCACAACCTATTATTTTCTAAAGAGTTGGAGAAAAGAAGCCATAATTATGAGAAAATTATAGGATTGGGAATCTATTAGTTAGAGGACAACTCGAAGTTTATAATCCAAAACATTCTACATCTATTATTTGTAAAATGATTGTGTGAATAAATAATTTTGATGTTTTTGTGATTATATATATATATATAGTATCACATGATCACCATCTCATACTAGCACATAATTGTTGTAAACAAAGGCAAAACTCTTTTCTCCATACAGTAGTGCCACTCTGTGCTAACCAGAGTAATCAATAGATGCCAGAAGGCTTGTGCTCTCAGATCCAAGGCTCCTCACTGATGATGGCCACAAGCCAGAAACTAGTCTGGGGATATTGGATGAGTAGGCACTAGATAGGGATTTTATGCACAAGCCTTCTGGCATCTATTGATTACTCTGGTTAGCACAGGGTGGCACTACTGTATGGAGAAAAGAGTTTTGCCTATATATATAGTAGTTTTTTAGGGGGAGGGGATCATTGTTTAGAGTAAATTTTATATTCAAACCAAAGTATGATGTTTCTAGAATTAAAACAATTCTATTATTGTCTTGATGTTATGGATACATATGGTTCAACATAGCTATTTCTTGAAAATATTTATTTTTATCAATGCTTTACAAGTCCAACAAAGGTTGGCAGAACTTCAAGATTACTATCTTTTTCTACACAAATAAATAATAGCAGAAATAAAATATAAAAAACCAGAATAATAAATAAAAGCTTTATTTACTCTTGAGAACATTGTCTCAAGTCTTTACTTAGTCCAAAGAAGAGGATGAAGAGCAAAAACTGTATGTCATTTCAAATTAAAAAAAAACCTATGTAGGAAAATTTTTGCTAATGGATCATGATTTGTCAACAACAAATATAATAAAATGACAATTAAGGAATCAGGAAAAAACAAAATTTTTACAATGCTGGCCTTAGGATTGAAAAACTCATATGATGTGAAAAAAACGAAAGAAATGGGAATGATGCAATGATGTTTCATTGTATTAGTATAAATGAACATATTTAAGGTATTCATACATGATAATGTTATCTAATTGGATAAGCTGAAGATTTGTAAGCATACAATGTGTTTCCTCTTTAATTTTGTTAGTCTTTTTTCAGCAAGAATGAGTGAATGTAAACTAATTTTACTTTATTTTTTAATGTACATTAATATCTTTTTATTTGTATTAAATATGGCTTGAAAAATTAACATTTTTAGTTTCTGAATCCAATCATTTAATATGTCAGAAAAATGTAGTTTCCAATCTATTATTTTCAATAAAATTGTTTTCAGATACATTTTTTCTTCTTCATATACCTGAATCTTTAAAAAGTTTTTTACATCAATAATTTTCTCTAATACATTCTTTCAAATATCAACAACCACTGAATTTTCAATCATCACGCATAAGCACATTAATCTAATGAATAAGCAAGTGTTCAAAATATTTAACTAATCTGTTATGTAATGCATTTGATTGCTTTTCTTTTAAATTTTGTCAAGCACCTAAAAACATTTTTCTGGTCATGTTAGTCATTTGCGTCTGCATTGGCCAATTCAATGCACTGATTTTTCTTTTCACCCCTCTTTAAAAAAACCTAGCCTTCTGGCTATATGATGTAGTGGTAGTGCATTTTCTACCTATCATGACCATCTAGTGGTCAAATGTAGCCTGCATAAATCTGGAACTTTTTTCTAAACCATAAACACGCTTGGGATTTTTTTCAAATAGTAAACCTTAATTAATGCAGTTAGCCATCCAGTGATGGTTGGTAAGTAGATAAATAAACATTATTAGCTAAAGGCTAAGGATCTCAAGATAATCAGCACTGACCAGATGAGTAATGATGCTTTGATTATAAAAAATACAATTGTAATATGGTGCGATCTTCACCAAAATGTACAGTAAACATTACACTTCTATATAGTTGCTAAGCATATAATCATTTATATATTTTTTTGCTTCATCATTTACTGTCTCTAATATTGATTTTAGCTATTTTTTTTCACTGATCTCTGATATCCCTCACTGTTCTTTTCTAATCTGTGATGAGTTTCATTTCTAATGCTTCTTATTTCAAGCCAGTTTTCAATTTCTCCATATATTCTCATGGCTACATTTGAATTATAGATAATTAAATTATTATCTACTACATATAATTCAAATACTGTCTACATAATTTTTCATCTATTCTCTCAAAAGTACTTGAAAATCAATATAAAATAACATTTATATAATACTCATGCACTTTTTAAATTAAGTATATTCATGTATAAATGTTCTATATTTTCATTTTTGCTATAGACAATATCAACATAAAATTAAGATCACTATTACATCTTTTTTCTTCTTCATAAATTTTTTAAAACTCTTTTTAATCTTTGCTTTTTAATATCATTCACAAATTCCTTGTATATTTATGTAAACATATTAATTTATTAACTTTTAATAGTAGACGCCCTTATATGTTACACGTTTTGTTTAGATTTAATTAATTGCTAGCAAAATTTTTTTCTCTCCATTTTCTACATTTAATTTTGGCTTTATTTATTTTATTAGTAAGATACTTTTCTTTTAAATTTTTTTTAAAAATATACTTTTAATATATTTTATTTTTATATCAGCATTTTATGATATGTTATTTACCATATATGTAAATGAATGTGGTTTTTTAAAGTCATATTTATTTATGTTGCAGTTACATTTTTTATTATAAATTCTTGTTCCACACATAATGTAATATTAATTACTTGCTTTATGCATTTATTATACCATATATTCCATTTATAATCTTTATCAGTATTTAAATATTTATTGGTAATTGTATTTTAAATATTTTAATTACTTAATCAAGCTATTATTATTTTTCTTGTTAATATTTACTTTTGTTCTTATATGCAGACGGTCTTTTTATTTATCACGATTGATTCCAAAAAAAAATGCTTAGTAAATAAATTTGTGATACACAGAGGTCAAATTACCATGGTAAAAATGTTAAAACTGATATTTCATAGTACAATAAAACTATTTATTTATTTTATTATAATAATATATATACAGCATATAAATAATTTTCTTAAACATTTTTTTATTAACAATAATATACATATTGTATTAAAATAAAATGTTATAAAGTTAAGTTTACTTTTGATTGCAATTTAATTTGAATTAAAAAAAAAAAAAAATTTCAAAAACACAATAACAAATTTCGATTAAAAATAATTTATAATCAGTTGACAAAAGATTGTTATCTTAACTAAGTGAAGAATGCTTAGATACATTTAAATAACTCTTCAGTTCCTTATATAATCTCATCTCATCACTTGTTTATGCAATAAATAATCAAAATGGTTTATTGCTCAGGAGTAAGCGTTAGTGGTCGAGTGGTCAGCACAGTTGCCTTACAAGCAGTTGTCCTGGGTTTGCAGGTTCGCTTCCCGGCCAATGTTTTGACACAGGAAAAAAAACATTAGAAATTTTGATTGAATCATGATCCAAGGATGTCTAGGGTTTTCCACCTTACTTCTGCATTAAACCACACAAATAATGATATATAAATTTGGCTTAATTGTATTTAATTATATTTTTATTTAGATTTATGAGTTTCTATTAGTATTTTACAATTCACTATTTGTCAATGAATAGTAACATATAATATTCCTCATGACATATATAAAACTTTTCTATCCTTGCTCTAAATTCTTCTCTACACAATTTCTTAAGATCAACAAATTCCTTCACTGTAATGGATGAACTAAAACTTTACTTTAACTAAAAGATTTTGCTATTTCAAGTCTAAGATAAAAAGAAGAAAGTCTTTTTAAATATTTAATTTGATGTAATTAAATAAGTATTTACTAATTACTTGAAATATAATTAAGATAATAAATTAATTAAAAATAAAACAATCAAAACGATTTTGTTACTCAGAAATTCATATGAAATTTGAGCACCAGAAATGAGAGAATTCAGTTGCACTCTGATGATCTAGAATCCACCATTCTACTGCTGCTTTATACCATGCAGGAATAAAATAATTATTGGAATATGAAACAATAAATAAATATAGAAGCCAAAAAGCATTTTCTTGCTGCTAATATTATTTTTAGAAATAGTTTATACCAGAATTGTGATAAATTATCTACATTCCTTTTTGAACAACAGAAATGATGTTAAGTACTGATTTTATATGATTCAAGCAAAAATATATTACTCGTCAGCAATAAGTCAACAAAAATAGATGAATTAAACGTAAAGATTATATGTCTATAAAGTAATGTTTAGTGAATAATACAATAAAATACCATTTATGCTATCTGGTATCAAGTTCTCATTATAGTATTTAAAAATGTTTTAAATATGCATACACTCATATATATTCCCATAATTTAATTTAAAATTACATCTATATATTAGGATATAAAAAATAATAAAGGAGAGCAATAGTTGAATGCAGTCCACTAATGGACTGCAAATAAATTTTAAAATGAGAGTATGAATTAAAAAAAAAGAAGTTAAATTACATTAGCTAACTATACATAAAAAAAATACATTTTCCCAATGTACAGCTGCTACATGTAAAAATCAGTTCACAGTCGAGGTGGTTGCCTGTAGTCGGACGCTTATTGAGAAATGAGTGGAATGATATAAGCTTTCATTCAAAATGCACATTGCAATTTTGATTACAAATTTATCAACAATTTGAATATATTCACTGCATAAAACAAAGACACAGTCAGATATGGAGCTGATAACTGTGTTTTTGTTGTGACAGATAGATAAAATTAATTAATTTATCATAAAAAATTAATATTTTATTATTTTAAAAGAGGGGTGTAATATCTGAAACAATTGTAAAGAAAAGAGACATGAAATTTAAATACAGAATGGAAAGAACAATTTTTATTCACAATGATTAATGCAAGTAGGTTACTTTCAAAAAAAAAAAAATGTTGAAAGACATTTTAAAATCATGCATATAATATATAAGTAATAGAAAGTGATACTTGGAGAAAATTACTACCCTTCATTCCTCTTAAGATACAAACATATGTTTTAAATTGCTAAAATTTAAGTATATATTTTTCTGCAGTGTAAAAATAGTAATAGGCATTTTTCTTGGTCACATTTTATGATTGCAACACTTGCAATTACAATGAGAAATAGAAAATTATTAGGAATTTCTAATTTAATATTTTTTTGAACTGTGGGAAAGATGAATTAGTGGATTTTTAGAGAGAAGATATGAGGATTTTATCACCAAATCTACGTAATCGTTTGATCTTATTTTTTTTGTTTTACATAAATGTTATTTTATATTTGATATAATTATTTAAAAACCAATATTTTTATTAAAAAATTAAATTAGCGATAATTCAACTTGTATGCAAAGATCAAAAACTTTTGGCATGTTACAATTATAATAATTAAAAAGAAGCATGTCATCTTGTGCTGATATATGTTGCCCTCACTGTTAAAACAAAAATCATAGCATTTTGGCTGATTTGTTTTCAGTAGTATGCAATAATTTAAAAATTAAATTTTTTTTAATCATAACCTTAATCACAAAAAATTTAAATATTAATTTATAATTTAAAAATACACAAGATTACAAATTATTGTTTTAATAATAACTGTTGATATTATAGATAATTGCTATTTGTTTTATGGAAATTGAAATCTATCATTTTTCTCAATTAGTGATTCACAATGTTCAATTATTCATAACTGAAAAATAAGTACATATATAAACTAATGTTACTTGGTTACAGAAATGACTTTGTAGCTTACTCAGTAATTTGAGTTTTTCATAATCTATATTAAAATTTTCCCATCTATACATTCTTCTGAATTGATACATTTAAATAGATGGTATTTAGATAATTTTTAATTATATCAATGGATTATTGATCAAAATATCTAATAAAAAAATGTATTAAATTTGCATTTTTCTTAACTCTTTATCACAGTTTTTTCACTATTCATTATTATTAATTTATCAAAAATTAATTTACACATACCAAATCATAATTTTCATCAAGTCTTTCTTCTGCCTTTTGCCTTATTTTTCAAAATACATTTTATTATTTATATACATCAAGAATACTTTCATTATATCATGCTGTTTAGAATTAAAAAAATGAATCTGACAATTCTCCAACTTTTTTTTTGTATGTAAAAACGAATTTATAATATCCAAATGTTTGATACATTTTTGAAATGCCAGTACAAATATTACTTCAGCTGAAATTCTTATAGCTAAAATATTTATTTAATAATTAATATACAACAGTACATTGCCAAAGAATTGGTTAGATAAATTTCCATATTTGATTTTAGTAAATATATAAAACATTAAAGTAAATAAAGGCAGAATCAAATTAAATATTGACATTATTTATATATATCACATTAATACTGACTGAGGTTTGAAACAAACATTTCTAAACAAAAGCAAAATACTTGATTCAAATGTATTAATAATCTATTTATAAAACGTTTTAATCTATTAATCTTATTTATAAATCTTAGGAATTTATTTTTCCATAAACTTTTAATCTTTATATTAATAATTACTATTTTATTTACTTAATAGCACTTTCTGAATAAAAAAAAAAAAAAGTAAAAGATGTAATCTAAATTTACAAATATCTTCATCTTATTCCATAGGCATTTACTGCAAGCCTAAAAATAATTAATGGCATTATATTAGATAGCAGTGCTATATAATATCTACATCTCCAGAAACATTTTCTGGCTTGCACTCATCAATGAGGACTAAGGATTCAAAATTGTTAGTAATGCATTTAGAAGATAGGTTTAACGCTTTTATACTATTTTAAAAATCTGAACTTTAAAAGAAACCCATAAGGTTTTAAGACTAAGACAATTCATTCATACAATTATATAGATCAGTAATTTTATATCTAAATAACATCAGTTTTATGCTAATTTTAAACAATCATATGATGCTTAATTGATTATAGACTAACAACCTTTTGGGAAACTATTATTGAAATGTAGGTATACTATTCTTCCAGCATGCGATTTTTCTTTTGGAATTTTTTTCTTTATACTTATAAAATAAAGAATAAATCACTCTTTCCTTAAACTATGAATAAATAACATACTATTGACAAAGGATCAAAAAAAGAATTATTAAGACCAAGTTTTCATTTTGCTAATATATTGGTTTCATTATGACTTTCCATCAATGTGCCAAGGGTAGATTATAAATAGCAAAAGTTTAAAAATAGATGATCTATTTATCGACCCTTTTCAACAGCGTTATTTATTCATAATTTGAGGGGAAATTGGTTTACTCTAAAAATTGCAATAAGTCAGCAAATATTCTCAGGATAATAAAATTGGACTGATTTCCAAACCACTGATATATAACATTTACCATATGATCTCAGCCTAATGTTTATTAGCTTATTGTCAGAATAAAATATTTTTTATAGTCTATTTAAGTTAGAAAACAGAGCACCATCAATGTATAATTTGTATGAAGATCAAGCAGATTTAAACTACTATGTATATTGATATCATCATGTCATCAGCTCAGATATACACCTATTTATCAAACATATGTATACAATATTGTATAAAGTTATAAGCAGCACTTGTTTTTTTAAAATTTTATTTACTTACATTTCTGATACAATCATTATAATATCTCTCTATTATAATAAAAAGAATTAATATGAGTATTATATGAGTGTTTTACATCTAGGATAAAAATAAAACACTTGAATAACATAATGTAAATTATTATCTAAAAATAAAAGGAAAAAATGCAAAAGCTGATACTTTATGTTTTAATTAAAATTCAATATATATAAGTTTAAATAAATGACAAAATGCATTTAATTTGTTTTTGTAAAAGTAATCTCCAGTTATAAGATTTCTAAGACACACACATAATTTTTTCATACATACAATCATATAAATTGGGCATATTCTTAATAAAAAATCATAAAGAAAATGTTTGAAAGTAGTAAAGTTTGCTGATAAACAATGGTTTTAAAGAGAGAATTATTACAAGTACTTTGAAGTAGAACAAAGAATAGGAAAGATTAAGAAAAGTAGTTAGAAATGATATATGGTATCCATATAATAAAGGTCAACTGATAATAATAAAACACTACTTAAAATCAAACATTAACCTTATGATTGTTTTTATATATTGGATTATTTCCATCATTTAATACTAAGTATTGAATGTCTTGGCTGCAGAAAGGAGTTTGTTATTAACTGAAAAGAGACCCTTTGATTCCTCTTGTAGGCCTTCTAGGACAAATTCCTAATATCCACTCCATACGTTCTTGTCGTTGCAGCTGTAATTACTATGTGATTATTCATATAGTATACGAACATGGATGGGCTGCTCATCAACACACATTAGGCAGCGTGGTGAGTTTATTGCTTTTTACCTCAGAGTTTAAGATCAAGAAACACCATGGTCTTTTTTCTCAGTGCCTGATAAAGCAGATGAATGTTTGTGTAAATGATAAATATTTTTCCAATACATATATACAATGATGACCGACAAAAATAAAGCACGGGCCCTTATTCCCAGGAGGCTGTAAAGTCACCAACCAAAGCAGTGGTTGGTGACCGAAGGTGGAGGGTGCTAAGAATCCCCTGATTGCGGACCTAGGCTGCCATTTGATGATGACTTTTTATTTAGGTACTTACAACTGCAGATCACTTTCAAGTGAAGGAAGATTGCAAGAATTAGAAGAACTGTCTTATATTAAATGGGACAATATTGGACTTTGTGAAGTTAGAAGAAAAGGTGTAGAGACAATTGATTTAAAAAGTGGACATATACTCTATTATAAAGGTACAAATATTGGAAGTACAAGTGGAGTAGGATTCATTATAAATAAAAAGTGGGAGAACAATATTGTGGAGATTGATGGGTGTATCGGACAGGGTGGCAAAATTAGTTATACAACTTAATAGCAGATACCAAATGCAGATAATTCAGGTTTATGCGCCAACAAGTTCTCATAGTTATGAAGAAGTAGATTTTTATATGGATGTACAAAAGGTTTTTGATCACAGTAAACATTTTAAAATAGTTATGGGAGAATTTAATGCTAGATTGGTAAACAAATGAAAGGTGAAAGTGCTGTAGGTAATTTTGGTTATGGTAATAGAAATGAGAGAGGACATAGACATGTGGAATTCGCAGAAAAAACAACAACTTTATATTATGAATTCTTTTTTTGAAAAAAATGTTAAAACAAAATGGACATGGAAGCATCCAAATGAAACTACAGCAGAATTGGATTATATTTTGACTAACAGGAAATAAATATTTCAAGATTGTAATGTTCTTAATAAATTTAACACAGGAAGTGATCATCGATTAGTAAGGTGTAAGATACGTGTTAATGCAAAACTAGAGAGACAAAAATTATTAAGAAAAACATTTACAGTTGATATTCCTAATCTTCAGAAACATTCTAATGAATTTAAATTAGAACTTACAAATCGGTTTCAAGTATTAGTAGATTTTGAACATGATTCAGATTTGAATGAAATTAATATGAAAATAACTGATACACTTTTAAAACTGCAACAAAGATAGCTGGTAGAAAAAAACAGCAATTGGTTAATAAAATTTCTACCGAGACTAGAGAATTTATGAAGAAAAGAAGGAATATGAAGATATACAAAAATGATGCATTAAAAAGAATTGAATATCTCGAATTTTGTAAAATGGTGCGGAAAAGAGTTGAAAATGATATAAGAAAGTATAACTGTGAACTAACAAGAAAGCTGTAGAAGAGAATAAAAGTATCAAGAATGTTAACCAACATTTTGGTATTGGTAGGAAATTTATATCTGCAATACGAAAAAAAGATGAAATTATTATTAAAAAAAGATGATATCATGAAATTGGTAGAAGATTTTTATCAAGAATTATACAGTAATAAAGAACAAGTACCTCCTATATCTATTACATCTTACGAATTGTCCAAAATTTTAAATAAAGAAGTGAGACATGCAATTAAATGTATGAAGAAAGGAAAGGCTCCAGATAATGATGGAATTATAATTGATATATTAAAAGAAGCAAGTGAAGAAATAGAAATTTTTTTTAGCAAAGTTATATACAAATGTCTAAATGATAAAGACGTACCGGATGATTGGAAGAATGCAGTAATAATATTAATATTTAAAAAAGGTGATAAAGAAGATATTAGAAATTAGAGAACTATCAGCCTTTTATCAGTTTTATATAAAATTTTTACCAAGATAATTACAACTCGTCTACAGAGAACATTGGATTTCCACCAACCAAGAGAACAAGCTGGATTTAAAAGTGGTTTTAGTACAGTAGATCATATCCAGGTATTGAGGGAAATGATAGAAAGGAAAAATGAATATGAGTTGTCATTATGTTTTGGATTTGTAGATTATGAAAAGGCATTTGATTCTATAAACATTTCTTCAGTGATTAAAGCATTGGATCATCAAGGTATAGATTCAGGATATTGTCATATTTTAAAAAATATTTATAAAAATGCAACAGCAACAAAAGTCAACATTGAGAAAGGTGTAAGACGAGGTGACTCCATATCTCCAAAACTTTTTATAGCAGTGCTGCAAAAAGTATTTTGTGGATTAAAATGGAAAACTAAAGGAGTGAAAGTAAATGGAGATTATTTAAGTCATTTAAATTTCGCAGATGATGCAGTTGTTTTTGCAAATAATGCTTCAGTGCTGCAGGAGTTATCAGATGAAAGTAGGACTAAAGATAAATGTTAAAAAGACTAAAGCAATGTTTAATCGATTTGCTCAAAATATAAAAATAAAGATTGATTATGATGAATTAGAAGAAATTAACAATTACAAATACCTTGGACAGATTATTAATACAGATGGAAACATAATGGAAGAAATTAATCATAGAATTAAACTTGGTTAGAGTGCTTTTGGTAGAAATAACTTGATACTAAAAAGAAATATGCCTATGTGTTTGAAATGGAAGGTTTTTAACAAATGTATTTTACCAGTTCTTACTTATGGATCTGAGACTTGGACACTTAATAGAAGAGCAATACAGAGACTTCAGACCACTCAAAGTATGGAGAGATGTATGTTGGGAATAACAAGAAGAGATTGAAAACGCAATGTATGGATAAGAGAACAAATAGGTGTTACTGACCTCATTGAAAAAATTAAAAGATTGAAGTGGAGTTGGGCTGGACATATTGCTAGAAGAGATGATAATAGATGAACAATTGAAATTTTAAACTGGATTCCAAGAGATTGTAAAAGACCCAGAAAGAGACCACATGTGAGATGGATGGATGAAATAAGAAAGTGTGCAGGGATGATGTGGAGAAGAGAAGCTAATGATAGGAGAAGATGGATTAAACTTGGAGAGACCTTTATCCTGCAGTGGATTGATAATGGCATCTCTTCCATGACACATAACCATGTCTTTCCTGTTCATCTTCTGTTTTTTTTTTAATTTTCCATGTTCTTAGCAATTTACATTTTTGCGATATACATTTTTAAAAAATACTTTACTAAAACCAAAATAAAATATCTTCATTTTGGTCATTTATACTTTAAGTAAAATTTCATAACTAATATTATTTGAATATTTATTTATTTTAATATTAAAAAATAAAATGAATATTTTAATATTAACTGATACTCAAGTATTACTGATGATTATTATTATTACAACAACAACAATAATAGTAGTAGTATGCAAAAGTAGCTTGTATGCTTTTTGGTGCGCACGGTACACTTTCATTTACAATAATAATCCCAGAAATCACCCCTACATACTTACCAACAAGTAAAAACAATACAACAAAAAGAAAAATAACTGATATAAATACTTACACCAACAACACCTGATCATTAATGCATCTAAATTTGAGTGGTAGCATGACACACCTCCAAAACAACAGCAACAAAATCAAATTTGATACTTTCTGTGAAATGCATAAAACAACACTGTTATTCATAACTACAGTATGTAAATAAAGATCAGTGTAAAACACATATAGCACTTTGAATTCCTGTAACTTGAATTATACTATTCCAACTAAGTATCACCCAGTTCTTCGTATTGCCACAGGTGATCCAAAAAGACTGTAACCTTTTTTTATAGCTTTATTAATCATGTCTTCTGCAAGATGATGATAATAATAATAATAAACTTACTTTGTCCCTTCTTGGATCTAAGTATATATATAGACACTACTTTGTTTACTCATAGACATCAAATCCTCAATTAAAATCAATTATTGTCTAATGAATTTTTAAGATGTGTGGCTCATATTCAAAACAAAAATACAGTGGTTCTATACTCATTTTATAATGCAATAATATTCAAATTCATGTTTTATATCTATATCTATACTATTGTTTCATTGACTGAATAATTTTATGGAGGTTGTAATAAAACAAACTTTTTATTTTTCACTTGTGGTTACAATGTTTTTCACACATGAACCAAATAATGTATGGACTAAATTAAACACTTGTGGTTACAATGTTTTTCACACATGATCCGAATAATATATGGACTAAATTAAAGACATAGTCTCTATTCATTATACAATCTAGAAATATTAGATTTATATTAGTGTAAATTGAACACATCTATATAATTGTTGATCCTGTAACCAAAAGAGTAAATCATTAATGAACAGTCGAATGTGAGCACTCAATTTTTAATGATATCAAATAATCTAAATGATTATAATTTAAAGATAATCTGTAGTCTATTTTTATATCCTTCCACATTATCAATATATCTATTTGATCCAAATGCAGCATAAAGTCCATGTCATTCGTGATATTATTTGTATTTTCAAACTGATCATTTGTTTATAACCAAGTGATTTCTGCTGGTGCTGTTTTCTAATGCAGTAATTTATGTAACTTATCTTTCCTATGAAGGAAAGTTCAAAAACCCATGAATTTGTATTGGATCAAATACATTTAATATTTTATCAATATAAACTCAAATTTTGTAGCTGAACTGATGATAAGTGCTGGAAAAAGATAAAAGAAAGTTAAATATTGTGAATAGGTATAACTATTTGGGAATCGTCTTAAGTAATCAGAGAAATTTCTTGGATGAATGGGGAAAAAAAAGATAAATGAAGCAAAAAAAAGAAAGGGACTAATAAAGAAATTAACAGTGTTTTCATATAATAAATATGATGTAGCAAGAATTATATGTAAGGGAGTGGCAGTCGCAGAGTTAACTTATGATAATGGTAAGGGTGTTAGATTACTTTGAAAAAGTACAAAGAGAAGTACAAAGACATGCATTAGATGCAGATGTGTGGCTGGAAAAGGAGGCAATTCAAGGAGAAATGGGATGGTCAAGTTTTTATATAAGAGATGCAAAAAGCAAAATGAAAATATTTGGTAGATTGCAGTTTATGGATAGTAAAAGAATAGCCAAAATTGTATATTTAATTAGGTTATGAGTAAAGGACAGGCAACAAGATGGGTGAGAAAGGTAGTATGGTATGCAGAAGATTTGATAGACTTTATGTCAGTATACATGGACAAATGGTGGAATGATTGTGTAAGGAGGATTGTTGAGTGTTATAGTGACAAAGAATGGAATAGAAGAATAGATGCATTAATAAAAAATAGGGAGTTGGACAGGTAGATAACTAGTATGGAAAGTAAAAAGAGTTTAAATATATATAGAAGTAAAGAGAATATTGGGTGTAAGTTAATTTATAATAGTAAGGAAAGTAGTTTACTCTTTAAGGTTCGAACAGGATTGTTAACAACAAGAGTATATGCACATAAAAGGAAATATATGGGCGATTTACTCTGCAAGTTATGTAAGGAAGACATGGAAAATATTGGCATTTGTGGGAGAATAAATATAAACAAAACGATTATACAGGTAGTGAGTTCATGGTTTTTATGTTGGGTTTGGAAAAAGATAAGAGGGATCTAGATATAAAGACCATAGAGTTGACAAGGATGATGTTGTGGAAATGGGATGGAGCAGGATAGAAAAGAATATGGGGAAAACTCAAGACGGGGAATGAAAAAGGAAGGTAAGTTGGCAAACAGCTTTCTCTGGGCATAGTGGCTGAGAGATTTCTGATTTAAATAAAAGAGAAGCTGCATTGCATCGCATCAATTATTTAAAATTCAAATTTGTGACAGTTGAAAAAATGAATAAGAAGGTAAGTGTTAATATTAATTAGAAAAGAATTCAAAATAATTTATAAGATTAATTAGTAAGTTTAAATAAACTTAATAACTATAGGTAAGTAATAAATATCTTTATAGACTGCTTTAATAAGAAAAGTTTTGCATTAAGAGAGGCATAATTTAAGACAGATAACAGTTATATAGCAGAGACATTGAAGTTAAGTTATAGAAAGTCAAGATTACAAAGTTTAGTTAATACAATATTTGGTGGTTATTTTTTTGACCATACAAGTCGCTTGATGACACTTTATACTCTTTAATACACATAAATATTACATTACATGGCCTTTTCAACGTTATTAAATTTCAATATTCACAAATAAATATTTGATGACTTTTTTTACTTTATTTTGGATTGACTTTTTTTTTTTTTCGATTGACTTCCTTTTTATAATTTCTTTTTTCCTAATTTACTTTTTTTTAAAATATCAGATGTGATTCTTTACTTTTTTTTTATACTTGTTTTGTCGTAATTACATTTTTTCTTTTTTTTAAAAAAGGGCATAATTTGCTTCTTGTTGTTGCATAAATTACATCTTTTATTGACTTCTTTTTAGGACTTTTTTGGTTGATTTACTTTTTTTTTTTTGGATTGCCTTTTTTTTTTTACAACTTCTTTTTGAGTAATTTACTTTTTTTTTTAAATATCAGATGTTATTATAAAAATAGTCCATCAATTTTTGATAACCACGTCTTTAATACATTAAAAAAAAAAAAAAAAGGAAATAATAGAAATGAACATTTTGACAAAAAAGTAAAATGTTTATTTTCTTTAAATAAACATTAATTTCAATATTTACAAACATTTGAATAATACATTTTAAGTTCGAGAACTAACAAATAATCTTCGAACTTGGGGAAGTATAGTTATGTATGTGTACAATTAAAATACACATACATGCAAAGTAATAGTAAATGTTATAAATATTAATTCTTGTTAAGCGCTTCTAGCCTTATATAAGTAATAGTAAATGTTGTAAATGGGGATTTAATATTTAAACGTATGTATGTATATAATTTATCGCAGTATATAAGTTATATATACGTGAAGATAAAAAAATTCTTCGTTAATTTATATTAAACTTTAATAGTTGTGTTATTTTTTAAAACAGCAAGAAAACAAATCCCTTTAGATGAGAAGTTTAGTTGACAAAGGCACTTTGCTGATAAACAATATGTGTAATTAAAAAGTAATTGGGCTGCAAAAATAATCAATCAAACTAAGACTTAAGTCTAAATCTGTTACTATTTAGTGAACTGGGAGGGATTGATCTGACCAGGATGGACAAGATGTGACCAATCAAATCCAGGAAATCAGGACTGGGGAAATGAGTGTAAGTGTAAAAAATTGGACACTTGCAACTGGAAGCTCTACCGATGCAGATGAACTTTGAAAGGTGACTAATGTCTATTATTTAGCATGGTAGCTCCAGAGCGGCATAGGGACTGTACAATAGGTCGTATTCGATCACTATTGTTTTGGTATGCCTTTGGATTTATTTGATGTAAACATAATTATGTTAATGTACTCGTGTAAATATATATATATATTAATCTATAACTAATATATTCTTTCCGCATATGTATTATAATTAAATTTGCTTTTACTAATTCTATCGGTATTAGCCTTTATTGAATATAATTATTGTATGCCTATATAGGCAGGGCAAGGTTAGTTTCCTGCATAGATTGTTCATCAGCGGGTATTATAATTAGCGGACATATCATTTAATACTAAAAAAAATTATTTCCAAAAAAGATATATAACATCTCTCAAAATCATTAATTAACAGCCGTTGGAACACATCTGGTTGCGGCAAGGAACACCTTCAATGGAAGGATGCCGAATCACATTCAAAGGTGTAGGTATGCAATTTTCTTAACCACATGGCTTGTCCGCAAATGCATTTTTGAGCATCGGATATAATTTTTTTATAATGAAAAAATAACACAGACACCTTTTCTGTCATTGGCAATTGGGTAAACTTAACACTGTCATGGACAGAATATGCCATTTTGTCAAACAATACTGTGTCCTTGAAAAGTGCATGAATAGTTGCGAGATATAATACAAATCACGCTTCACCAGACCCTTTCCTAAAAAAATTTCAACATTACTAACTCTTCAAAAAAATTAAACTCATTACAATTATTACAAACTAATTCTCCATTACTTCGTGTATAAGACAATCAATTTAAAATACAGATTTAAAATTAACACTGCCATTTAAAAACAGATACTGTAAAAATGTACTAATTTAACTGTTTGTAGAAACAATGAAACAAGACATCGTAAGAAGTATTATGCTAAGCGTATACAGCTAGTCAAATGAGGATTGCGATAAATTCGCAAACCACATTAAACTAGCCGTTTTACTAGGCCACTTAAAGGCTACTTGTAAAGCAGTTTTACAGGGCAAACTTAAAAGCCCTCGTAAAAGCAGTTTTACAGGCTAACTTAAATGGCCTCAGAAATAGCATAATAATGTGGTATTGGCTGGCAGCAATGCCATCAAGTGGCTTGTATGGTGAAAAAAATAAATATCCAATATTTTAAATTTAGTTAGGAAGAATTTCATTTTAGAAGACATTTCTTTATAGGACAATTAATTATATAGTCAACTGGAATTAGAGAATAAATTAGAAGGTTAGAAATGAAAACAATTTAAAAGGTATTACCTAATTTATTCCGAGTCTGCATTGAAAATCTAGGTCCCATGACGGAACGATAATTTGAAGTTGGCTTTCATTATTTTGGCATAGGAATAGCTAGCTATTGAGATTTGTTCAAGAGTTCCACAGTCCAAAAATAAAATATTTAACAAAATTTTTCCGGCTTTATGGTACTTTTGCGATCATACTTGGGACAACGGGAAACAGGCAGGTTAGGGTCATTTACCCCACCATCATATTGCCATACATATATTTTAAAATAAAACCAGCGTGGATTCACCATGCTCTTTCTCAAACAAACTGACTAATCCTCTTCCTATTGTTCTCTTGGTCTATTTATACGTTCCCAGAGTACTTCTCAAAAATTCCCCTTTTTCAATAGCCCAAGGCAAAACGGATACATTTGACTCAGGTAATCATAATCATCAATCCAAAATATTTTAGTATTGTCTCCCTAAGATCCACTCTCCCGATAAACCCACTAATTTTATTTTGTTTCAAATCTATTTTAAGTTCACTTAGATTTGAGGAATTTTTTTTAAAAATATCTTTCCTATGATTTATTTTTAATTTAATTAAAAAATCCATTACTACTCTGCTAATGGATTTTTTTTTATTTTAATACACTATAGAATGTGATCAGGGTCTATCACAAAAGTAAATCTCCAGAATAAAATACTGACTTTAAAAAATATATTATTTTAAAAATTTATTTCTTGATTTTTATAAAAGTTTCCGTCTATAATTATATATATCCATGCATATATATATATATATCTGAGTCCATCCAACATTTATGGTCAAAGTTTTAAATAGAAAATACTGACATTTTATTTACTTATTAGCTGATCTAGAAATTCAATATATACAAGATGGCAGACAGAAAGTTTTATAATAATCATTCCAAGTCTGGATCAAGTTCGATCCTAGGTTAGAAATATAGAAAGACATGAAGCATGGATCTGATCTCATTGCTTGAATACAGTAAAAAAATATGGATAATTACTCTTTTATAATATTATGCCTTATGATTGGCATTGGCTTGATGAAGATTAAGCTTAATATTTTTTTAATGTCTTTTTTAAAATTCAGTCACAAAGATTGCTGTAATACTATGTTAATCAATTTTATTTTCTTATATTTGCTTCTTATAATACATTACTGATTTTTTCTTATCACTACTTTCTTAATTTATTTCTTACTCTCATTATAAGCTGATAGATTAGTTGTTTTAATACTATGTTTATAAATTTTATTTTCTTATAATACATTGCTGATTTTTATTTTTCACTGCATTCTTCATTTATTTTTTACTCAAATTATAAACCCTATTTTTCCATACTATTATAATATATATATATGAAAAATAAAAACAAGTTAGTCACGTAACCTGCTATCACTTGTTATTTATGATCAATAGATGGCGTCTTTACCAAAACCGCCGAAACAAGTGTAAAATATTTTTACATAAACGCAAAAGGAGTCAGAATTAACTACCTCTTTCATTTTGCTCACCTCCAGATCAGCTGATTTCAAGCTGGTTTGCTTTCGTCAGTGGAAGGATAGAGCTATAGAAACTAGGTCTAAAGACTGACTCTCAAGCGTTTATGCAAAACGTTTATATCAGTTTGCAAGCGTGAATTTTTCAGACCGGTAAAGTCTTCAAACTCAGCCTAGCAAGCTAGATATCTATATGGGTCTGATCTCAGTTCAGTTTCACCACATAGTCAAAGTCTCTGTAATATATATCATTGCAAGAAAACTTTAAAGGTACATTTATAAAAAATAAAAACAAGTTAGTCACGTAACCTGCTATCACTTGTTATTTATGATCAATAGATGGCGTCTTTACCAAAACCGCCGAAACAAGTGTAAAATATTTTTACATAAACGCAAAAGGAGTCAGAATTAACTACCTCTTTCATTTTGCTCACCTCCAGATCAACTGATTTCAAGCTGGTTTGCTTTCGTCAGTGGAAGGATAGAGCTATAGAAACTAGGTCTAAAGACTGACTCTCAAGCGTTTATGCAAAACGTTTATATCAGTTTGCAAGCGTGAATTTTTTTTATTTTTCATAAATGTACCTTTAAAGTTTTCTTGCAATGATATATATTGCAGAGACTTTGACTATGTGGTGAAACTGAACTGAGATCAGACCCATATAGATATCTAGCTTGCTAGGCTGAGTTTGAAGACTTTACCGGTCTGAAAAATTCACGCTTGAGAGTCAGTCTTTAGACCTAGTTTCTATAGCTCTATCCTTCCACTGACGAAAGCAAACCAGCTTGAAATCAGCTGATCTGGAGGTGAGCAAAATGAAAGAGTAGTTAATTCTGACTCCTTTTGCGTTTATGTAAAAATATTTTACACTTGTTTCGGCGGTTTTGGTAAAGACGCCATCTATTGATCATAAATAACAAGTGATAGCAGGTTACGTGACTAACTTGTTTTTATTTTTCATAAATGTACCTTTAAAGTTTTCTTGCAATGATATATATTGCAGAGACTTTGACTATGTGGTGAAACTGAACTGAGATCAGACCCATATAGATATCTAGCTTGCTAGGCTGAGTTTGAAGACTTTACCGGTCTGAAAAATTCACGCTTGCAAACTGATATAAACGTTTTGCATAAACGCTTGAGAGTCAGTCTTTAGACCTAGTTTCTATAGCTCTATCCTTCCACTGACGAAAGCAAACCAGCTTGAAATCAGCTGATCTGGAGGTGAGCAAAATGAAAGAGGTAGTTAATTCTGACTCCTTTTGCGTTTATGTAAAAATATTTTACACTTGTTTCGGCGGTTTTGGTAAAGACGCCATCTATTGATCATATATATATATAAACCAATTTAGCTTTGAGTATTATTACACTTATTATTTAAGTAATAAGTTGGGTGCAGTTTAAAATTTATAATTGCAGTTTGTAATATTATAATTGACTATTTATTAATCTGCATTCAGAATAGGTTGTATTTACCTGTTTAAAGAGGTATATTTAAACTTCTCTGTATCAATAATTTCAATCTTTGTAGTCGCAATCTTTACATCTATATAAGTATATTAGACCATTAATAAAGATGGGATTCCATCTTTATTGTTAAAAGAGGATTGGCTTGACAACAGTTTGAAATTGTTGATTGTTATTGATATTGGGATTATCTAAGTGTTGACTGGTTTTTAATGATTATAATATATATGTATATTAAGTGCAACATACTCATTAATGACTACTATTTTGAGTAAAGATCATAACTAAGGACTTCTAAGTCTACTAAATCCAACCCCATCAATATTTTCTGTGTATATAAAAGTTTGTGATTAAAAAAAAAGGGAAAAAGAAATTGCAATCAGAATTGGGGTGATTGTAATTAAATGGTGGAAATATAATTGCACAAACACATAATTCACTATCACAGTTAGTACAAATAGGTCTTCTATTAATTAAAATCACTGAAACATATAAATTTTCTAATAAGTTAATTTATCTTCCAATCTACAACTTTTTAAAAATATCCAACAAAATAGCAGTCTGGAAACTAATTAAATAAATATTAACTTTAAATCCTCTACAATAGTTTTCAACAATACAATTGTATTTTGAATCCTTCCGAGTTTTTTTTTTTTTTTACATATAAATTCCTCTTTGATAAAATAATGACTAATTTACTAAGTATACTATGTTATTCAAGTTTATAAAAACATCTTAGATTCATTTTTCTAAAATTCTAATATTTTCTTTATAGGGATTGAATGATCAGTGTATTGAGCTCATCATAAATTATCTCTTTTTCTTAGTATCTTTTAATAATTCAAATAGAATCCCATTTATAAATTCATTGTCTTTTATTATTTTACTATATAAATCATGGATATATTCTCTCCATCTTTTCAATACATAGACTTTGGTAATAATGTATCAATTTTACCTTCAATTAGTTTCACTTCTATGATAGTCTTCAATTCAAAACTTTTTTTAAAGTCCTATATTAAATCAGTCCTATCTTTTTTCTTTACGTATCTAAATTCGTTCATTCTGTTTCACAATCTTAATTCATTATTAATCTTTCTGTACATATTGCTTGCTGCCTTCTACAAAATTTATCTTTTTTACCCCCCCCCCTTCTTTTTTTTTTTAAAAAAAAAAAAAAAACGAAAACAACTATAGGAATTTCCAAATAAGAAACAAAATGCCAAGTTATTCTCTTCTTTCTTTTTTATTTTTTTTTTAAAAAGTTAAAGCATTTATTTTTAAGCAGGGAAAATATTTATCTAACTGTTGCTAAATCACTAATAAAATAAAGATAAGATTAATTATCACAATTAAAAGCGTCCAAAGAATTAATGAAATAAACTATGATTATGGGAATTAAAATACCAGTCTTGATAATTTTTAATTATAGTAGCTATAATTCTTTTTTTTTTTTTCGAATAGAATATATATGTCTCTGAGTATATATAATTTTTACTTTAACGAAGTTAAACATTTAAAGTTAATAAACAAAGACCAAACGTTAATGCGCATTAAGTACTTTCTAAAATTAAAAATATCTGTAAACGAACAGAAGAAAACAATTAAATGCATTGTATAGTATTTATTTTGCTTGAAGTTTTAAAATTACATAGTCATGGCATGAATAAGTCAGAAAGTGTTAAAAAAAGTCATTAAAACAATGGGGGATTGAGAAATAAAAATAACAATAGTTGATGAAAATATAAATGTAATGATTCATTAATTACACATACTGTATATATATGCATTCATATTTTCTTCTAAACAGCAGAAATGGCAATCAATAATCTGCAATTTTTTTTATTTATGATAAATAATTAATATTAATGATTATTTGAATGAGCAACTCGCTCTCGTAGTATCAGATTTTTTAGTTTCTTTATGATATATGTATTATTCCTGTAAAAATACCTAATAAATTAGACAATGATTAGAATACTCATTTTCCATATCAATAACTTAAAGTTATACAGACTTAGAATTTTTCAAGTAAGCAGCCATCTATCTGAAATTATGCAATAAATCGATATCTGGTGATTAATAATTTAAGACCCTAAATTTGAATTGATCAGTTGAGTGTATGCTGACTGTTAAGTAAAAAAAAAAAAAGGGTGCTTGTGAGTTGTCCTGTAAACGAAAATGGCAACCCACATTTTTTTTTATAAATATACAGTTTTGAGGGCCTACACTCTCTTGAAGATGTGTTAGTTGTAAAATAAAATAATAATGGATTGTTAAAATAAAAAAAAAGGTAATAAATTCTGATAAATTTCATCAAGAATATTTCATTTTATTTTATTTATATTACAATGTGGAAATGACAAGATACTTTTAATATTGTCATTCTTTGGTTCAATTCAGCGTGTTTCTCTTTGTGAGCAGTTTGGGGGGGGGGTAAATTGTTATCATGATCAAAATTTGGGACCATTCTGTCACAGAACATGATGAATTGGAGTATTTCCAAAGGTATGGGATTTTGCCGTCTGGAAAAGTGTATGTTAATGATCATGAGATGAAACTTTACATTCAGACATCCCTGCAATGGTGATGCAATGTGAAATCTTGTTTAAACAGAATAGTCCTTCATAAGCATTCAGATTTATTTACTTCTGGAGTAGAGATGTAACATCAACTGAATGGGGAAAAGATCAATTGGATTTGTACCACACCAGCATAGATTGGAACAATTACCTGAGGAAAGTGTGCACATCTATCCTTTTATCTCGACTATCATGCAAAATCAGAGGGCTAACAGAATTGTTATAATCAATGAAAATCTTTTTACTAAGCACAAAAATCAACAAGGGAGAATACTTCTGCAACAGTGGTTATTCAGTAGCTTGTGCCAAGAAACCAATTAATGCTTTATTGTAACTGTTCCAGGTAGAACTGGTTATTATGGATGCGATAAACAAAATATCACGTATCTACAATTTATTCAAATTGTTGGAAGGCATATTTCCAAGTCAATCACTAGTATAACTTTGATGATCCAATTACTGGCAAAATAAAAAAACACCGGGGAACCGCATAACAACATTTTGATTATCATTTAGCAGAATTTATGTGGTGTCAATTGTATCAACAAGATTTATTTGTGATGATTCTATCCTTTTATCTTGACTGACATGCAAAATCTGAGGACTAACAGAATTGTTATAATCAACAAAAATCTTTTTACTAAGCACAAAAATCAACAAGGGAGAATACTTCTGTAACAGTGGGTATTCAGTAGCTTATGCCAAGAAACCAATGAGTGCTTTATTGTAACTGTTCCAGGTAAAACTGGTTATTATGGATGTGATAAAACAAAATATCACATATCTACAATTTATTCAAATTGTTGGAAGGCATATTTCCAAGTCAATCATTAGTATAACTTTGATGAGCTAGCTACTGGCAAAATAAAAAAACACCGGGGAATTGCATAACATTTCGATTCTTATTTAGCAGAATTTATGTGGTGTCAATTGTACCAACAAGATTTATTTGTGACGATTTTAGAGGCTATTAGGAATTGCACACTGCTGACATGAAAAAAGTGTAATTATTGTATTTATTTATTTATTTTTCTGTTAATAAGTTAACACATACACATACAAAACCAAGTGTAAATATTGGAATTTTTCCACAATGATTTCTTTTTCTAAAATAACAGTAATAATAAAAAATTAAATTGTAAATATTAAATATGACATTTCCTAGCAGCCATTTTTTTGCAAACATTTTTTGTGAGTCCCTGAAACTGTAGATTTATCAAAAATGCAGGCTGCCATCTTGGTTTACAGAAAACTCACAAATACCAAAAAAAAAAAATTGTAATATGATCAGGCTTTACCACTAGCCAAGGTGATCATATTTATCTATCTTTACTTTTTAATAACAATTATGAATTTGGGAATAAAATTTAACCAACTTGAATAAATTTTGGTAAAGAATGTTAACTAAATTTATTCTGCTTGGAGATAGTAAAGTGAATAAAAAAATAAATAAATATAAAAATGGCTAGGAATTAAATTGAAGAAACTAATAAGTTTACATCAGGGATGGGGAACTTTTTTTTTGCCAAGGGACATGCCATACAAAATAGTCAACTTATAAATAAGCCTGCTATATTTGATCAAAAATTTAATTAACTTCCCCCTAATTATTAGGAGTGGGTAATCTTTTTAACTGGAGGGCCAATTTCAACTTTTCTTTTTTAAATAAGTCATAATTTTTTTTGTGAATTAAAAATAAAGTAACAATAGCAATTTTTCCAATTCACTTTATAACTATTCTTCATAATATATTTATATACTCAAATTTCTTTTTATGTTATGGGTAGATTAATTCTAAAAACAGCTAGGATGTATTGTTTTATAAACTCCTCTTCAGAAAATGGATTAGAATTTTCTGGTTTTTTTTTTGAAATAAGGTAACTTGTTTTCACAGAATTTTCTGACTTATTTATACTTTTTATAAAACATGTCAGCCACTTGATCCAGTTCCTTTTCAAGTTTTTGATTTTAATATTTCTTCCTTTCCCAAAAATTCTGTTATAATCAGAAATTAGTAACTCTTAATATTGTGCTTTTTATTGACTAAAATACTTTGCAGACATATCAGGTATATTGATTTACTATTTATTAAAAAAATAAAATGCAGTGATCTATTTCTTTTGAAATGTACAATTTTCTGTGTCAATTTTTCTTATCTTATTCAAATGAAGCTATCTTAATAATAAAAAAAATTAAATGCAAAAATAATCTCGGCCTCAGGGTGGCCTTTGACCTTTCCATCATCAGACTTTCAAATGGATGGACAGTTCAATAGTTGGAGTGTGCAGTGGATTGAAACCTGTCCATTAAAGTATGAAGATTGGCTATCTTAATATATATCTAAGCACTTATTGCATATATGTGTAGAGATGATACTCTGGATCAACTGATGATTGTTGGTTTAGCATGAAATATGTATATTGGTGATTATTTATCTTTTCGACATATATGTGTTCAAGTGTATCAGTGATATATGAGATAGAGCAGTGGGTCGTGTGAAGGTCTGTGCTCATTTATCCTATATATTACATATATTGATGCAGGTATATAATAAGCCTGTATTGCAACAATAAACAAAGTAAAAAATCTGTAGTCAGATAAACTCCACAATATAGATAATTTGTTGAAATATTGCATCTCTGATAGAATGAACTAGAACTATTATAAAGATTAGAGAGAGAAAAAAAGATGTAGATGAAAAAATAAATATTTTATTTTATTTAACTCTTATTTCAATATTTGCACTACACATGTGTTTAAATAAAAGTTTTATCCATGGTCATTTTATATATAAGTCTTTGAAAATGTCTCTGGGCCAGATTGAGAACTTTCAAAGTTTGGAGTTGACCCAAAGGCAGAAGGTTTCTATCCCTGCTTTACATATAAAACTTTTTAATTAATGTATTTATCTTAACTTATATAGTTTTGGATTCAAAACAAAGCAAAGTTTGCAAACTAACAAAGAAAAAAAAAGATTCAAGTTCAATTAAATAAAATGGAGTATCGACAGATATACAGCAAATAATGATGACAATTAATATAAATGTGATAAATTCTTGATTGGATATTATGAGTAGATATAGAAGTGTTCAAGGGAAGGCAAAACTCTATATTAATATGAAATATTATGATAGATCAAACGTTTATTGAATTTTTATAAAAATATTTACATTTGTAGAGAAATATTGTACACACAATTAAACAATGATGATGATGAGTTAACAAGACAAAAAAAAAAAACAACTTTTTGTGAACAACCTAACAATATTAAGAAATAATGCAAATTTATAAATAATACTAAAAGTTTCAACTAGGAGAAAGTAATCATCTAAAAATCAAAAATGTTTTTCATATGCCACTCTGTGATAACTTTTCTCCAGATATCTAATAGCAACTAGTTATATGTTTGGAACATAATTGGACTCTATTTAGTGCTTTGGAGATGATATTGTCTAAGATTTGAAATTATGTCATTCTTCTATCAACTGATGGTCTGAAAATTTTTGTCTAGTTGCAAGATGTGATTTAAAATATGATATCTGTATAAAAGTTATCAAGTTCCAAAATATTATATTATTATAAGAAAAAATCCTATAGTAATACATCAGCTAAAGAATATGTAAGGATTGGCTTTATAAAAGAGCAAATAGAGACAATAGAAATATTTGATATTTTGAATATTGATGATAATGAATTCTTTTTATTTTCTTACTTAAATTTACCAACTGAAACTATATTATCTTATTCTAACAATATTTAGCTTAGTTTTATCTTTAATACATCCCATGTATCTTGAAAAACCCACTTAATTTTCAACAAACAGTAAGTTTTTGGATTTAAAGATAAATAATGAATGTAATTTTTTCCCAATTGTTATCGAAATTAAATTATTTATTTATTTATTAATTGGATAATGCAGTACTTTCAGAGAATAACCAAAAAGCATAAATTCATGAGAAACTTTTAAAAAAATAATAATTATAGTTTATTGTTGTTAACATCACGTCAAATTATCTTGATGAATTTTGCTAGGGAATTTCTACATTTTAATCCATTATTTAAAAGTTATCACCCTAGATTTTCCAATAATTAAAAATAATAAATATGAAGCCAGATAGATAGAGAAAATGCAAAATATCAATGAACTTTTTTTATAAGTGTTTGAAAATAAAAGGGAACAATTCTTGAAATGAAAAAAAAAATACTAATTTCATACAAAACAATAAATAATAAAATGAGCTATATTCCCCCTCTCAATTATCTCTCTAAATTTGAGTATTCTTATGAAATATTATTCTCAATATAGCTATGAATCATGCAATTTTTAGGAATGCCATAAAAAATAAAGATGATCTAGACAACTAATGTGATATACATGTAGAGAAAACAATTTTTTAATAATAATCTAACGATTTTTTTTATATAAATTAAAATATTCTAGTTTGTCTATAAAGATTATGAAAAGAAGATGTGAAGTATGTATGGGACAGTTCATTAAAATGTATTTATTTATGGGAATATAGATCAAAGAAAGGAAAGTATAACTAATGAACCAGGTACACAAGAATTACAAGTGGAATGAAGTACTAAGAATTTATTGTGAGTAGTGGTTTTGTGGGGAAATAAAAAAAAAAAAACATGCCCAGAAAAAACAAAGAAACCAGAATACGAATATGTATTCAATTCACAAGTACCAAATGAAGACTAAGATTGCAGCATAACTGCTGGAAACATTCTCCAAATATATTTAGATAAAAAATTAAAAAGCAGTTTAACAAATTTTATGCAATTTTTTTTTCCAATAATATAAATTTTAATTAAATCTGTATTGATAGAATACTTTACAAAAATATAAATGGATTTAGTTAAATGTTGAATATTATATCATGATCTGAAATATTTTATTTAAAAAATAAATTATGCAGAAGAAGTAGTTTTAATATATACATAAGATTATACAACTAATAAATGGATGTCACATTTTTATTACTCACACAAATACCAAATACATAACAGGCATACAAAAAAGGTTGCTAAATTCAATCTATATCTATGTGTTAGTTTGCAGAGAAAGTTATTGCAAAGTATGAAATTCCAAGTTACGCACAGTATACTACTGGTTATTAAACAAAATTTATTGAAATAAACGTTTCATCTGACTTAGTTTAATGTTTCAAAAATACATATTCATTATTGTTGTTTCTAGTTGAATATGAAATTCATTTACGTGAAATAACTTATACTGTTATAGTGAAACTATAAGATTCAAGTTCGAATCTTAGTTTCACTTCAATCATATTTGTTCTATCGTCTTCTACCCACTCCTCCATCCCGCTTAAATTTAAACTCTCAATATTGGACTGTATGCATATAATAGTATTAGTTATATATATATATATAAAAGCTTGTTAAATATGCCTCATGCACACACACACTCCAATATGAGATATAATGTACTGGAAATAATTTACTAAATTTAGAATATTTAATATTTTGCGTTAATAATTATTTAGGTCAAAGTTATATAACATTTTAATTTATAAAATCTAAAAGTTGTTTTTAACCTTTTTAAATATTTAAATGTATTGAAAATAGAAATTCCCCTGCTAAGTAAAATTGCAAGTCATAGTGGGTGGGGAGAGACAATAGAATACTGAGAAATATTCCTGAAAGCTTGTAATTAGTTTTAAAGAAACATCTGCAGTAGGCCATAGATGAAATATGCAATAAAGAAAAGCAAAATATTCGGATTGAAATGACAAATGGAACATGTGCTCTTAATGCATTATTTTACCTGTGGACGAAAAAGTGAACAATTATGTCATGCCAGATGGATCCGAAAGATAAAGAACAAGGTAGACAAAAGGTATATAAAGTCTTGTTCAAAGTAAAATGAGATCTGATCTAGGCTAATCTGATCTAAGTTCTGTTTCTTGACCTTTCTTTTGTGCATCAAAAATTAAAGTATGCTATTTATGTATAACATTGCGATCTCTGTTAAGGAAAAGCTACTGCACATATTTCATAAACAGGAGGATCACTCAGAAACATGCACATTCTGTTTAAATCAAAGGTAACTGGTACCCAAAATCTTTAAGAACTTTCATGTTTTATTCAAAACTAGAACTCGTATCTCTAATTTGTATAATTTTATTCATAATGTCTACTCATGCAAATCCTATTTAAAACCACTAAACTTCTTAAAAAATCTGTAACCTTTAAATGTTTAATTACTATACGATCTTTCCTTTTCTTTAGGTATTTAGTTCTATTAATATTTATTTATTGATGTAATTAATTTCATGCCTCAATAATTTCCGACCTAGTCTCTTAACTTTATTAAATGTTAGCCTTCACCAAAATGTGTGGAGTCATTAGATAATATATTTATAGTAAACTCGTCTTATGTTGCTCGGGAATTATCTATCTTTATATTTTATAAATTATTTCTCGGTTGCATCTATTTTATATTAATATGCTTTCTAGTATCATCTTATATTTTAAATGAATTATCTTAGTTTCAGAGACGCATCTGACTTTTATGATTAGCTATGAGTGTGGGCGGATATCTTAACAATAGAAATAGGATAGAATTATAATCTTTATCCTTTCATTATTAGTATCAATTGGTGTCCATTTTATGTAACTTTATAATCAAACCAATCTCGGGTTATTTGGGGGCTTTTAAGTTAATCACTCGAAAATGTGGGCCTTGGGAGTGAGTCATCATTTATTAGCAATTAAATATATAAATCATATTATATTATCAAGTGATAGGTGTTATTATTGAGCAATGCCAAAGTTTTCTCTTGTTTAAAGCCAGGGAAATCACCGGATACTTATGTTTAAAGGTATCATTTGGCTCCATATGGAAGGGCACAGTTCAAAGTGCTCCCATGGAAAGCTGACTCCGTCATGTGGTCGGGTAGTAACAGTGGCAGAAGTTTCCGTACCCCCGGTCTTGTGATTATGACCGGTCTCATAGGGTTCCCAGCATGAAGCCTGCCCACGAGTTTATATTTCCCTCCTGGCTTGCAGCTCAAAGTTCGCTCCATTATTATTCTATGGCATCTCTATCAATACCACCTTTAATCTCTGCTTATGATTTCACTTCCCAAGCCTCCCACTTTATTTGCTCTTCAATAACAGGCCCTCTGTAGAATTAATCATGTAAATAAAACTTTATATATAATCTATTGTTGGGGTGAGTAAATTCGCAGCCGTATATCTCATTCAACATTTACCTCGCACGATAGCTAATGTACTTAGTCTGGGACATGAAATAAGGGCTTGCTACCATTAAATACCCAAACAGACAGGTCAAATGATTAATGCTTTAAGAATGTAAACTCATGCCATATTAGGAATATTGACTAAGATCAAACTCCAAGCTTGTAGTTTTATATCAATATTAAATTTAGTTTTAATTATATCTATGTCTTCATGTCTATTTCCTTAAATACCTTATAGCCATAGTGCCTCATGTCGAAATAAATTAAATATAACAAGGTCATTCATTAGATTAGTAATAATATTAGTTGTAATAGAATTAGCTAGTCTCTTGCATCTCCCTGACCCCTGGGGCCTAAAAGATGTTTGCTAATGTGGTGGCAGCTTTTTACATTATCTCATAGTTATATGTTCTGTAGTCAATCTACTAGGTTCGAGCTCAGCATTGCAGGCCCTGAACCCACCTGTAGTGCTGCTCTTCAACTGTAGTGGAGGGAAGATGCAACTATATATAGATTCTGATCGTTACAATAGTAAGTCAAAGACTTATAATAGACACATTTATAGTTTTGAATAATATAAATTTGGTAGGCAGTTCCTACATACAAAAAATTATAAGGCTAAGAAGACTGTCAGGGTAAAGACAATGAGCTACATTCTAATCTAATCTTATATGTTATAATAAAACATCTTAAGATTGATAAGAACTAATAAAATTTATGATGTGTTTGTAGTCACACTTGCGCAATGCATTCTTGAATTTTCAAATTTGCAACATCCAGTTTCAGTTTAAAACTGCCGGAAATCTGTGCGGTCTATGCATGCACTTTTTACATAGTTGTTTCTATCTTTTTTTCTAGTTTCAGAAAATGTAAGTATCATTTTTCTATGATAAAACTTAAAGATTTTATAATTTTAACATAAAATTTACATCGAAAAAAATGCAAGATTTGACCGATTTACTTAGTCTATATAAGGATTTAACGTTATTGAGAGAAGCCTTCCATGGTAAGAATTTGATTTTACATATTTTTAAATTATTGTTTGAATTTATATTTGATAAAAAAATATAGGAAAAAAATTATTATTGAAACTAACATATATGCTGACCAAAAAAATAACTCGTGATTGAATAAATTTATATAGTGAATTATCTGCATTTTTTGGTATGGTAGTGGGATTGGGTTCAGATGTCTAGTATATGAATTAGCTCATATCTGGAGTTCTGATATGAGACAAAGCCAAACATATTGTCTGCATTTTAATAATAAATAATAAAAATAGACCAAATGCTAAAAGTAAAGATTTTGACAGAGTATATAAACTTAAGTCGATTATAGACTACTGCAATGTAAATTTCAAAGCTGCATATCAAATGCAAAGAGAGATGGGAGTTGATGAAGCTATTACTAAATTTATTGGTCACAGTAGCATAAAGCAATATGAGCGCTCAAAACCTATAAAGGTAGAATAAATAACACTACATTGCACTGACTGTAAACCACTAACTTATGTACCTCAAGCTTAACTCTATAATGAATTTAGTATTTCATTCACTTTTTATTTTATTTTGTATATAGTGACTATTTTAATAATTTTTAATAAACTACAAACTTTATTGAAGTTCTTTATTATAATATTCAAATTATACTAATGATTGATCAGTATTAACTACTTGTTATAAGAGAGGTTATTAGGGATGACATATTCATTGCAAATACCTATATGGAAAAATATTTTGAAGGACTACTAGGAAAAATGAAAAATGCTAATATCTTTATTCTACGAAGTGTTCAAGTGATGGATTACCTTAGATAAGTCTTATTATATATCAATTTATTAGAAATTTAATGATGAATGCAACTAATCTACTAAAAAAAATAGAATTTTAAAATGTATGCATGAAAATTTAGAATTTATGAAATAATATGAAAATAATTATTAGAAATATTAAAATCTTATTCTTTTTTTATTATTTTGAATATCAATGGCTATATTTTTTTCAGCTTAATTACATACTTTGGTGTTTTATGTTTCAAACAATGTATATTATGTAATTTTCGAATAATACAAACTTAAGTTGATAAAATTTGTGACTTAATGTAATTTTTTAAATATTTGATATGGCTGCTTTGCCAGCGAAGAGATTAAATACCCAAAATACTAAGAACAACTTATGATAAGAAAGTGACAAGCAATGGCTAATTATCTTGAAAATGATTATGCATTATCACTTAGTTGTAGAATTCAATTACATAGTTAATTCAACTTGCATTTGAGCAGACTACCTAACATTCTTATTATAAACTAATTTTGTTTTAAAAAATTGTTTGAAACATCCTAGTAAATATAATGAATTTGCATGAGATTTTACATTTCAATACTGTAACACTATAAGAAAATAAGGGGTTTATACCTGATGTGACAGGATCAGTACATGATCATCAACAACCCAAAGTTTGGTAGGCATTTCTAACCCTAAGGAAAATCAGGGTTTAAACCATCAGGGATATGAGGAATTGTTTGTTTATCCTCAAGAAAAAAACATTTAATATCAAAAAGATGAGCATCATATATCACACTGAGAGATCAGCACAGCTAATTAAAGTTTACCAGCACAACCCAAAAGTATAAGTAATAAAAAGAAATAACCATTCATCATCAAATAAATCAAGTCAATCTTATGATTGGATTTGAGACTAACTATTGAGCCTTTTCCAGCTTGGGGCATTTATTTAAACATAATTTAATGCACAGACTAAGTGCACATCCATCAGAATATAAAATACTCAAAATAAATAATGCTAGGATATTAAAATATGCTGATCATCACCAATGCTCTGACCACATAATACTATTAGTGTACAGGCCAACTATAACTTTAAATTCTAACATGACTACTATATTGTCATTACTCCTTAACTATTCTTTCTTCAGCCTTATTGTTACAGTACCTGGTTTTATTTCATTAATTTAATTCCCCTGCTTTATTCTCCAATTCTAGCCTATTCAAGTACATATGCATACACAAACACAAGTTCATGTCAAGAACTATTTATTAAAACCTTTCTTAGAGATCTGATGAGAATATGACAGCAAAGTAATGCATTGTGACTTGAAATTTTGGGATAGATATAGAATCCAATCACTGGACTATATTTACAGCATGAAGTCCAAAGGTCTAACTCGATTTAGACCATATAAGATACCACAACCCTTGCTCATTCGAGTCTTAGAGGCTGGAAAATATAAACTACGCCTTGCTCCCTTTCTTGGAAGCTTAGAGGCTGGGGATCATGGCAGAACTTATGTTAACTGGACCACGATAAACAATAAAGAAATATGAAAATCATAAAGAAGATTGGAGCAATGCCCGAGAAATAACTCAATGGAGTTGCATGAAAAACACTGTATCCTCAAGTCAACAAAAAAACCCATCCATCACCAAAACTGAAAGTATATTAAAACAAATTTCAACAATCAAAAACTTTCTCCAAAATCATGCATTGATTATCTGTTCAACCTTAAATATGAACTCCCTTAAATAAATATTAATATTTCTATTTTGTAATTTATGATTGAATTATAACAATCATCCTCTATACTCTTCTCACATTTCACAGTAATATGTTTAAATTAATTCTGCATCAAAATACAGAATTTTGTTTTTCAGCTATATTGTCACTGACTATCATAACCTAGTCATCATCATGCCCACAGTTGGGTTGCCATTTGTAACACTACTGGAAAATAAGGTGTTTATACCTAATGTGACAGGATCAGTACGTGAACATCAACTACCCAAAGTTTTGTAGGCATTTCTAACTCTAAGAAAAATCAGCGTTTAAACTACCAGGGATTTAAGGAATTATTTGTTTGTCCTCAAGAAAAAAATTTATAAAATTTAATATTAAAGGGATGAGCATGATAGATCACTCTGAGAGATCAGCATAGCTAACTATAAGTTCACTAGTGCTACCCAAAACTATAAGTCATACTCAAAAGAAATAACCAATCATCATCATGAATGAAAGATTAGAAATTAAAAATAAATCAACAGTCAATCTTATGAATGGATTTGAAATAGCTAACTATTGAGCTTTTGCCAGCTTGGGGCATTTATTTAAACATAATTTGGATACACAAATTAAGTGTTCATCCATTAGAATACATAATAATCAAAAACAATAATGCTAGAACATTAAAACATGTGGTTCATCATCAATGCTCTGGCCAACTGTAAATTAAAATTCTAAGAGACTAAACTAAATAAATGTAGTGCATGGATTTGAAAGAATATTCCCTTTGCACCAACCAGAATGATGATGATGATCATCATGATCAACTAGATGCCCATACCCTAAATATATAAGCCCCTTATTCTATATAGCTGTTATGCATGAATCTAGCTCAGGAAGCAAGAACTCTAATTTATTACTGTGAGGAAGAGGGAAATAAATAAATAAATTAGCTTATAGATAACCTTAAGCAAATCATGGGCTTCCACTACTTAAAAAAAACTAAATCCCAGAATATAAGCTGTCAGGACATAAGATCGCACACACATCACCAATGAAACAGGAATTGGATGGAATAAAGTAATTAAGACTAGAAAGAATATTTTTTAAAACAATTATTTAATATCTATTTAATAACAACAAAAATGATATGATAATATGACATTTCAAAGACCCATTTCATCAAAAAAATACATTTTTACAAAAATTACATTAACCAACCAATTAATTTTTATTCATGGATTAACTTTAAATTCATTAGGTTCTTCCTTTAAAATTTTTAAAAATTAATTAATAAACATGTTCAGAATCAAATATAACAGTCTTTGATTCAGCTCAGCAAGATAAAAAAACAACAACTCTACAACAGATTTTTTTTCTTTTAAAAACTATTTCACCATTTGTAATAGAATTTTGACTGGTTTTTTTTAAAAAAAAAAAATAATAATTTGGAATATTTTAACTTAGTGAAGAATTTACAGTTATCAATTTTTATACCCCCCAAAAAAAAACTTGCCCATACTTAAGCGTTTGGGTTGAAAGAATAGGTGGATTCATTCTATTCTTTCACAAAGACTTTATCTTGTGTTGGAAATGAAAGTATTCATTTATTATTAAGATTCACAAAGCACATGTACATTAGCTTGAAATGCTGATCTTTAGTTTATTACAATTCATATACATAGCGCTATATAAAATAAATGTCTCATTTACATATGTTTAGTTTCATTTAAGAATGACGTGTCGTAAATTCTAGAAAATTTCATAGGTGTCATTCATTCAGACATGGTAAAAAGTAATTTAAAGTAATTGGTTTATCTTCATGCTTTAATTTCCAGTGCTTAAGATTTACCCATACTTAGGCTTTTGGGTTGCAAGAATAGATGGATTCATTCTACTCTTTCACAAAAACTTTATCTTGTGTTGGAAATGAAAGTATTCATTTATTATTATGATTCATAAAGCGCATGTACATTAGCTTGAAATGTTGATCTTTAGTTTATTAGATTTATGAAAAAAAAAATTTCTATTAATAAAAAAATAGTGTGCACACATAATAAAAAAATAATACTTTCATGGCTTTAGTGCTAATGGAATCCTTTTCAGTTGCAATTTCTAGTTTTCTATTCAATTGAGCTTCTTGAAGGCTTCTTAGACATGGCATGATTAAGGTATCCTTTTCCTGGTCTGTAGCAATTTCAGGTAATTGAAAAATAGTAAAAAATGTCCATTTGGTTTTCCTCTTGAATTTCCAGATAAGACAGACTCATTGCTCTTGGTTGAATGCTTGGTTGCAGATTACTAGGTGGGGTACCTTCTCTATATTTTTTATTCCAGTGAAGATAAGTTACATGGAGGAAAGTGATATCTAGCTTTTAACTGAATTTAGCATATGGTTTTCATTGCACAAACCATTTTAGTGCTAAACCCATAGTATGCTAAAAGCTTGATAAAAAACTATCTTCAACAGCTAAATTAGGAATTTCTTCTACATTTTTGAGCCATAACATTAAGATTTGACTGCACTCTTCAACAGTTAAGTTAGTAATACTTGTTTTTTTTTCAGTAGCTGGATTAAGATTTGACTGCTCTCTCTTCAACGGTTAATTAAGAATACTTCTTTCCAGACACTTGTGTATTATCACTAATTCACACTCCCACATAATTTTTTATCTAGAACAACCTTGCCTACAAATCAATTACAATCTGTCTTTTACATGATAATCTTCATGACAACCAATTAGATAAAATTTTATAAATACAATTGTTCAGCCAATTTCCTTATTAATCATAGACAATGAAAACAAGTCAAGAACTTAAAATTAACAACATAAAATTCTTGATATTCCTTTCTAATTAAAAACCAAATCTTGCAAAAAAAAACAACAAAATAATCAATTAATTCCACTGATTTGATTTTTCTTTTTCATTACAGAGATTAAAAAAACAACTCTGATTAATTAAAAATAAAATTTACAAAATTATTAAAATCTAATTTTGTTCTTCCCTCTCTTTTATTTTTTTAAAAAAATACACTTAAATATATTTAATGTTTGAGAATTTTCATACTATCATCTTTTACAAGTATTGAGTTAAATAACGAACCTTAAAAAATAGGTCTAACAAAATGTAAATATTTCCACCCGTTAATAAAATATTTTTTATTCTCAAACCTGAGGAACATGTTGCCATCTATCTAGTATTTATTTGGTACAAGTATCAACAACCGTACATGTCGCTTGACGGCACTGTTGCTACTCAAAAACAGTTAAATATATTGTTTCTGAGGTACCCAGTAATGCCTTGTAGTGTGTTATGCTAATTTCTCACAATTCACACTGCTTTCAAGTGCCCTGTTCTTTACAAATGATCACTATTGAGGCTGCACTATCATATAATTTAAGGGTGTGTAGATTTGAAGTCAACATAACATTTGAAATGTTATTTAATAAAGTATTATATTACATTCAAATGATGTACTGTGAGGTCCAAAAAAATTTCAAACCATCGCATTGGAAGGGTTCAAAAATAGTTTTGTTATAAGCATAACTTCTTAAATAGTCACAACAATTGCAATATCTTCGTGAGACAATTTAATTTAATTTGTTAGTTTGATCATCAAGTAATGGATCTTTTGGATGATCCTTTGGATTGTCAAAACCATCGGTCCCACACACTGCACATTCCAGTGCTATGCGCTGACATTTCATTTAATGGAATTTAATTTAATTCGGGTTTAGTTTGTTAATCTATTTTTTTTTGTTTTTTAATTTTGTTTAAACATTTAATTTACTATTAGAAGAACAACGTAGATTGACTAAAATATAAAAAAAGCCTAAATCAAGAATTTGTTATTGTCATTCAGGCTGATTAGTTTGTTAATCAAGTAATGCATATTTTGGATGATCCTTCGGATTGTTAAAACCATCAGGCTCCATCCCCGCTCATTCCAGTGCCACGTGCTGCCATTTTAATTCAAGTGTTTTTGTTTAAAGTATTAAAAGAATAATGTATATCTAATAAAATCTAAAAAAGGTACTAAATAAAGATTTTGTTATTGTCATTGTTAAAAAAGAATGCATTTACACCTGGGTCTCGTTTTACGCGATAGATAGGTTCCTCAGAAAACACACGCAAACGAAATCGCGCAAAAATAGACGTAACTTACATTGAAAAAGAGGGGATGTGGTCTGTGATTTTTCAAAATTCGCGTAAAAGCAAAGCACCAATGTAAAATTACTTTAAAATTCGCGCAAAAAAAAAAAAAATAAGGAAATAAAATATGACTAATAAAAAATTTCAAATTTGAAAAAAATTGATACAAGACAAACTTTTTTTATTTTAATTTTATTCAAAATAATATATTTTTATGCATAATTTACATTTTTTTATACACGTTTTAATTATTATCAATATTTGCCGAAAAACACATTCATTTGCAAACTGAGGAAATACAACTAGCGCTAACTTCACACTCATGTTGAGTCAATGGATTTCTGGTGACAACATAATTAATCTTTGAGATGATAATTTTATTAATTGTTTATGAACTTAGACTTACGATAATAAAAAGACATTTATTCACCACTGCTGGGAAAAATTTAATTAAAACTAACAATTAAAAATTAAATTCTTATTTTTGTCTTTAATTTTCAATTCCGTTTAAAAATCAAATTTCGTTTCACTACTATTACTCACCTTTTAAAAATAAACTTGTGGACACTAAATGATTAATAATTGATTACATTCTTTTTTAAAAAGCAAAAACAGAATGTGATTTAAAATACAAAATTATCACGCACAATGTTTGAATAAATTTACATTATAATCTTGTAAAATTTAATGTGTGTATACATAAAATGTGGAAATCATGATTTTAATTTCATTATTGCATAAAATCTTACTATTATAAAGCACTGAAAATATTGAAATTACTAAGATGAAAGTCAAATTCCAATAATGTGCTATTACTTTCAATATAACGTAAGTGCACAAAATTTATTATTTAAAGTAATAGTGCATTATCGGACTTCAACTTCTGGTGAATTTCAAAATCGCGTAACTTCAAAATCATGTTAAATAAGCCCACGTAAAAACAGACCCAGGTGTACTTTTGTAAAAATGCCACCATATTTTTCGTTACGAAAAAAAAAGACATTTACTTTTTTAACATTATTTAAAAAAAACAAGTAAAAGTCAATTAGTTCTTAAAAAGTCACAACCAGGTAATGTTATATTTCACTGTTTTTCATTAGCAAGAGCGCCATCAAGTGACGTGTACGGTCGTTGATACTACTACCATCTATTTTTCTCTAGTGCAGCTATGTAACCAACTGGTTGCAATATATATATATGGATGTTTTCAGAAATGAAAATGCTTTATAACAACTGAGAATGATGACATGTATATTATATAAAAAGATATAAACAGAAATTTAGCTTTGTTGTAATCACATTACATTGTCCAATTTTTAAAATTATATATATTTTCTTTCATCAATATGTGCGATATTATTAATTACCATTAGTAATCATCATGGAATATAATCAAATTCAAAACTAAAATATGAAATCTACAGTCTCTAAGTACTGGTCTTTTAATAGAAGTCAATGAATTTGCTATAAATTCTTAGATTTTGAATTTACATTAACTAGCTTCTATAAATACATAGGTTTGACAATAAATTAACAGTTGTTACATTATAGTTATAAGTTAATGGCCTGCACTTTTTGATCACTTGTTAAAAAGATGGTCTATATACCATCACTAAGCATCATATAATTACTTTACATTATATTTAATTAACAGTACTATCTATCATTCAACTTAAAAGACAAATTATGTTAGTCAATGGAGACTAGTCAGCAACATTGAATTATTTTTATAATTTGGTTTCTGGATAAAAAAATTCAGTCATTAACTTACATAGAAGTCAAGATAACATTAATCTTTATATAAATCAATATGACTTGCTAATTTGCATGAACTATTCTAGTACTTTGTTTGATTTTTCTGATCATCATAGTATATATAAATGAGCACTATAATAATGAATAACAACACTATGAGAATGACTTCAGAAAGCAAATTTAAAATAGTCCAGTTATTGCTAAGAAAAGAATTTATTTATAAATGAAAATATTATTACATTTCAATTTATATATTTTATTAACAAGAGGATTTAAAAACCAAAAACAAATTTAAGGCACTTTTTATATTCTTAAAAAAAGAAAAAAAAAAATGCAGACTTTTTTAAAAGAAAAATATAAAGATATTTGTATTTATTTATTTTTTCTCAAAGGTTTTTTTCCTAAAATTAGATTTCAAGTTTTTATGAGTAATAAACTGAAGAAAATTTTCATTTATAAAAGTAGATATAATATGATTTGAGTTTTTTGGCCTTCAAAGAATTTTTCAAGTTTCAATTGTTAGATCAGAAATTTTATTAAAAATTAAAAAAAAAAACAATTAAAATTTATTTATTTAGAATATTAATTTTTATTATATTTATTTTGTAATTATTCTTTTTGGTTAGCTTATTGAAGATAATAAGATGCAACGGTTCTTGTGACTTATATCAATGTGGCTACTCGATGACGTTGTTGCTTGCAAAAATAATGAAATGTAACGTTAACGGGCCGATAATTTTTTGTTTTCTGTTCTCTGACAATTTTTAAAAGTATTTTTTTAAAAATTTATGAACTAATATTATTTTCTAAATTACATTATACATTTCAGCGCCTAGCGCAAACCAAGCTTTCAGCATATAGTGCTGGAATGTGCTGGGGGTCTGATAGTTTGGACGATCTGAAGGATCGGCCAATACATGCACTACTCTGAGCAAACCAAGCTTTCAGTGAATAGCACTGGAATGTGTCAGGGGGAGGTGTCCAATGGTTTTGCCAATCCAAAGGATGGGCCAATACATGCAAAAATCTGAGCAAAACAAGCTTTCAATGCGTAATATAGATTTTGACAATCTGAGAACATAAAGATTATGATTTCCAAACAACATACAATGACAGCCATTTCATTACTCTCGTAGCTGTTCTCCCACAAACGTGCCTTTTCACATGATTTATGTGAAATGGTTCTGGGACATACCCTTTCTCAATTGTTTTCACCTTCCAAGATGTGTAGGCAAACCTGTGACAGGATTAGAATTATTAGTATGTAATAGTATATCAGGTAAGGTGTAAGATTGTTAGTTCCATTGCACATAAAAACACTTATAGCCAGTTGAATTCCAAACACCCTCACATCCTACGGTAGCGATCCGTGAAGTGTGCGCTATTTCCATAGTGACGCGAAGCACAGTGTGCAACACCATCAAGACCTGCTAATAGCTAATCTGAACAGAACTGTTCTATAGGCTGTAAGTTGGGCCATGTAAACAGCATATTTCTGTACTTTTGCAGAGAAACAATGCCATCAAGCGGTCACATTGGGCATAACTCACCACTACCGATGCAACAATGAATTTTTAATTAGAAATTAGTATTTAATCTAATTTAAACACCAGTAAGTTATAAATTTATTCATTTTTTGTTTTAAAAAAATTATTTCCATACGATAACATATAATTTTTTTTGGAAAAAAATTATTGAGAAAAATGTAATGAAATATCTTAGTGATAGAATTTGACCAAATAATTAAATTCAAATTTGCATTACTCAAAGTTACAAAAAATATGGTAATTTCTTCCAACACTATCAAAATATGGATAGTGATTTTTTAAATAGATATTTGGATATATACTGTACCCAATGTTGGAGTCACCATACATTTTTCAAAGAACACTAGAACAAAGTTTTCTTTTTTTATTAAAAAAAAAAAAAAAAAACCAAAGTAAATAATAAGTTTGAAATGTACAAATAATGCTATTTATTTAGAGAACAAATATGAAATTAATATATTTTGATAACAATGATTGGTAAACAAATACTTTGCTTAAAAACATGAAAATAAATAATCCACTGTGCACATATATATTTAAAAGCAAATCTGATACTAATTGAAACACATGAAACCAATCCACATTCATTTAAAAACAAAAACAAATATTTTCAAAACACAAAAATTCAACATGTTATTCTTATAGAAATCACCATGTACAGAAATTATTATGAATGTTATTGAAAAATGCAGTGAATAAGTCTTGATTCACATTCTTATTGAGAATATTTCCGTCACATGTGGTTTAGATACGATTGAAAAAGTTCACAAAAAGTACCCCATTTTCTCCAAAATTTTGCACCTGGCCTCTACCCAAAAATGTTTTCAGATTATATGTGGATTCCTGTCATTAGCATGATGTAAAACATCCAGTGATTGATAGTTGAATGGTGGAAACCTGTCCTTGAATCTGTGCATATATTCTCAACTTCATTGTTTATCACTTGACAAAAGAAATCTTTCAACACTTTGAAGAAATAACAAAAAGGCACTGATGTGATCCAAGTTCTCCCACGAGTTCTAATATAATAGCATTATTAAGTGGTGCAGTATAAAAATAGTAATAGTTATGACCCACTTTTCCATACTTTGTAAAATTAAAATTTTTTATGCACTTGTGTTTGGCTTTTTTATTAAAATGTTATCTTCATGATTTAACTCAATAGTTTTTTGATTCAATTGTAATTTTTTCCCTTTCTCTCTCTCTCTTTTTTATGCTAACAATATTATGGCTAACACTTTTTGGTTTTTTAAATTTCTTATGAATTTATTAAAATGAATTAATTTCTTGTGATTTTTTTGTAGTTTTTGTGCTTCTTGGTTTTGTAATTCTGTTTATTATGGAATGGTATTTGTTTTCATTGCTAATTTAATTTCTTTCCAAATGTTTGCTTTCTTAATAAATTATATCATTTCTATGTTTTTAAATATCTGTGTGCAAAATTTATTAATTTCTGATGTTTTCTAAAAAAAATTAGAAAATGTTAAAATTAACATTAGTTTATTCTGATATAGGAATAAGTGTCTCCACCAACAGTTACAGCATACATGTCCAAAAGATAACAAAAATATATTCCTTAAAATTTCAAGTTTCATTTTAAATAAAAAAATAAAGTAATTAAATAAAAAACATTAAAAACTATTTTTGTACAAAAAAATATGATTTTTTTAAAAAGCAAATTGTATTTTTTTTCTTTTCAAAACATCATACATATTTTATGGGGAATTTTTTTCTCTGTTTTTTTAATGAATTATTATTTTTTTTCTTTTAATATAGTATCTTTTTTTTTTGTAACCATTTAAATTAGAATCACTTTTTCTGACATCACTGGAACACTGGAAACATCTAAATACTAACAGAATTCATTCTTGTTTTCTCATAGCTGCACAATGGTGTAATCTTTTAAAATCATAATGCTGAGTCAATCACAAGTTGCATTAACTGAACTTTGCTCACACTAAAAAAAGTAAATATCATTTTTGTAAATCGCAGATCTGTATTTCTAAAAATGATACCATTTGAAATCGCATTAATTGCAGTGTACCTGTTCACTGAAAATTTATTTTGTCTATGTAATTTTAACTTTATTAATTACTAATTAATTCTAATCAACTAATAAAACAATTTTAAGGGCCCTGCATTTGCAATTTTGCCAAATGTCTGACTGCTTTAATATCTAAGTGTATAAAAATCAGATGATATTGATTTTCAAAATATCAAATTAATGAATATATACAACATATAAAATACTAACTAGTATATTTATCAATGTATCTTCCTTAGAATTTTTTGCATAAAATATTCATAATACGGTAACGTAAACTGTATAAACAGGGAGGGGAGGGGGTGAAGATTATACATGTGTGTAAATAATAATGCATTCATCAATACAGCATGCACCCGGAACACACGCAAACGTAATTAACAGCGCATTAATAATTTTAAAAAAAAAAGTTTAATGATACTGGAAATTTGAGTAATTCAAAATTTTATGTAAACTTCCTCTTTTTTTAAAACAAACAAACAAACAAACAAACAATCACTTTAAACATTCCTCTCTTTCTTTTTTTAAATATAAATAGTACGTGTACTACATATATTATAACAAAAGATAAATCAGACAGCTAACTACATTTTTCTGGAAATAAAATTATATAAATAGCATTTGGTTAGTAATCAAAACTATATACTTTATCTTACACATTAACATTATATATGTATAAGGTAAAGTAATAGTACAATATATTTTTTCAGATTATCTTATTTACGGCAGCCGCTGTACAATATTTATGAAAATGAAATTAATTTTGTTAATAGTACTGAAGCAAGCTTAATTAAAAAGTATTATGACAGTTAATTCTTCTAAAAGAGAAATATGGATTTAATATAAAGAATGAAATCAATTTACCAGGTTGACAGGGGAGGGTTGGTGCTTCCGATTCCCCCATTCTGATTTTATCAATTTCCTATATATATCCTTGCATATATATTGATCGGGAAATAGACATATTTTTAAGAAGACAAATAATAAACTACATGTGGATTTTTAGGAGGAGGGGAGGGGGTAGACAAGGACAAAGAAACAGTGATAATCTTGTCAATGCTGAATAGTGGACTAAACCATTTTAAAGATAAGGGGAGATCATTTTTTCTCAAGATAAGGAAAGCAATCTAATATTTTGAAACATTAATTCACAAAATTATAATACTTTTCTAAATAAAAATTTACAAATACAAATACATGAATATTGAAAAAAGGGAGAAAAAATCCGCTTTTATAACCCAAGTGAAATGAAAGTTGGAAAAAAAACTTTCTAGAGGATATTATTTCAGGATTACTATAATCTTTTTTTTTTTTTTAAAAAAAAAATAAATTGCAAAGATAATTTAAGAAAAATAAAAGCTGTTATTCAGATAACATGGGAATTGGTTAAAGGTAAACAGTTGGTAAAGATGTACATGGTTTTGGATTTTTCTACTCAAATTCTCCTTAGGTTATTGATAATAAGAACCATTACAAGAAGATTTAAAAAAAATTGAATATTATCTAAATAAAGATTTAAGAATAAGTAAATATGCCTAAACTGATAATAGTATTCATAAACATATATGTACATTTAAGCTCAAGAACGCATATATGTTATAACTTGAGCAGGTCACATTCAATAAAATATTTTGCTTGCATTAACTGCTTCTTAAATATCTAATAATATTTTTTATCACTCTTTTTTTTTTTTTGTAATAGTACATCCAAATCCGTTCTAATATATTACTGCAATCTATAACTACATATATAAGATAAGCATTTCTGTATTAATAATATAGAATTCATGGGATGATATTAGCTGACTTGAACAAAAGAAATTAGCAGAAACAATAATAATAAACCATATACAAATCACTGGAAAAATTCAAACTCAATGAGTTAAAATACACAAATTTTTATTAACATTGAATAAAACTAAAAAAATATATAAATACCTGTATTAATTCTAAAAGTAACAATAAAATAATCAAATTATTTGTTGCTGAAAAATCATATGATGTTTCTTTGAACACTACAAGAGACAGAATTGCATTGCAATTTAGGAGCTCTTAATTAAGCTCTAAATTTGTGGCCTATTATTGCAGTAACTGTGCAAGACTATTTTAAAAGCAAATATGTTAAACTCAATGAATTACTCTGGGTCACAATATAAAAATCCTCAATATTTATCTTAATATTGTTAATATAATATAAACACAATGTCTAATTCTAAGAATGAGGACTGTACATACTATATAATTTACAAGATAGTTTTTATACTTTCAATTGGCAACACAGCACCTGCCAAATATTATTATTTATTGATGCTATATAAATAGATAATTAACAATTATGATTTCAGCTTCAATCTGTACTTGTCTATTTTTTTTTGAATCAGTGTTATGCAATTGTATATTAATAGTATTACATTTTGAAAAGTTTGTTAATTTTTAAATACTTTAGAAAAAATTAATTCTCTATTGAAGAACTAATTCTACACAATTGTAAAGCATTCATACCTCTTTATGTAAAATGCTGCTTAGAATTTTGGCCATTGAGTCTTTGGTAAAATCAAGAGTTCTCAAACTTTTTTCAGCTGCAGACCCCTTCAACAAAACTTTTAAAACCATCGTGCATCTTACTCAAATTAATAAATTTGTACAGTACACAATATTAAATATTTCACTAGATATTAAACTTTTCATTTTAATCACTTGTAATTAATGATATCTCATTTCAAAAAAAAATAAACTTTATTCATAGAAAAGGTACAATACAGGGGATACAATAAAATTTGAATACAGTTAAGAACTTACATTTGATGTTCCATTGTTTTGTGATAAACATTAATAACAATTCTGTAGAATGTAAAAAAAAAGGTATACAAACAAATTTTTATACAACCAGCCTAGTAATTGAGGTGTACATCAAGCAAGTCACAAAAACCACAATATTTGGCTATAATTATTTAAAAGAAAGATTGGGTATAAATATGAAATACAATAAGGAACTTGCATATGGTGTTCAATTGTTTGGAAGGATAGTTTAAAAAAAAATACAGAAAAATGTACAAACGGAATTATACAATTAAGGTTTACACTTTGTGGGCATTTCAAACGGTGGCCCAATGATTAGGTACTACATCAAATGAGTTACAAAGTTATGTTCATTGGTTACAGTAATTAAAAAAATTGAGTATCAATATAAATCACAGTTAGGAACATGCATTTGGGCTGCATACAAACATTCAATAAAGCCTCAACAGTAGCTAAACAATCGACCAAATAGAATGATAATATCTTGTGCAACATTTAATACAGAAACCTGCACTAACAAAAATTAAAGAAAAAAATACAAGCAGAGTTTTTTTTAACTTTTGACATTTATAAAATATGTAAATTCAAAATATGTACAAATATTGAAATCACTTTATTAAACATAAAAATGAAGTGAAAAAATCAATATATTCAGACAAAATTAAACATCAACAAAAGATTTTAATCAGAATTATAAAATTAAGAATACCAAATAAATTAGCTTGAAAAACTGAATTTAATGAGATGGGTACACCTAGTGATCTGTTTGGTTTGAAATTAGTGAGTTGCAATATCAAATCTCCACATTGTGATATGCAATCGATGTCTGTTCTGAAGCAGATTTAAAATTACACTGAAGCCTCTCTCTACCAGATACGATGATGAAAATGTCAGCAAATACTTTTGTATCAGTCCATAGAGCCAGGTACAGAGTGGAATATCTTGTTGCAGCCAAAACTTTTGATAACCCTGTTTAAATTATACCTTGAGATCCTCAGTTACGCTGATGGTTATCAGCTTATCTTGCAAAATTATATTTGGTTCTACACTAGTAGTGTATGGGTTATCCAGTCCAGTATATCCAATGATAGAATATCTATGAACCTAGTTTTGAAATCTAAGTGAAGAGCCTCCCCAAGTGATTGACGTACAGCAAGATGTTTTCTTCTTGAATTGTGCCTATCTTAAATAAGTAGGGGTACTGGGAAAATTCAGATCTTGCAATATTTTGCTTAACAAACATTAATCTGCCAACAAAAGCTGATATGACTAATTTTGCTTTGATGACAAATTATCTCCTTGCAGTTGTAAATTAACATCCATTAAATTTTCCAAATAACTCTGTTAAATGCGCAATTCTTCCAAATTGGAATCCTCTACTTCCAAACACTCTAAAACAGATTAAAAAAGTGCAAAAAATCTCACCAAATATAAACCTTTTAAAAGCTAGCGAACTTTGGTATGGAGAACCAATCGATAAAAATCTTCACTTTCCTCGCATAATCAGGCGAACAGTCTGGTGTTCAAAGTATTACTTCAAATTTTGTTCACAGCTGTTATAACAAAATGAAGCGATTGATGCAATTTGTCACTAACATTCTTCGCTACTAAATGTTGCCTATAGATTATGCAGTGAACTGCAAGAACTTCAGATATGTGTTGTTTCACATAAGTTATGAAACTGCGATAATGACCAACCACAGCTGGTGCTCCATATGTCACAACAGAGATTATATTTATCAATGGAATCACTTTTTCCTTGAAAAATAGTTCCATTAAATTAAAAATTGATTTGCCACTGGTGTCAGTTTCTAAAGTTCTAGCATTACACCAGCAACAAAGCTTCATTACTGGGTAATGTTAACCAATTTGGAGGGAAAAAATGTTTTTTTTTTTTTTGCAAATGATTACACAGTTTTCCACATCATGATTCATTTTGTTAACATGTCTTTCTGTGTTATTGTTCAAAGGAATCCTTTTTATAATATCTTGTGCAGGTTTGTAGAGTAGTGTTCAATACCTCCAGGACAGCCGGCAGAATTAGTTTCTCCCCTATGGTGTGTGGCTTGCCAGTCTTTGTGATGAATAAGGATATGATGTATGATGCCCTTAATCCATCATTATTTTGCTTAGATGATGAAACAAACATATTATTTATTGTAGTTCTCTTCAGAATTTTATCTTAAGTGATTGAAAGTATGCAGTGTCTTTTTTGTCAGGGTATATTCTGTTCAAGTGATCTGTTATTTTTAATTGTTTCATAGCACCATTGCTAAAGACTTTTTCACATACAAGGCACATTTGGTAAATATTTGTTTGATAATGATGGAACAAATCCTAGCTTCAAATAGTCCAAGCTGTACTATCTGCATTTCTTTTTTATTTGTCACATTATTATCATAAGAAATAAAAACTTTTATTAATAAACAATTTCGACAGCCCCTGTGATAAAAAAACAATAAAGTACGTACTTACTTGAAATAGAAGATTTTTGTTCAAACTCAAATAAATAAACTATCTTCTGATTTTCTTTTGCATAATACTGCTCCACAATAAATAATTATATTCAAAGTTCAAATCATAAATAAGTATGTGACATCAAATGAACCAATTTATAGTATTTTATGAAAGCATGACCATACAAGATTATAGATTCTGTTAATATCAAATATTGTCTTATCCCATTGTGAACAAATGTGGACATGCAACGATTTTTTTATGTCTGCATTTGCTTTGATACATTCAATAAGATAATGCACAGACATGTTTGTGCTACAAGTATTTTCATGCATTCTTATATGTGACTTTTTTAATGACACATTTTACATTTCCATTCCCAAGTTTGGTATGTGATGTGTTTTTATCAAAAAAGTGTTTTTTTGAATTATTTTACTTTTTAATTAGATACCTATTAGAATCATGGATATTTTGAAGTAACAAACAAATAGCAGTAATAAGGGAGTCTATTTTTGCTGTCGTTGAACCCCCAATATTTTATCAAAATTATCGACCCCTAGAAAGTTCAAATCATCCCCAGAGGATCGATATCAATCACTTTGGGAACTCTTGGTTAAATTATACAAAAGTATGTAATGCTTCAAAAGAATGTGAAAAAGCTGCAAATGTAATAGCGTGAAAACAGCTTTAAAGTCGAACAAATACATTAACATTTCATTTATTTAATATATGAACTTTTTTTTAAAATAGTTAACTATACTATTTATAAATATCATAAAGAGATCTGCAGAGATTCCTAGCCAGGAGATAGATTCACTAGTGGCTTTATTAAGTTCTTCAAATCTACCCGTGATTCATGTTTAGCCTCAACAATACAAGCCAGAAAATGCCAAGTTCCATTTCTAATGTAAATAAGCATAGTGATCATGAAACATTTCTGTAACTAAAAAGATCAAATCTAATTGGATTTATTGATACATCCAGAAAAAGTAATTTGTTTGGAGTTTCACAAGAAGTCAATTTCTTACACCATGATTCTTTGTTTGAAGTATTTTCATGAATTCACATTAATAATGTTGTTTCATGAAAGAATTATGTCGAATATGTAGAATTACATGTCATAAATAAAATAGACAATGAGCATCTGCAAGTGTCTATATTTCTACTTTTTGCAGATAAGGATGCTAGCAAATAGACTGAATAATCCTGAAAAACTAGAATAACTTCTATATAAAAAAGTTATTGCGAAATTGAATGGATATGGGTAGTATGGCTGAGGTTGAAAAATAGAAAGTTATTACCTCACGAGAAATACATTAACAATGACTTAGCATTAAAAAATGTACTAAGGACTGCGAATTTGACCATGAAATTAAGGACATATTAAAACAATTTCTCTATAGCACGATTGAAAAGAATTTTAGGATGGTGTTGTTAAGCAACCCGAACTTAAATTACAAAAGGGCCATGGATAAATGCACCACACAAGAAATTATGCTGAATAATTCATCAGAATATGTATTATCACAATAGTTAGAGAAAAATCATATAGTGCAAAAAACAACAACAAAAAAACATATTAAGACCCCAGTAAACCGAATAAAAGTGAGATGTGTTATTGTTGGGGAAAATCTGGATATTTATAAAATAACTGCAAACATATAGAAACTGGGTAAAAAAAAAAGACATTTAGCATCCATCTACCGTTTTAAGGAGCACAGAGCTATTAATAAAAAAATATCAACCTACAAATTTGGGGGGGGGGGATAGTTAATAAGAGAGCAAAAGTAAAGAAGCATAATGACAATAAAATGAACACTGGATGTGGATATTTACAGCCAAATGATAATGATCAAAGTAGACAGTGGAATGGACTTGTCATTGATATCTAACAGAGATTAAATAAAAATCAGTGAGAAATACAGAAAGATGTTTACACATTAATGGAAACAAAATAGACATACTTAGGAAAATTGTTGTACCAGTAATGTTAAATTTGGGAATAAAATTTCTCAAGTTATATGTATAATAAATAAAGATTTTAGTCCATTACTGGGAAAAAACTGGTTTCAATTCATATCAATGTGAAAAAGAAAGATCAAGTAGAAATTCTAATGCAGAAGAGATACCTGGGATTGTTCAAGTCCAGATCAGTGAAAATGAGAACATGACCAATGCATGTGCACATTAAGGATGCACAACCTATTATTTGTAAATCTTGCAAGATACCATTCACCTCAAGAGAAAAGATAGAGAAAACACTTGATGAGAAGGTTTCTAAAAAAAAATTTAACACCAATGGAAAATCCATCTTAAGTCATACCAGTGGTTACAATAATGAAGCCAGATAGAAATGTGAGATTGTGTGGTGATTGCTGAGTCACATTGAACAAATATGTTAATAAAGGTTTGTATCCTTTTCCAAATGTATGCAAAGTGCTAGCATCACTGCAAAAAGCTACTTATTTAGCAAAGACAGACCTAAAGGTGGCACTTCATCCAATTCCAGTTACTGAAAAACCTTAGAAATGTTGACACTAACTAATCATAAAAGATTTTACAAGTGAATAAATTGCCTTATGGTATCACAATAGTGCCAAACATTTTTCAGGCAAAAATGGACATTCTTTTTAAATTTATAAATGGTGTGATTTCCCATATGGATGACATGTTGGTTACCACTAAGACAGAATCAGGATTAGAAAAGAAAGTAGACACAGTCTGCTCAAAGTTGTAAAAATGAGAGCTAGAATAAATATTGATAAATATATTTGGTCCACTAAGAAAATAAAAGTGCCTCGGACATATAAATGCATATAGAAGATATCTTAATCCAGACAAAATAAAGGCATTAAAAAATGCTGAGAAGCCAAACAATGTAAAGGAATTGCAGGTATTTCTGGGATTTTAAACTTTTACAAAAGTTTTTTAAAATGGAAGTCACACTGAGTGTATCATTTTAACAGCACTTGAAAAACCAATTTTGGATATGGGCCAGTGAACAAATTGGCTTTTCAAAAATCAAAAGATCCTTTAACATCTGATAAATTGTTGTTACATTACATAGTGATCTCGATGTTATAATAATGATAGCTGCATTGAAATATGATATTGGAAGTGTTATTTCTTACCTGTGTTATGGAGGTGATCTCCACCAGCTCTGTTGAAAAAAATTACAGCCAGATCGGCAATAAGGCATTAGCAGTGACTTTTGCCTTTAAAAAATTCCAACAAATATATTTATGAGCAAAAAATCAAATATGCACAGACCATTGCCTGCTAATGGGAATTTTCAGCATTGGGAAAAAAATCCTGAACATATCAGTCAATACATGTTAGGTTCGATTAATATCTTGTCAAGTTATGAATGTGAACTAGTTTGTAAGTCAAAAAAACATTTGGTTATGTTGATGTTTTGTCTTGGTTACCTGATGTTAAGAAGAAGGAATATTTTTGTTTCGAAGAAGAAGGAATATGGCATTAAGAAATTAACTACATAGACATATTAAACTCTGTAGTATTTAATAATTCAGTTTTAGATTAGAGGACTAAGTAATTTAAGGGACACATCTAACTAATGAAGTGGATTAAAGTATGAGTGGCCTAAAAGTTATCCTACACAAGATAAAATTGATTTGGAAAGTATGAGATAATCTTTCAGTCTGAAATGAATGTGCTAATGACAGATTGCATACGAGTTCCCCCCAAAGGCCAAAAATATATGTTGGATCTTCTTCATCAAGGTACTTCTGGAATCAGGAGGTTAAAAGTTTTGGCCTGATCCTATGTATAATCGCCAAATTTAAGTGATGATATTGAGTACTTGGTTAAAAGATGCACTAGCTCTCAAAAAACGGCCAAAATGCATCTAAACAGTTAAAACCTTGGAAAAAGTCCGCAATTCCTTAGATACAAATCTATTTAGATCATACAAGGCTCTTAAATAGATAAATAATACTGATATTAGTTGATTAAATTCTCTCATTGGATGAAATACAGATTAGTAAAAAAACACAAGTGTGAAATGCACCATAATCATGCAGAAAAAATATTTCTACTCACGGGTATAATAGATAATGGAATCTGTTTTACTTCACAGAAATGTAAAAACTTGTTACAAGATACAGGGATTAAGCTCATCCTGAGAGTTTAACAGAATAATGGAGAAAGCAATTCGACATTTAAAAAATACATTGAAAAACTAGTCTAAAGGATGGATTGGAAGTATTAATGGACTCTATGCTTAATCAATATTTTACTGTGAATACAACAAAAAATAAAATTTCAGCAGAGTTATTAATGTGTCATCCATTTCATACTCATTTAACTAAGTTATTGCTACCAATTATGGAAAAAATAATTACGATGATGAAAAATTCAAAATAAGAGAAAGCATATAGATATGCGATATTCTAAAAAACAAATGGATACCTGATGTAATATTGAAAATATTATCAATTCAATTATGACTAATAAAATAAGAAAGCGGAAGGAAAACGAGAAAACACATAAATCACTCATTTTGATTAATTATCTCCAGACATTTATGAAAATAATCTATTAAAGAGGTAAAAGGAGATTTTGTTAGACAATCAAATGAGTGACAATGATCAACATCAATTAGAGGATAAAAAGGAGTTTTTCCAGAAAGAAAAACAGAGTATAACTATTTCAATAGAAGAAGTAGAAATATTACTACCAAATGGGAGACTGTCTGTAAAGCTTAGAGACTACATATGTCATTGAGCCCATTGTTTCTAGAGTAGGGGGAGAAATGGAATGTCTGTGTATATAAAATATATTGTAAATAATAAATTATTTATTTTTAAAACTATTCTAGAAAATCTACAATGATAATGTGACTACAGTAAATTAAATTGAATAAAATTTACTTATATATTAGAAAGTTGAAATTAATAAACTTCCATACAGTCATATATGGCATATGCTGGTTGTTATATAGAAATATTTACTGCTAAAGGGTAAATAATTGAAATCAAATCATGACTGCAGTAAGAAGTTAGTAATGGGATTATGGTTAAAAAAAATAATAAATCGTGTTTGTGATGCAAGTACTCAAATGGAACATTAAAGAGTTTTGTTTGTATACAGAAACAGTTATTGTCCAAAAGACATTTGGATTGCTAGAAGATAGTTACTTGTAAAAGAACTATATGCATACGTTATTAATATACATGTTTGTGTTTAAAGATTTTCGAATGGGAGATGTGTAATTTGGTTTACTCCTTGCATGCAAAATGTCTATTCCACTCAAAAGATAAATTATAGGGACTATTTGAATTAATACTATACTATTAAATCCTAATTTTTTACACTAATTTTTTTATTATTAATAAATATAATTATTGTGGGTTATTTGTTATTTATTTTATTGCTGCCAACTAGTATTTTGATATCGTCAGGACATAGCATGTTAACAGAACAAACAATAAAAAATATTTTCACTTATTGCATTCACCATCTGTGACAAGCAAATAACTAACATTGAAAAAGGAATAATATAACTCATTTTAATAATAAAATTATACATCAATATAAATAATATAATTTGTTAATGCAAAGATTTCTAATAAAATTAAAAATATTTCTAAGAAAAGGTTTATCCAATATGAAGATGTTTATTCAATTTTACATGATAGTTTTATAGAAGACATTAAAAAAAAATACAGAGAATTTAATGTATTAAAATGAGTTAGTCATTAGATCGGAATAGATATAAAGTTAATAATGTTTGCTGATTCTTTTTACAGATGACTGATCAAAGTTACTGACCAATTTGACATTCAAAATATTTTATGATTATAAACTCAAAATATTATTATAAGTTCAAGTCCTGTTCATTTTAATTAATATAAGTTTAAATTAACTAACTATATAACTTGGCAAAGAATCCTAAATACTGAAATATAGCATCACATTTAAAAAATAAGATATCTACATTCCAAAAATCTTTTATGAACATTTGAATAGCAGAATATAAAAATTATTATTATTATTATTTATAATTTTAAAAATATTAATATTTAAAATGAGGAAAAAGATTTTAATAAAACAACTAGTACACATTTACTGACAGATTGTTATATTTTATAAAATACAGTGAAACCGTGATATACACTCTATCAATATACATGACTTCAATTATATGTTATCTGAAAAAAAAAGTAAATAAACACATTAAAATTTATAAATTTTATGATATAGTAGCAGCCATTTTGCCATCTTGGAACATCATATGTGATCATTTATGTTAAAAACATTTCTTCACTTTACATTTAAACTATACACATTTTATTTGTCACTTTATTATCCTTTCTAAATTTGAAGTGATATTTTCTAAAAATAAAGCTAAAAGTTTTATGATTTAATAGTGGCAAAAAAAATAAAAAATTATAGCAAATATTGTGTCATAAAGTTTCAACAAGAATATAAAATGAATAAAAGTAAACAGGTTAAGCGTATACATTCCAAAGTTGATACAGACTTATATGGTATAGTAAGTTTGTCATAATTTTATTTTTGAATGAATGCGAATAAGTAAACACACACACACACACAATAAATATATATATATATGTAAAGGTGTCTTCTCAATTCATTATTATTAATAATTATATTATTATTATTGTTAAAATTTTTATTTATATTATAATCTTAATTTATAAATGCACATAGAAAAGCATCTATGTTATATATGTATAGATTGAAAAGTACTGCACATGCACAGTTCAACAAACAATACATATTGTATTGTAATCAAAGTATATCAACAAAACATGAGATATGACTATACATGATGTATGAGGAACTATAACAATATATATATCTTTAAAAAATATCTAAAAAGAATAAAAACCATTTAACAATTTCTTTGTTTGGGATTAAATAGTATTCTTGCTTTGAAAAGATTGAATTTGAGACTGAGAAGTCTTATTGAAAATAGATACTAAACAGTAATGACATAATTAATGAGTCACCAGCTCAAATTAAGTAATGACATATAAATTAATGAGAGATCAGCTCAAATTAATCCAACAAAAATTTAATTATAGTTTTGGCAATCATAACAATGCAAACTATTTTCAGACTACTACATGGAAAAAGAAATACATTTAGAAGACAATTTAAACTAAAGACATAATACATTGTATTAGAATAATTGTGAGAGAAAAGCTTTTTTAAATTTGTTATTGGATTAAGAAACTAATTGGAAAAAATAATTTTCATATTGTTTCAAATAGATTAATATATAATACCCATTTAGTATTTGTGAATGCTTTCAAAATTCACTACAAATTATCTTTCTATTGTAAAAGACTTGCTGCAAGAACAAAAGCTTGAGATATTATTAATAAACTATGAGCAATGGTAACCTGTAACAAAAATGAAAATATTATTAATACTTCATGGAAATGTGGTATTTCTATGTTCATCAGCCTCCAACTATTCCTTGATTGTGGAAAACTTCAATCAATTAAAAACAAAAAGTGTACTTATGCGATTGTATAATTAATAAAAATTATTGTCTGAATAAAATTAGAAATTAAGTTAGATCGAATTTAGACTCAAATTCAATGTTTACCAGTATGTAGACTATTTCTTAATATGAATGGATTTCAAAACATATTTATTCTTCACCAAAATTTATTTCAGTAAAAATAAATATGGCTATTATATTTACTATTCATTCATTTTATATGCCTTATCCAATACATTCTTCAGTTTGGTGAATGAGATAACATACAAATAAAAATTTCTCAATGCAAAAGGGTCATGCATCACTTGCACATCACAAATTCTGCAAAATAAAAATCTTATAGTTAACTAATTATCCCAAACAATTCAGTAGAAGTACATTGAAGTCCATAGGTTTCAATATCCAAGTTTGCTTTTCTATCTAAATAGCATATAAAAGCGATTTACCCGCTGAAGAAAAAGCTATAAGTATCAATCAAAAAAAAATCAAATCAATTTAGGCCTAGTACTTTCGAGGTTTTCTCTCATATTCATGGCCGAAATAAGTTATAAATATTGCGGTAATGTTATAAAATAATAAAATATGCAAATGCGAATTAATTTGTCCATTTTCTCGAAATAGAAAACCATGTATCACGTCTATTTATGGCATTGTTATCACTGACAATAAAATATGCCTTCTTGATTTTTCTTTTGCAATCATTAGCTTTGGAACATACTATCTTGGGGTTGCAGGGTTCAAACACATGGCCAGCCTGCTTCTCATGTTCTAAAAAGTTGTTAAGATATATTATTTGATTCTCAAACTAGTTTCTGGCTTGTGGCCTTCTTCAGTGAGGAGCCTTGGATCTGAGAGTACTGCACCTAGACCTTAGAATCTAATACAACCCTCCACCAGCCATCTTTCATCTCCACTTTACCACAAAACTATGAGTCTCTAGCTTGCTGTGTGTGGCAATAAGTATACTGAATTTTGCCTGTTTTAACAACAGTTATAATAAGCAAGCATAAGAAATGGTGATCATGTGATGTTTATTGGCTTAAAATCAATCCTGCCTAATAGGATAGTGGTGGCTATGGTTATTAAAGAACCAAAGACACCAAAATGTATAGGTACTGAACTGAGTTCAGACTTATATGACTATATAAGCTGATGGGGTTGAATTGAAAATATTAAGGTGTTTTCAATTTAAGACTCATAGTTTTGTAGTAAAGTGGAGATAAAAGGTGGCTGCTGGAGAGTTGCATTAGATCCTAAGGTCTAGATTTAGTGCTCTCAGATCCAAGGCTCCTCACTGATGAAGGCCACAAGCTAGAAACTAGTCTGGGGATATTGGATGAGTAGGCACTAGATGGGGATTTTATGCACAAGTCTTCTAGCATCCATTGATTACTCTAGCTTGCTGTGTGTGGCAATACATATAGTGAGTTTTGCTTGTTTTAACAAGTTATAAGCAAGCATAAAAAATCGTGATCATGTGATGTTTATTGGCTTATAGTGGTGACTATGGTTATTAAAGAACCAAAGACACCAAAATGTATAGGTACTGAACTGAGTTCAGACCTATATGACTGTATAAGCTGATGGGCTTGAATTTTAAGACTCATAGTTTTGAAGTAAAGTGGAGATTTAAGGTGGTTGCTGGAGGGTTGCACTAGATCCTAAGGTCTAGGTGCAGTGCTCTCAGATCCAAGGCTCTTCACTGACGAAGGCCTCAAGCCAAAAACTAGTCTGGGGATATTGGATGCGTAGGCACTAGATGGGGATTTTATGCACAAGCCTTCTGGCATCCATTGATTACTCTAGCTTGCTGTGGGTGGCAATACGTATAGTGAGTTTTGCCTGCTTTAACAACTATCCATATGATTGAAAATCCAAGGATGCAATGCTCAAAAACTCTTGTTGGGCCAATATTATTGTCATAGCAATGTTTAATATTTAAGATTGCTATTGCCATTTTCTAGCCATGTTCATGAGGGCATTAAATAAGTCTTATTTATTTTATATTATGATTTGGAAATTGTAATTTGTAGGGCCATTTGAAGTGTTAGATTTCATTTTTTATACCATTTTAATTTGATGCAAGTTGCAGAGTATACCAAATAAGTTGAATATTACTCACTTTAGGTCATTACAATTTTAGTGTTTTAGACATTTTGGTCCATTACAATTTGGCATTTTCAATTGAAAGTTTGAATGTGGACTTGTTGATGAACCTTGCACACTTTTTGTATTTTTATACCATTATAGTATATAATAACATATAAACCGTTATTATCTTGCGGTAATTTTTTTTATTTTTACCATAATATTGTTCAAGCTGTTGGTTAATTATTTTTCCTAATCTTTTCCAAAAATGATTAACATTTGGGAATCTAACAGTGATAGAAGAAGATGCAGTGAAGTATTTTCAAAATTATGAAATGGTCATGATATGAAAGTTAATGTACGAATGGAGATAATGGCAGTGTAATCTCAAAATGTGTTTGAAGTAAGTATTATTTCATCATGTTTTTTATTTTGTTTATTACAGTTATATTAAATTTTATTAAATTACAATAATTTGGAGTTTTATGTAATTTATTGTGTTTTTGTAATCACCTTAAAAAAAATTCAATGAAATATTTAATATGATAATCGTCCTAAAAAACCTCCAACCATATTGTTTAAAACATGACACCCCTGAAAATGAATAACTAACAAAAGAAAATGCCTAGCAAAAAGAGCCAAGGAATGATACATAAGTACCAAGAAAAGTAATAAAGATATTGTAAAACAACAAAAAATGGAATTGACTTACTTTTTAAATAAACCAATATTATTTTACAAATAAATATTTAATTACAAAAAACAAACAAATGCTTTCCCTCTATCTAATTTTCCTGCATGTCATACACGCACACAAAAACAATAAACAGTGACATAAGAAAAAAACAAAATCAAACAAAATAAGTTAATTTATTTAAAGCTAAAGAAATGAAAGTTCCAAAGTATTAAAAAGTTAAAAATAAAAAAGACAAAAAATATAACTTACTGTGTCTTTATTTTTACAGAATAAGCATGATTTGGTTTGCTTCTATATAAAATTAATTTCTGCAATTATCTGCAAATTTAAAGTGAAAATTGGACAAAACAATAATTTAAGTTCTATATAAAAAGAAAACATGCATTAGATTATAAATTTAATCTATTAAAGCAGTGTTAAAACTTCTTACAACTTAAAGCAAAAGAAGCCTAATACTATAAAATATATCAATAAAATTTAATAGAATTAGCATATAATCAAAACAAAAAAAAAAATTATCTAACATTTACAGAACTCTTAAGAAAACAAATACTTAGGAATAAATTGTATTCATCAATATGCAATATAACAATCAAAAGTCAATGCATTTTAACAATGCTGGTAACTTCAATTTCATAAATTAATTTTAACACATTTATTAATATAATGATATAAATTTGAGAATATCTGTAAACAACACAGAGGCAAAATTTTCCATACACTAGTGCCCTCATTGCAAGTCAGAGTAATCAATAAATGCAGGAAAGTTTGTGCATAAAATCCCTACCTAGTGCCTACTCATCCAATATCTCCAGATTAGTTTATAGTTTGTGGATTTCATCAGTGAGGAGCTTTGTATCTGAAAGCACTGCACTTAGATCTTTGGGTCTGAGGCAACCCTCCAGAGCCACCTTTTTAACTTTTTAGTTAACTATAGCATTAAATCCAAAATGAAAACACAATAATGTTTTCAATTCAAGCTCATTTATTTGTATAGTCGTATAGATCTGAACTCAGTTCAGCATCTATACATTTTGGTGTCTTTGTTTCTTTAAGATTGATATTAAAACACTAAATATCATATAAGCACCATTCTTTATGCTTACACAAGATGTTAACAGAGGCAAAACTGGCTTGCATTGAACGGCGCTGCTGTGTAGAGAGTTTTGTCTGTGTTAAGCATAATGAACAGTGATCACGTGATGTTGAGTGGTTTAATACCAATCCAGCCCAATAGAATTAAGGTGACTGTGGTTATTAAAGAACCAAAGACACCAAAATGTATAAATTCTGAACCGAGTTCAGATTTATATGACTTAATACAAGCAAATGAACTTGAATTGAAAACATTATTATTTTTTCATTTTGGGCTCAAAAGTTAACTTAAAAGATAAAAGGTGGTTACTGGAAGGTTAAATTAGATTCCAAGATCTAAGTGCAGTGCTCTAAGATCCAAAGCCCCTCAGTGATGAAAGCCACAAGCTAGAAACTAGACTGAGGATATTGGATGAGTAGGCAATAACCTTCTTGCAACCATTGATTACTCTGGCTTGCACTAAGTAGTGCTGCTGTATGAAGTTTTGTTTCTGTGTTAACAGCTTGTGTAAGCATAAAGAATGGCGATCATGTCATTTGTAAACAAGTACACCCATTCTAATTCTAGAAAAAAAAAAAAATTGTGATGATTATACTATTCAATCCAAGAAATAAATTGCAATATTGCCTTAATTTTTTTTGAGTCAAACTCTTACATTTTTTGAAAGCAAACCAAATTATAGCTCTTTTTCTCACACAAATACCAAATTCACAATATTTTTTTTTGGCAAATAAAGATGTATTCATATGATATTAGATTCAACTAAGAGAGCTGAAGAATATACTATTTGGTATGATAATTAACCAAAGTGAAAACCAATCTAAAATTTGAAGATTTTTTTCTTTCATCATTAGAAGTACTTTTTTTTTTTAATATTTATTTTTAAACCAAAATCTTCATAGACTGCCTTCAAAACCAAAAAATATTCTGAATATTATTCTTTGAAATGGAAAAAAATAATGCAATTATCACTTCACTATAAATTTAAAAGCTTAAAAGTTGAGTTTAATTATCACATCTTGATATCCAGCTCATAAAGTCACTTATAAGCTGTTGCAAAGATTACTTGGAGCTAATATATATCCATGTTTAATGTTAGTTTTCATTTCAGATTTTTCAGAAACAAAAATGCCTCTCCCCATCATTCATATAGAATCTATAGTTAATTTTAAACATTGCCATAAATCATTTTGATTAACTGAATCAAATGTTTTGATCCAAATTAATAAAAGTAATACATAATGTTCACCATTACTTCTTGGATGTCTGATAATCACTGTGAAAGTAATTATTCAGTAAACTATCTAAGAAGTCTCTTTTTTATAGTGGATAGTTACATTTCATGATAATTATTAATTCTTTTTATCCTTATTATATTTATAAATTGTAACAATAAAATCACCCTTAATAAACAAGTGATGCAATTTCAAGGATTCATATATTCTTAAAAAAAAAAATTCCAATAATTTTAAAACCACAATATCTTAATACTTCATCAGGATTTTAAAAACCTTTCCATTTTTAGAATTGTAAAGCTGGATTACTTTGTTTAAATAATTTTTGTATTATTATTCAAAAGGGGATCAAACTCCTTCCTCCTCCTGTTCTAAATATTATCAATATTGAATAAAACATCAGAAAGTCATTAAATATATATATATATATATTGTAATGGGATAGTGTATCAGGGTGGAAATCCCATGAGTGGTCATGGGTTGATGGCAAAAATTATTTCAAAGTGAAATATCAAATTATTAAAGTAATGTTTAATAATCACAAAAAATATACGCAATTTTATATATCGCATAAATAGAGCATGAGATCATAAGAACTCTTTGAAATTGAGATCAGCCAGTTACTCCTTAAAGCAACTAAAAATATAATTAATTATACATCCACCAGCATTATCTATAAGTATAAAGTATAAGTAGTCTCCATTCATCATCACAAAAGATCAATCAAAAAAATAAATCAACAGTCCATCTTGTGGGTAGATTGGAAATGGCTTTTCTGTAGACCAGGCTAACTATTGAGCCATTGACAGCTTGGACAATTATTTAAACATAACTTTGAATACACCATTTAAGTGCTAATCCATCAGAATACATAATAAAAACAATTATGCAGGGACATTAAAACATGCTGATCATCATCAATGCTCTGGCCACTTTGAACCATTAATGTACTGGCCAACTAAATTTAATTTCCAATTAGATTAAACTAAAATAAAATGTTGTGCAGGGGCTTTAAAGAATATTCTCTTATGCACCAACCAGGATGATGATTGATCATCACTGGATGCCTCTTAAGCACTAAATACACATTCCCATTCATATCTTCATTTCTTATACTCAAATCTAGCTCGAAAAACATGTGCTCTATTTCTGTTATAATGACCAAGAGATGATGCAATACAATTTTTAACAATTGAATACAAGTTAATTAACAATAAATAAAAAATGATATTAAAGTGTAAAATAAAGCTCATATCAATTAAATCATCTGATTTTGATTTTCTATTTGACACTCCTTGATATATATACACACAGACATATGATGTGGCATAATTTCTGAACATCTCTGTGCATATCAATTAAACCATCTGATTTTGATTTTCTATTTGACACTCCTTGATATATATACACACAGACATATGATGTGGCATAATTTCTGAACATCTCTGAATCATATAAAATACATGGATTTACAAATATGTTCTAATAGGTTTATTCAAAATGCATATATATATATAGCACATATGTGTTATATTAATCTATTAACACATTCAATTTTGTCAAAATAATGACATTTTTATAATTACTAATTCCATTTTGAATATACATAAAATTCACACATATATGCAGATCAATAAAGAAAAATCAATTATTAAATTCTATCGTAATACTTTAGGTTTCTTCTTTTTTTTAAAGAAATACAATTAGTTTTCAACCTGTAACTGTTTTGATTGATTAATTATCAATGTCTTTAAATTATAAAAAATTTAAAATCTTTTAAATTATTTAAAAACAACTCATTTTTGTATATATACTTATCTGTGCTTCTCTGAAAATAGACACAGCAGCATATGTATAACTACTTTAGTAAACTGGAAGATTTCTATTGGTGAGCTTGGTTTTGGTGATTGTCATCATTAGGAAAAGTATAATTCAGGTAAAATGTCAGCAACAGGAAAGGCATTCAAATAATTTGTTGGCATACCATAAGGCTATGAATTTCAACACAAAAAAGTGGGTCATTTTCCTCCATGTGAATTCAAACTCCACCATTGAACTGTACATTGGCACTGGATCTCCTGCCTTGACTTCAGTTACATCTCACGAGAGTTCTGTATAAACCTGCCAGCTATTTCTCTGGCCAGCTAAAAACAACTTTGCAGCTGGTCTATTAACCAACTGTTTCTCAAAAATTTAAACTAGATTTTACAGCTAGCTATTAGCCAGCTGCTTCTCTAAAAATTATTAGCCAAAAGTGAATTGATATTTTTATCAGTCCTTTTATAGTATCATCTGAGGTGATAAAAACACATTGCAGACTGTTTTTAATCTGTCTAATCCTTTTTACTCTTGAGGTAATAAAAACACAAATTTAAAAACTATTTTTTTATTCTCTCTCTTGATTGGAAACAATTTTAATCCCTCCAAAAGCACTTTCAATTAAAAAGCTATATTTGAAAATTTTATAAAAGATTTTTAAAAATAGATAATAGAAATATATACAAGCATTAATAAAATGATTTTCAAAAATAAATCGTGCTTTTTTTTAAAATTTCAAAATCAGAATAATAATAATACAATATTACTATTTATTTAAACTTTTTTAAATGTTTAATTTATAACAAAATTCTGTTTCAAATTCAGAGATATTTACCCCTTATATATTACTTTTATTCCAAGAATGTAGAAAATATCTATTAAAATTTTTGTCTGTTTATTTCTACTTTTCCATTTAACTTTATATATATTTCTGTACACACCCTATATTATTGTGTGCCATATAAGACATTATAATAGATATTGTAAGGATCACCACAGGTCTCATTTTACATCCTTATAAGGACATAACACAGATTATAAACAAGGAATTAAACACTTGTGAATGTAATGAAGCGTCTGTGGACACACATGTGTTAGTTAACAAAATTAGTACCTCCATTGAACAGATTAAGCTGATAATTTATTAGATATAAAGGTTTGAATAAAGTCATACTTGTATTTTACAAACTTGAAATACCCGAAACAAAAAAAAAAAAGGAAAAGGAATTAATAAAAAATTTCTTAATAATGAGTTTTATTAATATTTTTAAATAACTATATTGGACTAAAAAATGTTACTTAAACAATTGGGAAGGTTTTGTATGAATAAAAAAATCCAGTTTTATAATCTAATGTTGTGAAATGAAGGGGGAAAGAAAATCTTGTAGAACGTGCTTGACAACAACCATGACAACAACTATTTTTTTGCTTAGAAATTATAACAAAAAAAAATATAAGAAAGTTTTTATTTTCTTTATTCCTTTACCGACGACAGATCAAATGATCTGAAAACCATATACTTTGTTTTGATAAAACATTCTTCATCATTTTAATAAACAAATAACACACAAAAAATCTAAAACTGTAAGTTGTTTAATTATATATATATAAAAATTGAAACAAAAGGTTATCTTTATGCTTTCATTGGAATCGAACGTTTATACAAACTTTGTACATAAAAAAACAAAAATCATATAGTCATTTGATTGAAACGTAATAGGCACAAAGACTCTTTCTTTCTATATAATTCTGTTTAACTATTCATTATAGAATAAGTAGAGATATCTATTCCAATAATCGACCATTTAGCAATTATAGAAACGTTGAAACTCTTGATTTAATAATAATTAATTTCAAAGACCAATTTTGACTGTATTCTTGTTATATTAAAAAAACTTTCACTCCATTTTATTATTTACAACACTATATAGGTTTATTCAAAACATAAAATATTCTAAGTACACGCTACTTTTAAACGAATTACACAATACGTATATATATAAAAGTTTTTTTTATTTGCTGTGTGACGTGTCTTCACACCTTGATGGATTTACCTGTTCATTGGCTCGATTCTAGATACTCCAATGGTCCGTTCTTCTGTAGTTCTGCCAATCAATGTGTCCTCACAATTTCTCTATGGTCCGGCTTATCAATTTCTCTAGCCATAATCCTTTGTCTTCCATAATTCATTTTATATTATTTCATTCCACCATTTTAACAAATAAATTATATGTCTGTAATTTCACTTCTGAAATATTTGTTTTTCTTTTACCAATCATTTCAAAAAGAAAATAAATTTTTGATACATACATTAACGTAAAGAATCATGCAGGCATGCTAAACAATCGTTGTGAAGGGTCGAGGCACCTCAGTTGTGTTTGAAGAAGACGATGTATGCTACATGTGTCTTTCCACCATCATGTTTATATACAATGGCTTCCAGATATTATGTTGAAGGCTACCAGATGTTATGTTGAAGGTTTCCAGATCAACTGTGAGAGCTTCCAAACCAGATGCTATCCAAGCTACTTGTTCATTTTGAGAGAAATGGATAAATTGGCAAAGGTACCACCCTGGAAAATGAAACAAGACTGATTATACCAGAGATGCTGAAAGTTCCCAATAGACAATGAATTTTACCATCTGAAAAAAGATACTACAATGACCCAAGATTTCTACAGAATCATCCATAGATTCATGTTGTCATGTTGTTTGTTGTTCTCATAACATTGATTTTGTAAATGTTGTAAGGTTTTCTCTCCTTTATTCTTTTACTTCCATATCTGAATTTTGAGGTGGAAGTGCAGAAAAATTCAATATTACGTATTTTATGATGTAAACAAGTTAGATTAAAATTAATTTTTTGTTGAAATAAAGGATAAAAAGGATTGAACTATGATAAAGACGAAACATAAAGGGAGGTAAGATTTACTGTTATTATTATTTTTTGAGATTACAGAAACACTCTTATAAAAAAAGTTCATTGAATAAAATTTTATTAACCATTTGTTGATATGTTGATACTAACAGTTACTTGTAAGTGCATGCGGTTAATTTTAATAAATTGATAGCAATGGTAATTATTATACATGGTAGTAGAGTTGAAATTTAAATAATTCAGTTTCCATTCATTTTATTAGTGTTATTTTACTTGTGACACAAGTACAAATGGACTCATTATTTTAAATATATTTCAAGATAACATTCTACATGGTATAATAGTTATGTCATATTTAATTCAAATGTAAAGATCAATGTCATTCACTTGTTAGATGGTACTAACGGCAAGTCATTATTTTAAGATGATGGCATGAAATGGAGATGCTGATGTATACCAAGTTACATGTGGTCGATGATATCTTGATTTTGTTATTTTGAAGAGATTATGTAAATGTGGAAGTATTGTAATTCATAGTTGCTATGTTATTAAGTTTATATTTTGTTCATTATAGTATTTCACATTCAATTATAATAAATTTGTTAATTAGTTAATTTTATATTACATCATGGGTCATATATGATTTATTGATAACACATCATTAACTTTTCACCTCTACTTTATATGTGCATATATATGCAGCACGAACCTAAGAACCATACAATATGAACCATAATGCCATCTGTGCTCACATCAGCTATTCAACTCCTCGTCATAATACATACCCGAAGGGAGTAGCTGCTCAGTTTACAATTGGGTTCAAATTCTGGAAGGTTAACGGATTATAGTGGAAAGTGGGTGAGTGTTACTAAACAAAAAGGAGTGGGCAGTGTTTAAGATCCGCTTAAACTGTAATGTTGCTGGATCCCTCCAATTCTCCTTGGATAGTAGGCTTCTTGTCACGATGCGTATAGTGGCGCTGGGCATGAGTTGAACAGGAGGGGCTAGTCGTCTGCCTGTTACAATATATACATAACATACTCTTTTAAAGCAAAAATCACACCAAAGTGACATGACAAACTTGAAAATTAAAATTGGCACTTTAATGTTTAATAACTGTTGAAATTTAACAAAATAGTTTTGCTTCTACAGAAAGAACACCAATTACCAATATAAATGCAATATGGCCTATTTTTGTTTTTAATGCAACTATCAATTTAACTTAGGAATTTGTTAGTCTATGATATAGCCAACAGTCAATGCCTAATAAATGCTTACTTCTTTTATATTCTGGTTTGTAGAAATTTTTCAGGATTTATGATAGTAAATCAATATTTTGTGCAAAAATCCAATAGCAGCAGATTATTTGAATTCATAGAGCTGATACTATTATTTCCAATAAAATAATATAATTCTATCCAATAAGACAAAAAAAGATTTCTTTCTCTGACTTTTCAGAGTGTAATATCAAAGCATAATAAGCATTGATAAAATAGACACAGATATCATTGCATAAACAACTTTAAATTTCATTATCCTTTTGCTGATACATCTAAAAACCCCAAGAGTAAAAGATAATAAATTAAACGGTACATCTTCAATATTATGAAGTCATTTTTCATTTAATAACTTGCCTTTCCATAAAAAACTTGTAACCATCTACATGTATTGCATCATTAAACTCCCTCCCTTTATCTTGATAGCTCTTTACTTATAAATAATATAAGTACTGAAAAATTTATAGCAAACAAAGCTTATGAATTTCATTAAGTGTGTATACATATATATATAAAACCCTCTACTGATGATTTATCTAGACTAACCATTCATATATCAGTACACATCGATAACATTTCTGACATACCTATACATTATTCTACAATAATATGTATTTTGACAGTTTGTTTAAAGTTAAATAAAATCGGATATGGTGATAATTCTCGAACCTTCTGTTCCCTATATATATATATTTATATAAGGCTCTAGTTATTTCTTGATCACCATATACCAAATTTTATCAGAAAGTCACATTTAACATTTATTTATAAAGGTTTTATTAGAATATACAGGTTTTGAATTTAATTACTTGTATTCAAAGGACCACTTTCTTTTAAGAAAGACCACATACAAATATGTTACACTTTGGTATTATCATCACAGTTCACATGACAAGAATCTTGCTTTTCTTAGCTCAGAACATGAGTGCATAATTTAATAAAAAATCAATGTTACCATTGAAGATGAGACTACTGAGCAAATGATGCACAATACTGTCAAATAAATGAAATAAAATAATAATTTATTTAGACACTCAATTTATTTCATAAATATATAAGAAAAATTATAAAAATTATAGATTAATTAGAAATATATGCACATCTGAATAATTTACATGTATATCTAACTATATCTTAAAGATATTCGTTAATAAAACAATATAAATAATATACCTTCAAATAAAAAAAAAGAAAAAGAATTAAAATGGCAATTCTTTACATTTACAAATTACATTACTATTTTAATAAAACCTTCTACATATATGCATAAATCAATAATATATAATAATAATAAATCATTATATATATTCCTGCATAGTTCACCCATCTTCGTATAGTCAACTGCGACAAGTGCAGGCTATTTCTTCTTGCATGCCTGGGTTCCCTAATCAAATATTAGCCCAGTCTAGGTTGTGCGATGAAGCTAAAGACTTATAGCCACCCTAAATCCTAGCTTCAGCACATCCTCTTCATTGGTATGTGTCCTTGGTTAAAAGCAGAAGCACCCCTGCAGCCAGAGACATCCATCCTCAGTTGTGAACCGTACTATCAGATAGCTAAGCCGATCCTCGTTAAATTTATTTACCTTTGACACCAATCACATAGGAAGTACCACAATTTCTAAGAAATGTTTATCTTAGCCTTCGTCTGCACTTTCTAGCATCCCTGGGTGACCTTAAATTGAACTCATTCATAAGTTATCACCTTAAACAAATAAAAATGTAATGAATTGTTAGATCCAAACCTAAAATGGGTTGAGAGATTCTCATATCTCAGTAAAGAGGGCACACATTATTGCTATAAGCTGCCACCACCTTCCATAATATTATGTAAAAGCCAATAGATTATATCGATCTAATAATATGTAAGCTACACCATCCTTGTTTAATTTCTGTAAATAAACATATTATTATTGTTAATTGAAACCTGTGTGATCCTATTAATTAGTTATTATATATATCATTCAGTAAGGGTATTCATTTGTCAAAACTAACATATGCATGGCTTTGTTTCATTAATACAATATTTCATTTGGTATCAGTATAGGGATGATTAAATTCTAAAATCATGTCAATCACTATAATGCAAATAAATTTGAGAAGGGCTTAGTGAGTGCTAGTGTATGGTAAGGTCGCAAGTTGCTGAAGAACCCCGAGTCCGTATTCGAACCGGAGTTACAGTACCACTGTATGAAGGGAAGCTGAGTGACATCAAGGATGTTAATTAGGTAGTTGAGACTAGGAAGCCTAGGTAGGGATTGAAACTAGGAGCATGGGGGTAATCCTGTGTCTGACTCCCTGCTTGGTCTTGTTGACTGATTATACAATCTTGACCATTACAATATCAACTATAAGTGTCTATTTAATTTAAAGGATATATAGTTTTACATTTTAATTTACTAGGCCAATACTAAAAACTAAAAAACAAAGATATTTTTTATATTAAATTGACAATGCACTAAAAAAAAATAATTGTTTGTTCAACCACAATTAACTTGAAATACAAGCATAGGATGTTAAGAAATGAGATTGCCTTAATTAATTTCTTGACCTCCAATGCTTTTATTTCAAGTTAAATCTAAAAATCTCAATTGTAGTTCAACAAAAAATTATTTTATTTTATTCCATAATTTTCAATTTTATTTGGAAATGTTTAATAATCTATTTTGAGTTAATTTTATTGAGGTAGCTTGTAATATAATGAAGCAGTCGGATCCAAGTTTGATCCGAGCTTCATGAGATCCCACCTTTAACCAAGTTCAAACCCCGAAACTAATGGTGAATATTTCTGAATGTAATGAGACTTTATACTATCTTCAATATAGATTAGGTTCAGTTAAAACTGAGATTATTATTTAAATATTTATTGAGACTAATTATCTTATGTTTAAATTTGTTAATGTTATCAATTATCTCATGATAAAATATTCATGAAAAGATATATTTTAAATTACACCTGGGTCTCATTTCATGCGGATTTATTTAATGCAATTTTTAAGTAATGCAGTTCATGTTTCTTCTTAATATCTTTGTATGCGGTTTTCTTTTATGCAATAAAAATTTTTAGATCAGAAGTCGAGCTCCGATAATGCGCTATTACTTTAAATATTATAAATTTCGCACACTCACACGTCATATTTAAAGTAATAGCGCATTATTGGAGTTCGACTTCTCTCTAATAATTTCAATATTTTCAGCGCTTTATAATAGTACTGTAATAGATCTCCCTATTTTATATACACACATTAAATTTTACAAGATTATAATGTAAATCTGTTCAAACGTTATAGATGCCTATATTATGCATGTTTTTTTTTTCATTTTAAATCACATTCTATTTTTGCTTTTTAAAAAAAGAGTACGTAATCAATTAATCATTTAGTGGCAAGTTTATTTTTAAAAGGTGAGTTACAGCGGTGGGCACAATTAAATTTGACAATTAAAATCTGATTTTTAATTATAATTAACAATTTAAAAATTACGTAATGTGATCTGAAATTAATGTGACGCAAAACGATGAAGTTTGATTTTTAAACGGAATTGAAAATTAAAGACAAAAATAAGAATTTAATTTTTAATTGTTAGTTAAATTTTGTCCGACAATGGTGAGTCGGTGTCTTTTTATTATCGTAAGTCTAAGTTCTTATTTTTATTTTAAACTTTTAGTTCTTTAACGGAGAAGAAAAAAATACCCAAGAAAATGAATTTCTTTGGAAACAAAAATTTCAATTTTAGATCGCTTAGCGCAATCAGAAGGATAAAAAAAAAACAATTGAAAAACATTTAGTTTAGGCGAGTCCATGATAAGAGCAATTAAAAAAATGAAGTTGGCGCTAGTGGTATTTCCTCTTGGGATGAATCTGATATCTTACTAGTTTACAAACGAACTTACTTATTGTCAAATAGCGATAATTAAATTACTGTACATGTATGAAAAATATTGTAAATTATGCATAAAAATATATTGTTTTGAATAAAATTAAATACCGTAGTTAATAAATAAGTAAAAAAAGTTTGTCTTGTATCAATTTTTTTCAACTTTGAAATTTTTTATTAGTCATATTTTATTTCCTTATTTTTTTTTTGTACGAATTTTAAAGTAATTTTAAGTTGTTGCTTTGCTTTTATGCGATTTTTGAAAATTACAGTAACCTATCCCCCATTATTCAAGGTAAGTTAAGTATTTTTGTGCAATTTCTTTTGTGCGCATTTTCTGAGGAACCTATCTACCGCATAAAATGAGACCAAGGTGTATATGAATTGTGCGTATATATTTGTAGATAGTTAAATATATATTCGTTATAAAGTTTTATTACATCGGAATGTTTTATTTCATATTTTACCATTTAGATCAAATTTATATGATTAAAAGTTACATTCTTTTGATAAGCTTTCAGATCGTCATTTCCCAAAGACAATAGCGAATCTTTTATTAATTAGTTAAAATGATAAGTTGAAAACTTTAAGGATGGTGCTAAATTAAAATTGTTGGTTCAGATTTTACAAATTCATTTTCTAAATAAAAAATGAATTCAAAGTTAATGGATTTGACAGTCTTATCGGAGGAATGGATTGAAAAGCAATTAGAGAAAATTTTGGTTTGTAATAATGTAAAAGCCTTAGCCATAAGGCATCAAAATCAGAATGGGTGGGAAACTGTAGGAAAGAGTATAAATACCAGGAAAAGTTTCTATACGAAAGCCATTACTATTAATTTAAGAGGACATGCCACCATAAACTATGTCCTTTTTAATTTTGAATTTTAATAGTATTTTCAGCATGGTAGGCAGCTAACTTCTGGAATCTGATTGCTGGATTCCGGAGTTCTCTAACAAATCTTCAAAATGTTGCTGCTAAGATAGAACATTTCAATATCGATCATAAGCTGCTTAAACTCCAAAAGGAAACTAATCCATAAATGAATTCTACGTGAATAAAGTGCGCATCTACATTGTCTCCTAAATCCAACCGGACTCTATATTCTTGAAAATGAGTGAGCCATGGAAGGACTGGTAACCTTTTATTTTATAAACCGCAACTTTCTGATCTATTCATGAACTATATTTCAAATCATGATTTAAGTTAACTACTGCCTGAAATTTCTCTCTTCACTTTATAATGCATTAAATTTTGTTACAGTAATTCTCTATTCTTATATCTCTAGTATTAAAATTAATATCTTGTTAAATTTCTTTCTCCTACTATGGCGGTTCATTTTAACTAATTTTAATTGTATTTATTTTAATGATTCTTAATATCATTTATTTGCGATAATATTCCAATAATACTTTCAACTCTATAATAATCTCTTTCATTTAAGAAAATAATATTGCATTAATTATTGAATTGAAAGATTTATTTAATGTTTGATATTATTTTACCAATGGCTGATAAGTATTATTAGCTCACTTTATAAACACTATGCTCCTGACTAGTTTATTTAATTTACCCAAAATTATCTATTCATATTGATTACATTTACTAATGTTTTACGAACGTTAATAAGGAAAATAAAATAAATATATTCTAATTTAAATCTCATATTTTATATTTGTGTTCAGGGAGGGCATGATAAAGGCTAATTATTATTATAATTATATAATTGTATTTAAGCACATTTGGTCTGAGTAAGTTTGATTTTAATCTGATATGATCAGGTTATTACGTTAAGCATTCATTATATAATTTGGGTTTTATTAATTAAATACAATGATCACTATATAGTCACCATTCAGAACATTGCTAATGCGAGCCATCCTCCTGCTTCTTGAGTTTGTCATTTCAGTGATATTGATATGTTAAATATATAGGAAATCACTTCCTCCCTCGCTCGTTGCTGTATTGGAACACCAAAGGTTCGCAGCTGTGTCCCGACTTGGCTTTCCCCATGTTCCATGGATCATTTGTAGGCATAAAAGACTTGCTGAATACAAGCCACCCTCCTACTTCTTAAATCGCCAACAAACCATTTTATTTCATATTTGTTTTGCTGCTCTTAATACATTAGTACCATTTATTTCTTAGTTCAAATAAAGGCCCACTCTTTTGCTTTGTAAATCGTAAATAAATTGATTTCATTAAAATCAAACAATTTTATATTTATCGATAATTTAAATAATTTTCTTTGTTAAGTATTGAAGTTATACCCTATGTATTTATCATGCTGTTCATGAATTGATTTATGGATGTGTGGAAAATAAATCTCACCTCCTTCTTACATAAAATTAGAATCATATTTTCTTTTCCAAATAAAATACCAAATAACGAATAATGTTTGTAATTCATTTGGCACAAACACCATAGGTATCATTATTTACACTTGTCTACTTTGTCAGGGCATAGATAAATATATTTCTTAAATACTTATGTATAAATTATTGGCATATGAGTACAACTGCCATTATTTATTGTACACTGTAATTCACGCTCCAAAGACTAGAGATAATTTATAATACTCATCATAAATATTTGAACAAATATTTGTTTATTATTAAACATTTTATATACATACTTGGTTTGAGTGTTTAGTATTTATTAATTAGTTTTAAATATTCGTTCTCACTGTTTGTATTGGCAATCGAAATATACATTATGTGAATTTATTCAGAAATATCCATAGTCGCTTTACCATACATTAGTTAGAGTCAGAAAAGTGGTCTCAGTAGTCATCACATCTGTTGAGCTAGTTCATGGTGCATCGTCTCATGTGCCGTCAATATGTATTATCAATTAGGTTTTGACTGTGTTCATAAATTGGGTTCGAATTCAGTTTGGTCTTTGATATAATTCCTTGGTTTGACTGGATTTGAAGTCCGGTTTCATGGGTTCAGGTCATGTTGGATAAAAAATATATTTGATCGGTACAATAAAAATAACTAATTAGCCAATGATCATAATATTATATATTGTAATGGCATAAAAAATAAGGGTTAATCTGGTGTAATAAAAAATCATCACCATCATCTGAAGTCAAATAGTTTTATTGGAATGATTTAAAAAAGTCCTAGAACATTAAGCTGTCATGGAATAGTCACACACATTGCAATTTATGTAACAGGAGTCAAAAAAATAAAGACAAATATTTTTTTAAACAATTATTTAATAACTAATTGATTAACAATAAACAAAAAAAATGACATGATAGTAAGAAATTTTAAACATTAACACTTTTTGAGAAACAACACAAACTGATGTTCACGACTTCAAGTCACTCGAAAACAGTGAGTTTTTGTGTTACCATAGTGTTTTTACGCTTATTTTAAAGCTTAAAAAAGTACTGTAAGATGCAGCCCTCTCTAGAATTATTTTACAAGTAAAAAAATCAATAATATTGATGCAAAAAGCTACAAAATGGAGAAGGCAGGCTTTTTTAGATGCTGATTGGTTGGTTTGCATTTCAACTAAAAGAGTGCCTGTCAATAATTTTCATTGCTCCAACTTCTTTGTTTTGATTTTCAAAATGAAAATGTTTTAGTGTTTTTTTTATTATTTTTCATACATATTATAAATTATTTTCATAAAATATGCTGAAAATATAGTTATTTAAAAAAATAGTAAAATTTTAGTAAAAAATTCTTTACTTTTATACAAACGTAAATTGAAAAAGAAACCAGTGCTAACAACAATTTTGACACCTGTCAACAAATTTCATTGTCCCAAGCTCTATTTTATTTTCAAACAAAAATGAATGTTTTAGAGTATTTTTCTGGCATTTATTTACATATTATAAAGTATTTTGATAAAATATGTTGAAAATATAATTATTTTACAAAAATAGTAATATTTTAGTAAAAAATTCTTTACTTTTACACTAACGTAAATTGAAAAAGAAATCAATGATATCTGCAACACTTTCTAATTTGTTACAAACTTTCTTTTGTTCACTTTCATAATTTGACAAATTATTAATATATTTTTTACAAACGAAACTAAAATGAATATAATATTAAAAGATGAATAATTTTACTGCCGATTTTGTTAACTGACCAATCAAAAGTTGTAAAACTTTAATTCACTTATCCAATAAAAAAATTTTCCAGTGAAAGAGTTAATTTCATCAAAAAGTATATTTTCATTATAATCATTCAGTTAATTTCTATTCATAAATTAACAATAAATTAATTGAGTTATTTCTTTAAAATAACTAAGATTTGGAAAAACAACAACTTCAAAATCAAAGATAATCTTTGATTTAGCTTAATTAATCTTTTGTTAAGTTTTTAAAAGAAAATTGAATGAATTAAAAAATGTTACACAATTTGAAAACATTAAATTAATGAAAATATTTAAAATTATCAATTCTTACAAAAAAACATATTTTGAGGAGACCTTACAAATTATAATTTCCACTTATTCCAGTTATTTTCTTCTTGAAGGCTTCTATATATGAACATGATTAATTTGTCCATTACCTAGTGTGCAGTATTTCCATGTTAAAAATAGTAAGTTTTATTCCAATTAAAATTTCCAGGTAACAGTAACACATAGATTATTCTTGGTTGAAGACAAGGTTGTAGATTATTTTAGGGAATAACTTATCTATATTTTTATTCCAGTGAAAGCAGGTTACATAGAGATAGATGATGTCTAGCTTTTTGCTGAATTTAACACATGGTTTTCAGTATAGAAACCATTTCAATGACTAAACTCATAGTATTCTAAAACCTTGATTAAAACTTCTATTCTATGCAATATCTCGGATAAGATTCACGCAGTATTATGCAACAGCTTGGTAAAGACTTCTGCTTCTTTTTTCATCAGCTGGATTGAGTTGATTTCTCTCTTCAACAGTAAAGTTAGGAATCTACTTCTTATCAGACACCTAAGTCTTCTGACTTATTCACATCATTTTTTCTAGATGAATCTTGCCTTCAAGACAATCACAATCTTTCTCCAACATGATAGTTTTTATAACCAATTAGGCAAATTTTTACAAACAATTATTCAGCTATATCCTTCTTTAATCATATACATTGAAAAACAAGTCAAGAACTTAAATTAACATCGTAAAATTCTTAGCATTTCTTTCTAATTAAAAAAATTTTCTTACAAAAAAACCCCCAAGATTATCAGTTAATTGCACTGATTGGATTTTTGGATTGAAGAGAGATAAATTACAGAAAAAAAACAACTCTTGACTAATTAAAAAAAAATTCTCTTTTAAGGTTAAAATTAATACCTATTAAATAATTTACAAAAAAGACATATTTTCTCTTAGTACATTTTTATAGTTTAAATTAAAACTACTAATTAATTATACAAAAGAAAAAGAAAAACAACTTATTTCATAAATTTCTTTCCCCCTACAATCATTTATAACTTATTAAAGTATTCATATATTAAAACACATTATTTAACTAATTTAATGTTTAAGAATTCTCATACTATGATATAGGTACTTAAAATATTTATTTAATTAAAGATCCATTATTATAAAAATATGCATGGGAAAATTAAATATTTCCCATATTAATTAAATAACTCTAAACAAAATCTGACAAACATGCTGCCAACTAATTATTTTTAATGTAGCTATGTAGCCAACTGGTTCTAGTCTTATATGGAAAACACAATTGAGTTGAATCCTACTCTTGATATTTTAGTTTGATTCAGCCAATTTCATTTCACTACAGCAAGTTTGTTAGTCATGCTTATCTGTGCATTAAAATTTCCACAGATATACAAGCTGGGATATAATTTATTAAGCAATATTGAACTATTTAAGCAATTGTAGTTTTTAATATTTTTATTTCTAGAGATGGGATGAGTCTAAACATAATATATGCATGCCTGTTTCCAGCATCATGATGCACAGAAAACCTCATCACAGAACACAAGTTTGCAATGCAGCTGAGCACCATAAAAGCTATCGCAGTTTAAGAAAATGGTTGCCCTAATTCTGTCAAGGGCTAAATAATAGCCTGGTCTATAGTGAAAGACTTTCAAATTAAGTCACAAGATTCACTGGATTAATTTTTATTGTTGATCATTCATAATAATAAATTATTACTTTTGTGTAATGCTAGTAAGTTCTGATCTCTCATGCTCATTCCTTTTATATTAATTTTATATTTTATTTATTTGGGGATGATGACGGATTCATATCACATAATTCAGCCATATTGTGGTGTATTGTTACAATTGGTACCCATCTTTGGGCACTGTAACCCCAGATTCTTTTTGTATTAACACCCTATTTTTCAGTGCTACAATTGGTGCCCACATTGGGAACCATTAGTAATGATATGGAAAATAGAGTTAACCTGGGATGATGGAAGATCATCATAATTTGGAGTCAAACATAAAATTGAATATAAAAGGAATGAGCCAGTAATATGAGAAGAATGATAAATCAACACAGAACTAATTATAAGTAATTACAATTTTACCCACACAAATGAATAATAATCATTCATCATTATGAATGATCAACAATAAAAATAAATTCAGTCAACCGTGTGATTGGATTTGAAATGGGTCTACTAAAGACCAGGCTAATTATTTAGCCCTTGATACCTTGGGTCAGATTATTTAGACAATAATTTGAATACACAAACTAAAGTGTTAATCCATGATACAACAAAAAATAATGCTGTGATACTAAAACATGCTGATCATCAACACTGATCACTTAGTACTATTAATGTACTGGCCAACTATTAACTACATTTCTAAAGTAATGAATATGAAATGTGCATGGACTTTAAATGATATCACTTTTGCCCTAACAAGGATCAGCATAATTGGGTGTCCATAACACTAAACATAAACACTTACTTAATATCTGTTATTCACAAATCTGGTTAGGAAGTATTACACTGTGAGCAGGAGATTAAGCAGGTTATTATAAATCACTAAATAATTCCTAGATTTACTTACTATAAATAAAGTTTTATTGAGATCATTTAAAAAAATCCTAGAACATTAAGCTGTCATGAAATGGTCATGTGCACTGCAATTTTTGTAATGAAGCAGATGATCTGATGCTCAGATCCTCCTTCACAGCCCACATCCAATCTCCTACCATCCAACTATATTCAAACCCACCTTTACGCACATATATACATAGCTAATAATATATATATTTCTTTTCCTTAGTACTATAACATAAAATCACATAAACACGTATGTATTTTAATTTAAAAATATTTTATTTAATAATATTCTCATGTGTATACGGGCATAAGTAATAAATATATATATATTTCAGTGTAGGAGATTGCGAATAAATTAATAGTTATATTATATATAAGGTATCATATATGAAACTTATTATTTTTTCATGTATAATTTTGTAACCAGAAATGATGCAATCTTGTTAAAAAGTCTCTCGAAAAACAATTACCCGGAAGATCCCTTAGATAAAAGTAAAAGATTATGAATTTGTAATAATAAAAAAACCCATTAGTGGAAATTGTCCACCCTGGCTTGTTTTAAAATCATAAGATTTATTTTAAAACAATCGTTCGAGAAACTGATAATAAACTTGCATTGTTTCAAACATCTTACTAGATAAGAGTATCCGGTCAAACTATTCCAAATGAACCTTAAGTGCTTAAACTGCCTCAGGTCCAGCAGTAGTTGCTAAGTTACATCTTCAAAATAAAAGTATATATACTGCTGGATTTGAATCCACAAGGGAAGAGACCACTAAATAAATATGTTGCTATACATATTCCACACCAGTTTTAACTCACTCAATGTGCCGTGAGTAGGGGAAATTTCACCTTTTCCTTCCTTTCTAATATGCTGTTCCCATAAACGAAGCTCTGCATCCCGTACTAATGAACTTTATGTATTTTTCCAGTGAAAGTGAAATGCGAACTATCAAATAATAATGCTACCCTAGATCTAGTGAAACAATACAGATGGACTGACTCCTAGTAAAATCGCTCTTCCAAATAAGCAAGGTAACAAGAACTTTGACCGCTCGTAATTCTTAAATCCTGTCTTCTCTGTAATATTTATAATTTCTAATCATATATTAAATGTCTTCAAAATATGTAATTCTTATAACTCTATATAACTAATCAATATTAAGCCTCATATAAAATGTTTTCTTTTCTTTTATTTCCAAGTGGCAAATAATTTTCATTTAGATTTATGTATTTATATTTTAAACAGAAATGCCAATGATATTCTAAAATCGCAAGCATATAATTCATTTTCATTTTCCCCACCCATCATTTATCGGGTAATTAATTTATAACTTAACCAAAACAAGTCTTATTCGACTTGCCCAGGTGCTTGCGATTTTAGATAAACAAACTAATTATATTTTTATGTTTACTGTAGAAAAACAGATTGACATCTGTTTTTTATATTTTCCTTCCTAAATAATGCGCTATCTCTTATTCTTAAATTATATTATATATGTAAGACCCATCTTAGCTATTATCACCACCCATTTATTTTGTAATAAATTATATATTTTCATAAGGGCATTTATTAACCAAGATTGAGATTTATTAAATGTGTGGGAAGTAATGAATAATATTAAGTAACATAATGTAAGGAGGGGGGATCTTAAGATCTTAGTTTTATATTTAAGTAGAATTATTATCCATGTTTGCTTATTGAAGCCATATCATTATGCCGAATATTTCATAATTTATGGGCAATAAATATGTTTCGATAATCTTTAGAATTATATTTATATTGTATTTAGTGTTACATGCATAAAGGCCATTTCGTTTATATATATATTCGTGCTTCTTTCTCACATGGAGGTATTCGCTAAGTTGAGCCCCATCGTCATTCTCAATGTCCTTGAACCAGGCCATAAAATCACCCTGGAGACATACTTGGTCTTATGTGCATACTTTATATGGGGAGCGATCTGGGAAACCAGCCCAATAAAGATGTTGCCGACCACTCTTCGTCATCCGTGATTCGCCTGTACTTCACTCCAGGAAATCTTGGATTCTTTCATTCGTCAAACCGACCCTGCCTACGTTTGCAGAGGAAATCGGTCAACTTCGTTCTAAAAATTCATAAAGCACACTCCAGGATCCATAATTAGACCAACCCAATCAGCCGCCATGCACGCACCGCCTTTCAGTGTCTTATTAGTCACCCAGAAATAGTCATAAGTCGTAATGAGATGATTTCTTTAAACAGACATATTTCCATTAGTTGACTATACGTATTTATGCGATAGATTTAGTATTGTTTATATAATTATTCATTATCCGGCCCGCGCATTAATTATCTATAACTCAAATTAATAATAATATTGAATATAACCAAATGTAATATCTGCTTGTAAAATTGTCTTTTTAAATTAAGTAAATGCTTTTTTCGTCTCTGGGGGTGTAATAGTATTTCATAATGCATTCCAATAGCGCTAATTCCTTAAATCACACATATATATTATTGGCATAGCCACAAATATGTTATTGTTAAATATGAAATAAACATCTATATAATACATATGAGGCTAATGTCGGATAAATAACCCAACAATTTTGTTATGAATAAATCTTAAATATATATCGACTCTCGAACCATTGCTTTCTTTTAGTTAAGTTAATATCTTAAGTTATTAATGATGTTCAATATGACTAGATGATCTCCGCTAAATACATAATTAATATGCTAGGTCACAAGCCTTCATTGCTCATAAAATATAGCTAGTTATTAAGTTAGTCTATCATTAAAAGTTAGCCTAGAGTCGTTTTGTGTCTCCGATGATCGATGCCAGCGGTGAGAAGTTGTTGTTCATAATGTTATAGACCTGGGAAATAGGTAAATAGGGCAGAGTTCATGAGTGTTCCTGACCTGTGTATCTTGCGCACGATTGGATTCAAGGTACTTTTGCCTAGATGCTAGATCTTGTTACATGAACATACAAATCCGACCGGCACAGTAACAGGAGTTGGAAAAAATTAAAGATTAAGAAGTATTTTTAAAAACAAGTATTTAATAACTAATTGATTAACAATAAACTAAAAAATGATAGTATTATGAAATTTTAAACATTCATTGCATCAAAAAATACATTTTCATAAAAAAATATAATCATCAGTTGATTTCTATTCATAAATTAACTTTTGATAAATTATTTCTTTAAAATAATTAAGATTTGGGAAAAACATTTTCAAAATCAAAGATAACAATCTTTGATTCACCTTAATTAAGACTTTGTTAAGTTTTTAGAAGGAAAAAAATGTTCTACACCCAAAAAAATTAAGTTTAAAAAAAAAAATTAAATTTTCTAAAAAAAAAAATTTCATCATATTTAAAAGAAAATTGAATAGATTAAAAATATTTCACAATTTGAAAACATTAACTTAATGAATACATTTAAAATTATCAATTGTTACAAAAAATTCTATTAATAAAAATAATGTGCACACAAAAAATACTTTAACCAGGGTTCTTCCTAATTATAATTTCCAGTTGTTTTCTTATTTAAGACTTCTACACATGAACATGATTAATTTGTCCTTTTCCTGGTGTGCAGTATTTTGAGGTTAAAAATAGCAATTTTTATCCATTTCTTTCCATTAAAATTTCCAAGTGACAGTAACACATACAGAAACACATGCTCTTGATTGAAGACAAGGTTTCAGATTACTATAGGGGGTAACTTCTCTACATTTTATTCCAGTGAAGGCAGATTACATGGAGGAAGATAATGTCTAGCTTTTAGCTGAATTTAACATGTGGTTTTCATTGTAGAAACCATTTTTATGACTGAACTCACAGTATGCTAAAATCTTGATTAAAACTTCTATATAATAGCTTGGATAAGATTCCTGCTGTATTAGGCAACAGCTCAGTAAATACTTTCTTGTTTATCAATTGGCTTTCTTCAACAGCTAAGTACCAGACACTTGGATCTTGACTTATTCACACTCTCATTATTTTTTTCTAGAACAATCTTGTCAAGTCAAGCACAATTTGTCTCCAACATGAAAGTTTTTGTAGCAACCAATCAAATAAATTTTTACAAAAACAATTGTTCAGATGTTTCCATCCTTATTCATATACATTGAAAAACAAGTCAAGAACTTAAATTAACATCATAAAATTCTTGGCATTTTTTTTCTAATTAAAAAAATTTTCTTGCAAAAAGAAAATAAGATAATCAATTAGCTGCACTGATTTGATTTTTGCATTGAAGAGACAAAGAGAGAAAAGAAAACTCATTAAAAATAAAATGTTATCTCTCTTTCAAGGTTAAAATTAATACCTATTGAATAATTTACAAAAAAAAAAAATATTTTCTCTTAGTACTTTTTTATAGTTTAAATTAAAATGAATAATTAATTATAATTACTGGAGAGAAAGATAAAAACAACTTGTTTATATTATTTTATGAATTCCCCCCCTCCCACAATCATTTATAACTCATTAAAATATTCAAATACTAAAACATTATTCTCATACTATCATATTGGGACTTAAAATAGTTAATTGAAAACCCATTATTATTATAAAAATATGCATAGGAAAATTAAATATTTTCCCCATTAAATAACCCTAAATTAAATCTGAGGAACATGCTGCCAACTAGATAATTATTGGCTACTATATATAAGTAGTTCTCTTTATCATGACTACTATTTCCTGCTTTATTACTTCTAATTATAGATTTTACAATCAATCAGATATGGCAACATAGTGAGATTTTAAGAGAAATATTTTATCATCACACTTTATTGATAGTAAGGCTATCAAAGCATACAATTATTTATTAAGTGAAACTTTCCTTCTAAATAAAATTTCAAGGCAATTCATTATTGATTATATTGACTTATGCAAGATCACAATTAATAACTTCCAGTATATGTATTCTCCATTGCTTTTTCTACACCAGTCTTTTGCAAAAAAAAAAAGGGAAATTGAAGTCAAAGTTTCTGCATTTTTTTTAGCATATGGAATCTTTTTTCCCAAAACTTAACTATTAATAAAATATCATCAAAAAATCTGTAGAGATTTCAACCTAGAGATAGATTCATTAATGATTTTATTAAGCCTTTCAATTCTATTGCATAAGATATAGATTTGAAAGTCATTAATTTCATAGTTTGTTTGCCCACATTTACAGAAATCAGTTATTAAAGTCAATTTATGAAATTAATGAGCATAACAAAATATTCTGAACCTGTTGATTGACTCCAGATGTGTTTATGAAGCTCAAACCCACCTGGTTTATTCTTAGATCTGGAAAGAAAGTATGAAATTTCTTAAGAATTCTGTTTTTATAATATCATAATTCCTTGATTGTAGATTATTAACTGAACATCTGGGAACTTGGGTTTAGATTGATTCTTAAGAAATAAAACTATATCTTGAGATATTGGCAAATCCAATCTATTTATTAGCTTTCTATATATATTTCCATAAGGTAACTTCTGATATCTGGCGGAATATATGAAACAACAGGAAATCACTGCAAAATAGTTATGATTGTGACAGTAATATTTCTCATGATAATATATAATTGATTACCCATAAGTTTAATACTGTAACATTTTCTTCAAACAGGAACACAGTACTCTCCCATCAGAATATTTCTGCATATGTAATTAAAGGATAAAAATTTGGTTGTACAAACACATAATTCTATTGTCAGAGTTGTACAAAAAGATGGCAATTCCATGACAGACTTATGATGATGAAGATCTAACTTAAATGACTGAAGATAGGGCAAAAGAAAATGAAACATCGAGATAAGTCAGAAATGAGTGAATTGAAAATATCTAAAAACTTCTAGTCTTACTACAAAATAGCAGCTGATAATCTTAGTGAAAGACTGCTTATTGGTAATTCGGTTTTGTAACACTTGAAGATCATTCCATTTTCCACCACCTAGGGACCCTGTCAAGAATCTGATAACAAACGTATGTTTTTGAAGATAGTAACCAAAAATTATATTTTCTTATTCTTCTATGCACCTTGAATGTCTAAGTCGAAGATGTTCAATTTCTTCTTTTCTCCTTTACATTTTTTTTTGTCATGTCACAGCTAATTAAGTTTTTTTTTATTTTTATAGAAAAACATCTTAAACAAAATTATTTAAACAATATGTGGAAATTTAGTTAATTAGACTAGTTTGTTTATATAAATCTAATTATAGCTTTTACTAGGATATTAGTTTTTTAAATAAATAAAGTTGTTTATCCCATAAAAAAAGACTCTTGAATTTTCCCTATGTCCAACCTATTATTTTTTGTTATTGCAAATAATTTAGATTTAAATTCCAAAGTTTTCTTATAGTGATGAAGTGGAGAGTTTTTATATAAATGGATAGCATTTTAAATTGTCATAGTGGATTTTAATGCTATTTGGGAAAAATTGGAAAAAAAAAGGGGATTTACATATTAGTCTGATATGATGAAAAATGTTGCATAAAGAAATGTGTAATCAAAGACTGAATTAAACACATTTACAATCTTCTTGGAAAAAATTACATGTATGCGTGAAGACAAAGGCAACAGATTCGTGTTAATGTATACACAAAAAACTTTGATTATACACCTGGGTCTCTTTTTACGCGGACTTATTTAACACAATTTTGAAGTTATGCGATTCCTGTTTCACCGAAAGTCGAACTCTGATAATGTGCTATTACTTTAAATAATAAATTTCACGCACTTACGTCATATTGAAAGTAATAGCACATTACTGGAATTCGACTTTCATCTTAATAATTTCAATATTTTCAGTGCTTTATAATAGTAAGATTTTATGCAATAATGAAATTAAAATCATGATTTCCACATTTTATGTATACACACATTAAATTTTACAAGATTATAATGTAAATTTGTTCAAACATTGTGCATGTTAATTTTGCATTTTAAATCACATTCTGTTTTTGCTTTTTAAAAAAGAATGTAATCAATTATTAATCATTTAGTGCCCACAAGTTTATTTTTAAAAGGTCAGTAATAGTAGTGGGCACAATTAAATATGTCAATTAAAAATTAAAATCTGATTTTTAATTGTAATTAACAATTTAAAAATTACTGATGACGACTTGAAATTAATGTGATGTGAAATTTAATTTTTAAACGGAATTGAAAATTAAAGACAAAAATAAGAATTTAATTTTTAGTTGTTAGTTTCATAAACAATTAATAAAATCATCATCTCAAAGACCATTGACACAACATGAGTATGAAGTTGGCACTAGTTGTTTGCAAACGAACGTGTTTTTCGGCAAATAGCTATGATAATTAAAACGAGTATAAAAAATGTAAATTACTGTACTGTAAATTATGCATAAAAATATATTATTTTGAATAAAATTAAATATTATAATTAAAAAAAGTTTGTCTTGTATCAATTTTTTTCAAATTTGAAATTTTTTATTAGTCATATTTTATTTCCTTATTTTTTTTTTGCGCGAATTTTGAAGTAATTTTACGTTGATGCTTTGCTTTTACGCAAATTTTGAAAAGTCATAGACCGCATCCCCCCTTTTTCAACGTAAGTTACATCTATTTTTGCACGATTTTGTTTGCGCGTGTTTTCTGAGGAACCTATCTATCGCGTAAAATGAGACCCAGGTGTACTTGAATCATTGACTACTAATCAAGACCTAAAATTCAATCAAAAGAAGCAGGATCCAATTAGTATCAACAAATAAAAATCACTGTAAACCCTGAAGAACTTTGGTTGGTGGGTTGAACAGCTACTGTGAACATTTGCAGACACAGGAGTTTGATAATAATTAAAGGCAGATGTTCAGCTCCATTAACCTCAGTGTGTAAGATGATATGGACAAATGATTTCTTCTCATGGTGTGCAAGTAAATCTGGCTTGATTTCAAGACTACATGAATTAAATGTTGTATTGGAAGATGTGAGTTTGCACTCCTTTTCCTCAAGTGTGGTGATAGTGGTCATAGGGAGCTTGGTTCATTTGAGAGGGGGGTCGACGATCATTGTCTAGCCTGGGAATACCTGCTTGAAGGGTGAAAGTCACTATCTTCACATGAACTTCACCATAAAGGGCTAATGCACTCCTTGATGGATTATTTGATAGGTCAGGTTTCATTGGTTAGAATTAAATTTAGTGCATTTATAAGGCGGTTGGTCTGCTTTGGGCCACCGCTAATTTTTGTAATTGATGTTTTCTTCTAATATTTTGTGGGTGTGAGTCTGCACTCCTCTTTTCTTCCTCGGGGGTGGCTGGTGGCAAAAATTAGGTGTCTAGTTTATGGTGCAGGTTGTTGAGACAATTTTGCTGCTGCCTGGAGTACCTGCTGGGAGGGTGCATGGTCAAAGTCTCAGTGCTATTCCTGCTCTGGATGCCCCCTGATATGCTGGTTTTGGGCAGTGTCAATCTGGCCCATGACTTATTACTTCTTAGTTTTTCCCAAGTTGACTTTCCAATTTTGGGCAGGTAGACCGATTGTGGTCCCTGTCCACTTGGACTGCTAATTGGGAGGCAGAGGTATCTGGAATGTTTTTGACATGGCTCGGCTGTGGTTCGAGTTTATTGCTTGGTGAACTTGGGCCTTGGTCCTCGCTGCCTGTTGTGGTGGTTGGTGCAATGCTGGACTTGCCACCTATTCAGCTGAAGCATGTGGGTCATCGCTTCGGGGTCCCAGAGGTGGGATCATTGGGTGATGGTTAACTTCTCAACAGCCGGGCCATGTAGATCCACATACAGATACACATTAATCACATTACAGCAATTTTTATGGATGTAATTGTCTTTAAACATGTATATTTTACCTTGTTCCATTGAATACTGTGTAATCCTCAATGGGTAAATGTAACCGAAAATTTTTGTAATCTTTTATTAATAAAGGTTACCTTTGAGAAAAAAATATATATATATAGTTAAGATTAACCTACAGATCAACAAATTGCACTTCCATAAAGTTGAACATTTTAGCATTGCCAACAATAGAGAAGTTCATTGCTTCCATTCTTAAAAAACATTGCCACAAAGCATTTAGAAAGTCAGAATATCATATTCTATACCCATCATCAATTCCACTCAGGATTTTAGGAAGTGCCAAAATACACAAGGATAACACACCAGTCCAATTAATGCTGGACTTCAGCGGAGCACATTACACAAAGACAACCAAATGGGTGAACAACAAACTCATCCAAAACATTGGGCTTTGGAATATATACCCTCTAATCATCTTCAGAATTTGTCTCCAGCATCAAAGATTTGGTTCTTAGCCCTAACATCAAATTGGCCACCATGGATGTCACTGAACTATATGGCTTGATTAAAAAAGACAAATCAATTCAAATTGTTAGAAATAAACTTTTGACACAAAAAACAGCTCAACCTCAAGTAGCCTTTGTTGATTTTCTATGCTGACTGAACAACATCGTGGTGAGCTTTAGACAAATGGTTCTCCATGAAGCAAGGATGGCCCATGGGCTTGCCATTAAGCAGCATAATCACCAGCATCTTCCTCAACTATTATAAGATAATACCTGATTTACACCCTGCATCCCTTCTGATATGCATCAGATATGTGGATGACCTATAATTGATCGTTGCCACTCCAGAAGTCATCACACAGATAAAAAATGAATTGGAAACCAGCACAGCACTGGTCATGAACGTCACACTTGAAAATGCACACCAAGTTAAATATTTGGATGTTAACATACAAAGAAAAAATGATCTTTGTCACTATGTCATGGCCGTCAAGCCTTTAGAGATCAGGTGCCACATATATTCCCACTCTAATGCACCCACAGAACACAAACTATCTGTCTTATCATCATTTTTACACAGAAACAAGCTATTGTGCAGAATTGAAGCAGACACCAAAGCCAATTTAACAAAATATAGGGATGACACTGAATCTGGGATTCAGGCAAAACACCATCGATAAAAGAATTTTACGTTTCCAGAATAAACATCTCAATGCCCGCAGCAAACAAGATAAACCTAGACTGCTGCTTCCATACATCTCCAATTTACATAGTAAATTACATTCTATCCTCAATAATAGATGCAAATTCCAACAACTTAATCAATAACACCAAAGATCAAGTCCCACTTACACAATATACAATATTGCATGCCACAACAACTGCAAAGGGTCATACTATGGAGAAAACAGAGCATCCTTATCTGCTAGGTTGGCACAGCACAGATACTCATATAACAGAATTCTCAATCAACCCTCCATTTATTTGGTTTTTATACATCACCAAAACACATGCCAGCATAGATGTGTACCAGACAATCCCAATATCATATGCAGAGAGAGGTACGATCTGAAAAGAAAAGTTAAGGCCTTCATCTCCAGAGACAAAGACGCCATCAATAGGAAGTTATCAAGGAAATAGAATGTCTAGCATAATGAACACAAATTTGCATATCATTAACCTCATTAACAGTTAAGCTATGATTATGAAGGTGGGACCCTTTGAAAGCGCTTAACAGATTCATTCGTATTTATTTATTAACAATTTACAGCTTTGAGGACAATTGCGCTAAGCACACAAACAGACTAGTAATCTTTTAAAAACAAAAAAACAATTTTTAAAGTGAATATTAAATAATATCGTAATCAGGAGAAAGTTTTTAGTCAAAATGTTGGTTTATTATTTAATATTTACTTAAAAAATTGTTTCTGTTTTTAGAAGATTGTAAATGTATTTAATTTGATCTTTATTTACACATTTGTTTGTACTGGCATTATAATATAAGTGCATAATTTTCTCCATGCACAAAAAAGATTTTCAATAGAATGGATGTCTGAAGAGTTGGAGAGTGTGGAGTGGATTGAAGCCTGTCCATTAAAGTATGAAGATTGGATATCTTAATATAAATCTGAGCACTTATTATATATATGTATAGAGATGATAATCTAGACCAACTGATGAGTGCTGGTTTAGCACAAAATATGGATATTGGTGATTATTTATCTTTTAGACATGTATGTGATTAAGTGTTTTTCTGAAGGTTTGAGAAGTGTTACCTTAAAATTCAATATCAAGAATCTAAGGACCCAGGTTTGAATCCCATGCTAGTACTGTCACTGGTCAGGCCAGCAACAACTGAAGAAGAGGGGAGAAAAATACCTCTCGAAACATTGTGCATATACTAACCTGTTTGCTGTGATATTACTAACAGTTAGTGCATATACTAACCTGTTTGCTGTAATATTACTAACATTTGTTTGCTGTGATATTACTAACAGTTGGTGCATATACTAACCTGTTTGCTGTGATATTACTAACAGTTGAATGCATTTGGAATATTTAACTAAAAATTAAACTTTTCTAAAGACATTCAACACACATATTAGATGATGGAAATAGTCCAATATAAAAATACAGCTATGTGATTAAGTGTAACAGTGGTATGAGATAGTGTGTAGAGTTGAGAATCGAGGGAAAGTCTGAGCTCAAAATACCCTATATATTACATTGTTTGTACAGATATATATATATATAGAGCCTGTATGTTAGATATTAAATGGTACAAAATATTGTTTTCTCTTACCAACTATTGCCAGACTAAAACATATGTAAAATCTCACTGTCGGACTAATAAGTAAATACTGAAAAAAGTTGTAAATAAATCTTATTATGGTGATTATATTTGGACCAACAGAAAATATATCCTTCAAACAATGGACTTGCCTGGATTCAGTATCCAATGAATTGATGGATTGGTAAAATTAATCAATCAATGAATAGAATGATGAATTAAACAATAACAGAAACAAGTAAATAGGTAATGCTGTTCAGAATATCTATCTGCTCTCATTAAGGAAAGGGATCTAACTATAAAATGGTATTCTTAAGTAGTCAGCAATAATGAATTACTAGTTTTGTCCGTATTGATTTCAAAGCAGTGAGATATGTTGAACTGGAAGCTGCTAGATTCTAAACTTAACATGAGGCAAAGTGCTGTATGCATCTGAAAATGTTAGGCACTCCTAGAAGGGCACCCGAAGTCCCTTAGTATAATTGTCATACATTAATATTGTCATGTGTTAATACCATTGTGTTTTTAATAAATATTTAAACATATTATGAGTTTATGTTTATCACGATTGCATATAAACAGTAGTTTTGGCACAGTCCAAAAAACTTTATCCCCCCCGGATTAAAGTTTTAAATGATTAAAATTGGTTCATTAGAGAAATTCAATCCAGGCTATCCAGATAATTGATCAATCTACATAAATCAAATGTTTTTCAACCTGTAACCAAATCAAATTAAAAAAAACCTGAATTAAAATTAGTACATTAGTATTCATTTGTGTTGCACAAACTATATGAAATCTTCCATTCGCAAGTCCCTAAATTGTATCCCAAAGGTTATAAGATCTATAAAAAGATCACATATGAAATGGAGAAGGATATTTTCTGGAGTAACATGAAAATAACTTAAAGATATAAAAACTTAAGAGTAAAATCTGCTGGATTTATTTAACTATCATTAACAACAATAAAAATTATAAAGAATTCCCTCTTTGTTTTTCTTTATCATTTTTTTCAAGATTTGTTCTTAAATTTGCTGATTGATGAAACTATTGACTAAAAAAAAAGCATACAAATATTTTATCTCTCATCTCAAGAGACAGACATTTTCATTCTAATAGTTCATCATCATTATCTGAATTCAAATTTTTAAACTGTTTTGAGATATCAAATATAATTGTGTTTGACATATTCATCTTTAAGATTCAATGTTTATTAAAGAAAAGCCTTGAGATAATTATTACAATAAGTCTTAATGATTATTTATTAATAGAAATCCTAAGATTATGTAGATAATGAATAGATAAAACCAAATGATATAAGTATGAAATCATTTAGTAATAAACCAGTGATTATCGAAATATTTTAAAAATTATATATTTTAAAAGTTTAATAGTCAATATTTAAATCCCTGGGCAATTATATATTTATATTGATTATTTATTTCGTTTGGAAATCTGGAGTGTGTTCATGAGGGTTAGAGTTTTATAACACTCAATAACTGCAAATGCGTTTTCAGTACACGCAAATGCAAACGGAATACATATTTGAAGAATACATATTTGTAAATATGGATATTCCAGTTGTTCCTTGAGAAAGATTATAAAAGAATATAGTTGAAACAGAGTATTATTGTAATTTATAATAGTTCATATAATAAATCAAATTTTATAGAGTTGCATGTGACTTGTTTTATACAATTAAGTCCATATTTATTTAAACATATAAAATACATGTTGACATAATTTTCACAGAGCTAATATAACAAGTACAAGTTGTTTCGTAAGATTAGAATATACAAATATAGTGTGATAAAAAAAATCATAAAATTAAAATAGGACAGCTAAATCTAGCTAAGCAAGAATTAAAACATAGAAATTTAAGAAAATAATATTAATACTTACAAATACAAATGCTTATTAACAAGATAGAATTAAGCATTTAAAATAAAAATTAGCTAAAGTATAATAAGCAAAAATATTGTTTAGATTAGACAGCAAAATCATAATTTGTTTAAATGTACATATTTTAAACTACTGACTTTATCAAATAAAAATGGGTTTATAGGAGATAAGTGCACATGCTTTCACTATCTAGCATGAAATTATTCTACATTTATCCAACAAATTTATAATTAAAACTTTAATAAATCAAAATTTATTTAAAAACAAAGATAAATTTCTAATTTTTAAATAAAAATACAATATAGTAACAATAGAGCAAAAAACAATAGCAGCAACAACAACCACAACAAAAAAATAAAACAGCATAACATATACTTATTTTTATTTAATTAAGATTTATATTGTATAAAATTTAAGTTACCAATTTAATTTGCTTACCTGTTTATTTGTTCTTTTAGCAATGAAATGTACTGTATTTGATACTTTTTATTTTATTTATACTGTTCCATATGTATAATTTTGAACATAAACTTGAATCTGAGTTAGAAAACAAATTAACATTGTTGTGAGAAATAAATTCCAAACAAAAAAAACTGCAAAACAAAAAAACTATGACAAATATCATTAGTCAGCCATGTGTATAATGTTTTAGATTCTTTCCAAAAAGTGTAGTAGAATGCTGATTATCACCATAAAAAAAAAAAGGTGAGAAAGTAAAAATGATTTTTTATTAGTATAAATTTGTTTATATTTTTAAAAGATTGCAATGAAAATTAAGAATCAAAAAACAGGATTAAAACAGTGTCAAGAATTTTTTTTATTTCAAACAAAAAAAGTAAAACTTTTAACGAAAATATTATGACTAATGTCATTTATTGATTTAGGATGCACATGTGGAAGTTATTTAAAGTCTTTCTGGATAGCAGTCCAGTAAGCTGATTGATGTAAAAAAAAAAAAAAAATTTGAGAAAGTAAAATTATTTTTTATTAGCATTTGTTTTTAGTTGTAGAAGATCATTTCAAGTGTCAACATGAACCTGTGAATAGAACTAGACCAATATATTATATTTATCTTATATAAAATCCCCATTTTGTTTGTTGTCTGAATGTTGTCTTACTTTTTTTTAATTGGTTGCTTTAACAAATTACAAGAATGATGAATTTGACAGCATTGAAAAAAAAAAAATAATAATTATACCTAACTAAATTGTAATTTATATTATAAGCATTTTATGCAAGTGAAGGGTTAGAGTTGATAATTCCGTCATTAATAAAAAAAATGCTCAGAAAAAAAAATCAATACTTGTGCTTTTAACTGCAGTACAAACTGAATAGGTATGGTATATAAATTGCTTAAAAAATGTGATTACAGTAAATAAGTTCATGCTTGAAATGTGATATTTAGTGAGGAAAGAAAAAGAGGTGCTATATTACAATATTTACATTTAGTTTTGGTTAGCATAGAATTGAAGTTGTGTAATTTGATATTATGTAGTTCAACCCTAATTCTGCCATTAATTGTTGTCTGTAATGCTGTCAAATTCACATATCAAATATAACAGGTATATTTAAAATTTTTAATTTGGAGGCTTAATTTGATAAACAAGCATTTTATTCAAAGCAAAAAAAAAAAAAATTAAAGCAACCAATTAAAAAAAAAAAACTATTACAAAAAGAATCAATTCTCACATTTATTTTTCTAATATTATATTTTTTGTTTAATTTACATTAATCATAGAAAAAAATTGTTAAAGCAACCAATTTAAAAAAAAAGGCTGGGTACGTCTGGTATATATATATATACACAAAAAAAAAGAAGCTGTAGAACTGTTTTTAATGAAAATGTTATGACAGGTACCATTGGTAGATATAAAACACAAGCCCACAGGATACCATTATAAAAGAAAATTTCCAAATGAAAATGATTATTTTTTATTGACATAATTCTCACTATAAGGCAGAAACTTTTATTGACATAATTCTCACTATAAGGCAGAAACAGATTTAGAAAGCAGATTAATAAAAAATTACATGCAAGAAAATGGAACTATTTTCAAATGAAATGGCTAAATCAACATTCTGTGAATTTTTATTAGAGTAACAAGAAGAGATCGAAAACGCAATGTATGGGTAAGACAACAAACAGGTGTTACTGACCTTATTGAAAAAATTAAAAGATTGAAATGGAGTTGGGCTGGACATATTGCTAGAATAGGTGATAATAGATGGACAATTGAAATTTTAAACTGGATTCCAAGAGATTGTAAAAGACCCAGAAAGAGACCACATGTGAGATGGATGGATGAAATAAGAAAATGTGCAGGGGTGTTGTGGAGAAGAGAAGCTAAAGATCGGAGAAGATGGATTAAACTTGAAGAGACCTTCATCCTGCAGTGGATTGATAATGGTTGATGATGATGAAGTTTTTTGCATTTTTATTTTATGCCTTTAAAAAAGATTTATCAAAATCTAAAGTTTTATCAAAATTCATAATTTTCCATATTTATATATACTAAGAAAGAATAAACTTTAAAATGTGCTTCTAAACAATATTCTTTAGACATATTTAAATACACTTGCTAAGGAAGAATTTTTACAGGTACTTTTCTTTAAATTAAAAATAAGTAAGAAAAAAAATTACTAGCTTAATGCCAGTTTAAAAGTTTTTATAAAAAAAAATTATACCTTTTCTTTCACTAACGAAATTGATGTGTTATGTATGTATTATTATTTGTTATATCAAATATAAATAAACTACATCAATGGATTAGTTAGATTTGATCATCCAAAAAACAAGCAAGAGAGGATGCTAAAAATCCAGAAAAATGATAAAAAAAAAAAATTAAGAACCAAGGCAGACTTACATATTCTGTTCATATGATGATAGAAATTCTACTTGAAATACATATATAGTTAAAAAAAATGTGTTCAGAAAACTTTTACATTGGGAAATATTTTACAATACTATAAGTTTCAAAATAAGATGTGCACTGAAAGATCTGAAATTTTATGGTTTACATGTACTCCTCCAGCAAATAGACAATTATTATATATTATAAGCTTTCAATCAGACAAAAGCGCTTTTAAATCCTATATGATCAATCTAAAACCCTTTTTGCTGATCGATAGCCAATACATTCGCAAGCCAAATTGCAACTTCGTATTCTGAATTTGTTTGGAAGAAACTTGGTAAGTGAGAGGGTGACTAAGCTAAAACAGAAATCAGAGTGAGAAGAACTGAAAATGCACTTCCGGTTGCATTTGCGTGTACTGAAAACGCATTTGCAGTTATTGAGTGTTATAAAATTCTAACCTTCATGAACACACCCCAGATTTCCAAACGAAATAAATAATCAATATAAATATATAATTTCCCAGGGATTTAAATATTGACTATTAAACTTTTAAAATATATAATTTTTATAATATTTCGATAATCACTGGTTTATTACTAAATGATATCATACTTATATCATTTGGTTTTATCTATTCATTAACTACATAATCTTAGGATTTCTATTAATAAATAATCATTAAGACTTATTGTAATAATTATCTCAAGACTTTTCTTTAATAAACATTTACTACTATCAAGATGAATCAGGGATTTTTATGTATGCATTCTACTTTTAACTTCCTAGATTCAAATAGCAAATATAATAAAATATTTAAATAACCTTAAATGAAACAGTAATGATGTCTTGACCAGAACTTAAATGGTATCAAAATAACGATTAAAGAATAATATATATTTTAACAAAATTGTTTATTTCATGTAAATAACAAAACAATATAATAATAAAATACAAATCATAACTATATGATGAAAGATATTTATAATATGAATTATCTTCATAGGACAACAAATATTAAAAATAAATGTTTTCAGCTCTTTTGAAGGTGTATGGCGTGTATTGATTATATCTACATTTGATGTATAAACTCACAGTATGTGTGGTAATACAATATACATGCTGTAGAAGATGGATTGCAATGTTTCCTACCACTTTTATTTTGAACATATAATCGAATTAAATATCTCAAAACTATAAATTTAATACTTACATATTTGTCACTTTCTTTATCCTCTTGAATTTGGATTCAAATTTTATTATTGTAAGGTTTATTTTACAAACACTCTATGCAATAGATTATTTTAATACTTCTCCATCATGCTAGTGAAACTGGTATATAAATTATATCACAACAGCAAATCTCAACTTAAAATTTTAAATTAATTCTAGTATATATTTTAATACTTAGTATATGGTGAACCAAATATAAATAACCTTTATCCTGAAAAATTTACTACTTATTCTAGATAGTTTTATTCAAATATGGATCAAGAAAGGAACTTAAAAAAAAAAATCACAAATGATGAAATATAACTTAATATTTGTATTTTAAATAAATTTAAAATAATAGTTTAAAAAAATGTAATCTCTCTCCACCAACAAAGATTTAATATGTATTCATTCTCACTTATCTGTCACACTATATTCTTAAATATCGAATATAAAGTATACTATCTGGATTTCCAACAGAAATCTATCGTCAGATTTGGTATATTTACTACTCTAATAATTTATTAACCTATTAATTAAAACAAATAAATAACACATCATTTATACAAAATTTACATAGCACTCATATACTGAACCTTCCCAAATTTATCAATAATAGGACTCGCAAATGGCAGCAAATTTAACGATTTATAGCAGCATTATTATTCACATTTACTGAAGATTAAAATCACCACAATCAAATTAATCCATTTTGGAAAATATCTTGGATATTAAATGTATATTTTGAATTTCTTTAATCTCTTTAAATCTTTTGATAGTCATACGTATAAACCACATAAAATATTCAAGTAACTCTTTGTCAAAACAAGTACTATCACTACACTACTTTCATGCTTATGATGTTTTAAAGAAAATTATTTCAGTTGTTTTTATTTAATAACAATACATACATGAGGCACTTTCATAATCCTTCGCCAAATGCTTCCTTTATTGGATAAGATCCTAGGATACTAACTTAAAATTTTACTAGAACACATACTAAAAGCATATTTTTTTAAAATTAGAGAAAAATAATTTAGAAGTTTAATCCTTTAAACACATTTAGTAAGATATTCTAGAATGTCAATATCACAAATTTCAAATTTTCTTAACTGAAAATTTTTTTTATTTAAAAAAATGCATTGTTTTTCCTTTCATATTTTAGTTTAAAATATACCCATCACTGCTATTGAAATGGAGTAGAGATCTGACCCAGTCTAGGACACACTCCCAGATGCTTTCTACCCTGTCCCTCCTTGGGTAAGTAAGTACAAAAATGGCGATTTTGGATAAAAGCATAACTGATCTTACACTACCACTGAAAATTTTAGATTGACCTTTCATTTTAATTTGCCTATTTATAAGTTTTCTCCTGTGATGTCAAAATTTTACACAATGCATTTCTCCATGTAATTTATTTCCAGGATGTCTCCATAGTTTTGTAAATAATCAAATGAGATCTTACAATTTTTTTCTCAATTGGCGGGAATGTGTATACATTTTGAAATACAAAACAAAAATAAAAAAATGTTTGACATCTATTTATTATAAACAAATACTAGCCTGGGAATTAAATTGATAACTTTTATTGTTGTGACTAATGGATTTAAGACAATGTTCTAACCAACTAGGTTATTTTGTCAAAAGCCAGCTACTCCCGAAGAAGTGAGAATATCACTTAAAACATATTATATAGTATCCTGTGTTGAATCACTATTTGAAAAGTTTAAATGAAAAATGAATTTTTCTAAAACTATTTAATAATTAACTAGATGATGAAAATAGACCTATATATAAGTAAAATAAAATCCATCATTACAAACTTTTAGACAAATATTTAATGAATATTTTTATGAAACTTCCTTAATTATATAAGTTTTGCTATGAAAAAACAAAGAGGTTTATTTAATCCATTTTTGTTTTCATTTGTCTCTTTCTTAATATGAAAACTGGAAAACAGATTATATTATTTTAACTGTGTTTTTTTTGATCACAAACCAAAAACAAGAAGCTACTAAAGCTGAAAATAAATGAAAAATATTAAGCTTCACTAAGACTATCATAAATTCATTCAGTTTCATGCTCTATACCTAACCATGTGCATAATATATTTTCTGCTGTTAGAAATTAATGATGGGTGACATCAGCTGTAAAACTAGTCAGATTTGTGTGGATAGCACAAAACTAGTTAAAATATAGTATTTTTCCATATCAATGTATCACAGTCCTGAGTGTAGACTAAGAAGCAGAAGTTTAACTCAGTCTTAGCATATTTCCTGGAATCTATGTTTAAAAATAACCTTTATATTAACTAATATTTCTCTATAATCAGAAGATCAAAAACAGAAAAGCAGAAATTTATTTAACAATATACCACTAATATAATACTTTACAAGAAAACTGATTGTTCCCCCCCCCCCCCCCCCCCCCCCCCCCCCCCCCCCCCCCCCCCCCCCCCCCCCCCCCCCCCCCCCCCCCCCCCCCCCCCCCCCCCCCCCCCCCCCCCCCCCCCCCCCCCCCCCCCCCCCCCCCCCCCCCCTCATCTATATATATATTATCTAAGGTTAATATGATCATAGTTAGAATTAGAATCATATAATTTATAATTGCAAATAAAATTTATATTTATAGTCTTTAAATTGATAAACTATGATTGCAAGTTGCTTAAAATAATTATTATTATATAAAAGATATGTTTTTTACTAATATGATTGTATGCACAAGCTGTTGTTTATTTTTTTTTAATTTTATTATCAATTTTTCATTTTGTATGTGTGTGAATAAAAAGATTATTGGTTATATTAAAATTTAACTGCAGACTCATTTTCTCCATTTTTCATTTATGATATGGAGAATTATAATAGAGAAATGTTGAAACTATGACAAGTTTGGCCCCCAAAATCTAAAATTTATTTTATGTTATTATTCAATCATCTTTAAATATAGCTTTCATAATTGCTTATTATACTAATTGGTTTCATTACAGAATTTTGAATCAATACATGTATACAATATAAATTAGGGCATTTGGTTTGTGATGATAGTATTTTAGATATGTTGGATTATTTCCATGAATACAACCACCTATTAGTAATAACACCTAAAAAGACAACACAGGTTAGTATATTATTTAATATTTTGAGTAATATTATTCCTCACTCTTCAGGTATTGCATGTTTGACTAGTGAAATTCAATATTCTAAAGGTGTGAGTTTGACTTCTATGCTAGTATTGTCACAGGTCAGACCAGCAACACCTAATATTGTGTAATCTTTGTGTGTTATTATCAACAGTTGTTTGTATTTGAAAAGTTTAAATAAATTTTAAAATTTTCTAGACATTCAACATTTAAAGATAGATGACAGAAACAGGTCAACATATTACCACATCTAAATTAGGGCACAGATTTAAAGAAAAAACACTAAATTATTTTGTTTTGATATAATTCATTTTATATCTATACAAATTATAATATATATATAAACTGCTGCACACATAACACATTTATAATTGAATAATACTTCAATTTAGTGGCATACAAAAAGGAGAAAAAAAATTCTTTTATTACAGCAAACTAATTTTACTTCATCATTTAAATAAAAAAGAGGAGGGAATAATAAAAGGAGGATTCTTCACTACCATTAGAGCAACTGTCTTATTCTACTCATTCTTTCTTTATGCCATTTCTGCTTCACCCCAATCTTTAAAGAACTGCAAACATTTTTCTGCAACTAAACATATAAAATTAAAATTAGAGATCAAATCCTTGCACCTATATGCAGTCCACATGGAGCTTAATAATTTTACCTATGCTACTGTAATCACTGATCATTAAAATTCGAATACGACTTTTGCTTTGATATACAAATAATTATCATTAACCATATAGTTTACTCATTTAAAATTAATATATAAATGAAACATCAATTGAATATTAGTCCATAAAAAACATTTTAAATCTATCAGCATATTTTTCCAAACTTTTATATAAATTCCTTTTGGAACTGATTTTAATAAATATTCTATTAATCCCTTTTATGATATTTAAATTATGTGCACATATATACTAGCTGTAGCCATGGCTTTGTAAGTCATTTTTAACTGATGTTGATAACACATGTAAATATTCTTTAAATATATTTCAATTCTCAACTACATTACGTTGTTTTATTTTTCACACAAATAAAATCATCAGTTAAACAAATAAATAAATTACAATAAATAAATAAACGACCATTGAGTTTATTCAGTTGAGTACTTTCGAAGGAATACCTTCATTATCAAAGCTGTGTGCAAAATAAATTGCGAAGTAAAACTATTAGTATGAGAAATGCAAAATGTATGCAAATTATGTTTGCCATTTTTTGGAGAATGCGTAATACATGTCTCTTTTATTCATTGTGTTACAGTCCAGATTGATAAAATAGGTTTCTTTGATCTTTTTCTTTAAGTCATGGCGCTCTTTGCATATGATTTGAGGGTTGTCTGGAATGCACTGGTGTCCTGTGGGACCTGTTTGTGCTTTGTTGCAAGCATAAGTATGCTATGAGAGTCTTGTGTGTAATGTTGCTTTCGTTTCCCCAATAATATGATGCAAGACAATTGTTGTATGGACATGCTATATTATATACTGCTGCTTGCTGTGTGTGTATTGGAGGTAGCTGATCTTTAGTATTATTGAGAATTCTATTGAAGTTTGAGAGGAGTTCAATAGAATTCTCAATAATACTAAAGATCATCTTCCTCCAATACACACACAGCAAGCAGTATATAATATAGCATGTCCGTACAACAATTGCCTTGCATCATATTATGGGGAAACGAAGGCAACATTACACACAAGACTCTCGCAGGATACTTATGCTTACAACAAAGCACAAACAGATCCCACACACACTTCCATCTTTGTACAGCATAGCACCTCCGCAAGACACCAGTGCATTCCAGACAACCCTTGAATCATATGCAAAGAGTGCCATGACTTAAAGGGAAAGATCAAAGAAGCCTATTTTATCAATCTGGACTGTAAAGCGATGAATAAAAGAGACAGGTGTTACGCAATCTCCAAAAAAAACGGCAAACATAATTTGCATACACTTTGCATTTTTCGTACTAATAGTTTTACTCGCAATTTATTTTGCACACAGCTTTGATAATGAAGGTATTCCTTCGAAAGTACTCAGCTGAATAAATTCAATGGTCGTTTATTTATTTATTGTAATTCATTTATTTGTTTAACTGATGATTTTATTTCTGTGAAATATATATCGCATATATACTACTCATTATAAACACACACCCAAAGCGATTATTATTGTTTTATTTTATTAACACGAGTAAAGCTAATCCTCAGATTTTCACTGTTAGTAGAATGATATATAAAAAATAATAATAATACAATTGATTATTAAAATATACTTCTAATTTATATATATATAAAGAAGTTATATTTATCTAAATTCCATTTTTGATTTTTTATGTATTAAATACCAAATAAAAATTTCCCTTGCAATTTTTTTTTCCATTTCTCTAGCTGTTTGTTCCATTGCCATTATTAGAAAGTTTGATAATTAAAATATATTTATAAATTATATTTTCGAATTTTCACGTATTGAATACCAAATAAATTTTTACTCACTAATTCTCTCCAGTTCTCTAGCTGTCCCCTCGCTTTAATAGGAAGTTTGATAATTAAAATATATTTACATAAAATAATTATCAACAGCAGTATCATAAAAATAAATATCTTTCATTAAATACAATAAAAATTTTAAAATAAATTATTTTATACATCTTTATCCTGCTTAGTGAGGGCAATTGGCTCCCCAAAACTCATTGTTAAGCAAAAATATTGTGTAAAGAACAAATAGTTATAATTATATCCTATGGGGGAAAATTTGGCTGGTTACTTCAACTAAAATTTACATTATAAACTATAATTAAACAACTTAATCTAGTACATATAGTAATTAAAAAAACTCTCTTAATGTATATTAAATGTTAGTGTAAACTATCCTATGAATATTATGCAAGTATGCACTTGAAATATGTATTATGTATGATAATGTAACTTAAATCTAAGTAAAAAACACTTATCTTAACGTTGTTCTTTCCAGTGATCCATTCATCAATCATAATTATCTAATATTCTGAATGAGTTGCTTATTTTAAGATCCATTGATGATTGGTTTTTTTGGAGTAGTACGCCAGATGATGGCTGAAGAATCTCTAGAGAAAAAGTTTAGAATGAATGGTTGACATGGTTCTTGCATTTGTTTTTAATATGGGATGCCATGATTTCATGATTTTGGGAAGTTTCAATACACCTATGATGGTTTGAACACTTTGCTCTATTTTGTCTTTAAAAATAGTGGCGATGGTAAATGTTAATAAACCCATAGAGGAACAGATATCACAATTTCCTTCTCTTTCCAGTCGACTTAAGATATCCATTTTCCAAGCACAAAGATTTTCTTGATTTTTTTTTATGGTCATATTAGTTGCAGTCATGATTCTAATTGAAAATGTATGTAAGTATAAACTTTTAAATAGAATCACTAGGAAAAAAAAGTGTCTTCTAACTGTCCAAAAAAAGTACAGTAAAATGGACAAGAAAGTAAAGTAGCTGTTAACATTTTTTTGTGTTCTTCCACACAACTGTTTATTGTTATGCTGAAAAAAAATCCATACTGAAATTTTATTTTTTTCAAATTTGTACTACTATATTATATTACATGCATGAAAGTTTTTAGAATTAAAACAAAAAGTGTAATAATAACTTATTTAATTGATCATAAAGACTTGTTATTTATCATTAGTGTAAGAGTAAGGCTTTTTTTTTTTACAGTATGTACTATGCAGACCTAAATAAAGATTACTTTATATAAAAATGTTAGCCGTGGCATTTTTTTTTGCCATAAGATGTCGTATTTTATTAAATACGGCAAACATGTTCTTTGAAATGACTTAAAATTTTTTTGACTAGTGTAGTCAAACTATTTAAATTAATAATAAAGGTATGAATCTTTATCAGTTTATTTGTACGCAATTTTGTGTTATATTTTTTAAAACTGAAAATGCTTTTATCTTAACAGTTTTATGCTAAATAAAATTTCCTTTTTTTCAGTTCTACATATTTATATATGTGCAATAATGTTACAAGATAATCGAACAAATAGACTAGTCAAAAACATAGCTTATATGGCAACAGCATTTAAGGATGGACAAATATCATTCTATCTTTTCATAGTTTTTGACATAGCACAGCTTGGTGGAATGTGATTACTTCCATTACAATTAGATATTTAAGTTATGATTATTTATTATTACATGTGCATGTATGAGTAAACCAATGCCACTCCATTTCTTTATACATGTTGCAATATTTAAAAAAATATTTAAAATCTATTATTTAATACTATCAATGGTTGAATATGGAGAAAAAAATAAATAATCCCCATGATACATTTTTGGTGAAGTGTTTTCAATTGGCTTAAATCATAATATTTCTCTTAAATACCTCCATTTATCTATAATATATTTATGATGAAATATAATTCTACATCTAGACTAATAATCTCTAGCTTAATAAACAATTATTATTTAATAAACATTGATATATTTATCTAAAAAATGTAATTATGAAATCTGTATGAAAATTATGGTATTTTTAGATCAAATTATGGCATTTATGTATAGGTCTTACAGAAAATTTTAATTAATTATTACAAGACTGTTCTGATTCTAATCCTCTTATTTTATTTTACTCTTAAAGTAGTCATTAATTATTAATAATAAATTTAAACGAAAATAGTTTTTTTTAAGTAAAAACAAAATCTAAAATCACACAAAAATATAGTAATTAAATTTGCTGGAGGATAGTTAGATAAAAATGGGAGGGGGAAAAACCAATAATAGATGAAAGGGGGGGGGTAAGAAAAGTAACAAAACTGCAAAAATATCAACAATATGAACATAACTATAACAAAAGAGCAAATGAGAACAAACAAAAAAGACAAATGAGTAATCCATACAGCAACATCACATAAAAAAAAAAAAAAGAAAAGTAACAAGCCGAATTCTAGCAAAGAAAATCAAGGGGGGGGGGGGAGAATAATAGTAATACTAATACTGCATTATAGATTTAATAGCACACAAAAAATTAATAAACTGAAAAATCTAAGTTTTTATAAATTGTATTTTTAATGATCGTTCATTCTAATTTAATTTTATCTGCAAAGTTTTATAAACAAAAAAAATAATCCCCAGTTTACTCAAATTTCAAAAAAACATGTTAACACTCTATTCATGACATCACATATGCTTATGTTTAACTTAACACAGAAGTCATTGTTTTAATCAAGAGGAGAACAAACTTTGCTAATTTAGATTTCTTTATTTATTAAATTATTTTGAAGAATCAATTTTTAACTCAACATTTTAATATTCTATAGAGACATTTTTTTTTTTTTTGTCTTTTTATTGAGCTTGAATCTATAAATAAGATTTCATTAATGATTTTCTATAGAGGGGAAAAGGGAAGTTTTATCATTGAAATCTTCACAGCATTTTGAAACCATAAGTTGTTTCAGATCAATAGTATATATATATATGCACAAACAAAAAAAAAAAATTGAAAAAATAATAGCCTACTGCTTAAAAATAATCAAATTAGTCAAATTGCTTTATATCATTTCAACTAATGCAATGCATAAAAACACCTTAGACAATATTTTTAATAACAAATATCTAAAATTCATGATGACTGTGACTATATCCAATTTTTACACTTGCAGCTCCTTACAAACTAACCTACTGCAGTGAAGCACAGCAATTGAACTGCTGATACAAACTAAAGGTTTCAGAATAATTTCTCAGCTGAATAATCATAATAAAAAATGGTTCAGATTGACGGAATATCAATCTGTCACTAGGGCATCTGAACATATGACTTCCTGAGCACTTTACTATGTCTATATTTTCCTTTCTAATAGATTTTAATATCTATTGTATTTATTTATAGGCTTTTTTTTTTTCAATTCATACCAAATTATTACAAGACTAAATTTTCATGATTTGACATTAAATAGCATAAGTGTATATACTGAATATGTTTTCATCACAAATAAATAAATATATATATACATACAAACACATTTTAAAATAAAAACTAAAAAAAAAATCCACACAAGATAATAAACAACCACATGCAAAAGAGAGAGAGAGAGAGGATAAGTTTTGTGACAACTACACAAATCAAATTGTAAGTCATAAATACATCCACATATACAGCATACTGGTTTATTTTTCCATTTACTTGATATTTTATGATGTCTTTTAATTTCTTAAGCAAAACACTTTTCTTTCTAAAATATTTCAACACTAAGTCTAATTGCAGATTTCCAATGTATTCTATTCTTTACCAATATCTTCCCAATGGAAACAATTACTATTGCATTCTCTTGAATATCTTATAATGTAGATTGCGATTAACTCTCCCAAAAAACATTCTCAAGTTCACTATACAACACCCTTTTCCATATGTTGTACATGTCTGATCCGAGGAAGATGTAATTGTATAATAGTGGATTCTATAGTATCACATACAGAAAGTTGAAGAATATTTTGACTGGTTTATGATCTTCAATTGTATTTTTAAAATTTTACAGGGCATCTTTAAATGAAATCTTTCTAATAACTTTATAGACTTAGGATGTCTTCACTTCCATATAATTAGGTAAAATTACAACTCTACCTGCAGCTAACTTAGTTGCAATCGTTATTTTCCTATGATAAAATATTCTATCTTTTAACATGTTAAAAGTCACAGTAATACTTTGAAGTCTATATTGCATTTCAGCATCTAAGTTCACTTTTTTACTTATAAATCTACCAAGATATTTAAACTGATATATATTCTCAAGATGATAATTATCCAACCAAGTATATATCTTTATTTAATACCAGTTTTCATTTCATATTTTTCAGATTTTCCATCTATAATAATAACACTTCATCTCATTTCATCATGTAGAAGCTGTACAGTATGAATAAATTTTGGTATACAACCAACTAATTTCAAACTATGGCATAGATCTGTCTTATTAACTGAATCAATTGCATTGACCAAATCAATAAAAGTAATATATAACTCATTCCTTTGTTCTTAACCCATTTCTTGCATTTGTCTGACAACAAACACATCTATAATATATCTTGATTGTTTAAAACTATATTGAATCTATGGTAACTATTTACCTATGACTGGAAACAATCTGTCCAACAAAATACTTAGAAGTAGTTTTGCTGTAGCAGATACTAATGATATTCCAAATAATTATTGCAATTTTGAATATTCCCATTGCTTTTAAAAATTGGAACAAATCACACTTATAGTTTAATAAATAACTTTAAATAATCATATCTAATTAGTGGTAGCACCATATTACTATTTTGACTTTCTTGCTTTGTTCAAGTACAGTCATCATCATCATCAACCATTATCAATCCACTGCAGGATGAAGGTCTCTCCAAGTTCAATCCATCTTCTCTGATTTTTAGCTTCTCTTCTTCACATCATCCCTGCACACTTTCTTATTTCATCCATCCAGCTCATGTGGTCTTTTTCTGGGTCTTTCACAATCTCTTGGAATCCAGTTTAAGATTTCAATTATCCATCTATTATCATCTCTTCTAGCAATATGTCCAACCCAACTCCACTTCAATCTTTAATTTTTTCAATGAGGTCAGTAACACCTGTTTGTTCTCTTACCTATACATTGTGTTTTCGATCTCTTCTTGTTATTCCCAACATACATCTCTCCATACTTCTTTGAGTGGTCTGAAGTCTCTGTACTGCTCTTCTATTAAGTGCCCAAGTTTCAGATCCATAAGTAAAAACTGATAAAACACATTTGTTAAAAACCATCCTTTTCAAACACATAGGCATATTTCCTTTTAGTATCAAGTTATTTCTACCAAAAGCGTTCCAACCAAGTTTAATTCTATGATTAATTTCATCCATTATGTTTCCATCTGTTTTAATAATCTGACCAAGGTATTTGTAACTGTACAAATAAATACAGTACTCTAATTAAATTGTGATTTCTTCCTAAAAAAATAACAAGCAAATACTTTAATTCCTGATTTTTTTTAAAAACATTGTTTATTAAGTACTGAATTGTTTACATGTTATCAAAAAACTAATAAAAATCTTACTTTAAAAACAAAAAAAAAAACAGAAAAAGAAAAAACTAACACCAAAATAAGCTGTCATGCATTTTTTTAAGGAGAGAGGGGGAGGGAAAGGGTTAGCAATTTTTTAAATCTCTATATAAAGATGCTATTTTGATATATAAATGTTTAATTTATTGCAATTGCATATCCAATAAATAATAAAAATAAGTTATTTTTAATATATAATACTTTTATTTAATAAAGAAAAAAAAGTAATCAAGTTTTTATTTTATTAAAATGCTATATAAATATAAAAAATAAGTGTTTAACATATTATAAATGTTTAACTGATAAGTATTAAAATTAATAATTATTATTACCACTAAAAATCTACATTTAACAATAATTACTTTTATGTTCATTGAGTTAAAAAAAAAGAAAAATTATCAATGACTTTATTTATCTGAAGGTTTGTAATGATGGTATATTATTAGATGTGATATGTTGGACTATTTCCATCATCTATGAATGAATGTAGAATGTCTAGAAAATTTTAAACTTTATTTAAACTTTCCAAATACAAACAACTTGTTAGTAATAACACACAAATAGACAACACAAGTAGTTTATTGCTCGAGAATTCTTAAAAAGTTAAGAGTGCTGGAGGTGTCAGAACTGGAACTCATCCTAATATTTTAGTCTCTAGAATATGCCATTCTATCAACTGAGCTAAACTGTGCAGGGATATATTCTTTGATCACTCAAATTTACATCAATATCTTTCAATATAAAATAAATAGTGAAAATAAACTATTCTGGAAAGATTATAATTTATTACAAAAATTTACTGCTTAGCATTGTTTTCGACCAAGTTGGTCATATTCATAGAACTAATATAAGTTTATATAAATAGAATTTATAAGTTAAATAATTTAAACATACCATTTATATAATAATGCAATGCATGAGTCTTTCATGTTTACTGTGTTGATATTTTCTTTTTTGATCATTGCGCTCAGCATAAACAATTTTAATATTAAGTGGATCAAACTGTGACCAGATTCAATTTCATGTTATAAAAATATAGAATTAAGTGGGGTCTGCTTTAGTGCATTTGTATACATATATATTTGTGATGCACTAATCTTGTAGTAGTTGGCATGAGACTTACCATAATAAACTGTATTACACGTTTGATCATTGCATTTAACCACTAAACATCACATTATTGTGTTTTCATTTTGGACTCAAAGCTTTATAGTTAGCTAATGCAAAGCTGCTCAGTGATGGAAGCCACAAGCTAGAAACTAGTCTGATGATATTAGATAAGTAGGCACTAGATAGGGATTTTTATGCACAAACCTTCCTGCATTCACTGATTACTCTGGCTTGCACTGAGTGGCGCGCTACTCTATGGAGAATTTTGCCTCTGCGTTCATTGCATTTAATTTTATAAACCATTTGGAAAATCTGGTTTGGAGATAATTTATCTTGTGTTGTTAAACATCTGACCAAGATTAGGAGGGGTTTTAAAATCAACAACTGAATTCATTTGAACAGATTATTTCATCTCTTTAGATATAAGCAGTTCAAAAGGAAGGCTAATTCAAATTTAATATTGTTATTAATGTTCCTAGTATTTAAAGATGAACAGAATTTTTAAAGAGTTTTATTTAATATTATACCTTGAATTGACTAAGTTTTCTATATAGCCTTCAATGCCGCCTTTTCCGTCTGCTTCAAACCGCATAATATTGTTATTAATGTTCCTGGTATTTAAAGATGAAGAGAATTTTTTGCAGTTTCATTTAATATATTACTATTATACCCTGTCCTGGCTAAGTTGAACAACACTAGAGATAAATTGTCTCAAGACAGGGCTCTCCAAATGGTTTATAAAATTAAATGCAATGAATCAACATGTAATGCAGTTTACTATAGTATCTCATGCCAACTGCACACTACAACACAAATATATATACAAATGTGCTAAAACGGATTCCAATATTAAGTCAAATTTTTAGAACATAAAATTGAGTCTGGCCACAATTTCAATTCACTCAATATTAAAATCATTTGCATTGAGCACACTGATCAAAAATAAAATATAAAGAGACCTGGTTTATTGTAAAAAACATCAACACAATAAAAAAAAAAAACTCGTTCATTGCATTATCACATAAATGGTATGTATACATTTCAAAGATCAGCCTTTCAAGCTAATTGTGCATGTGTCTTCTGCGAGTGTTAAATAATAAATGAATACTTCACTCCACAATACAAGATATAGTATTTATGCAGGAATAAAAGGAATTCCTGCATAAATACTATATCTTGTATTCATTTATTATTTAACACTCGCAGAAGACGCATGCACAATTAACTTGAAAGGCTGATCTTTGAATGTATACAATTGTATGCATAGCGTCATATAAAAATAAATGCTTATTTATTTATAAATGGTATGTTTAAATTATTTAACTTATAAATTCTATTTATATAAACCTATATTAGTTCCATGAATATGACCGACCTACTCGAAAGCAGTGATAAGCTGTAAATTTTTCTAATAAATTAATATCTTTCCAAAATAGTAAACCATCACTATTTATTTTATATTCAAATTAAGGAAAGAAATAATCTAATTGGGTTATAATCAATATCTTTAAAAAGAGTGATAAAACAGAATGCTACTACTAATTAGATTTCAAGGAATGTTTTGTTTTGGTGTAATATTTATATTTAATATTGTTTAATAAGTTTCCAGCAATCTATGATATTTTCAAGGCACAGGAAGAATTTTTAAATATATTCTCTTGCTGAATGAAGTGGACAGCTCACAAAAATACAATAAAATAGATCTCATTTCTTTGTGACAAATTTCCAGTGTCTTTACATATCTATATGCTGCTAGAAAATTAAACAAATATTATATCAAAATAAAGAATCTTTTTTTTAAGATGGCAAAATTCATAACAGGAGATTAGGCAGAAATGTCAAATTAGTAATATTATAATTGTAAACATGTTATTCATTCAGATTCTAATCTCTCATGATCCATAATTATCCAATGATATATTTCTGAAGATATCTAATGCAGTAATTTCTCTTCAATAACATTCTGAATTACAACAGAATCATCAAAGATATTTTATTCATGACCAATGTGCAGAAATTGCCAATGCCAATAACTAATAATCTCTATGCATTTCAATAATTTTTAAGAATTTTTCTTCAAATATTTCTTTCTCACAGTTAAATATTTAGTGACTAGACAATTTTATTTTTTTGTTCAATAATTGAATTATTTTATTGAATGAAATATTGCTTTATCATTTTTTATATACATGAAAGTGAATAAATTCCATATGCTTCTTTATGATAATATTTTAATTTGTGAAGTGCAGATAGTTGAAAATTGAAATAAATTGAGATACTGCCAAACCTCACTGCACTCATTAAAATAAGTATACGAGAGCCAATCAGAATGCCATGATAGCCATCTAAACGACAATCAAACCTAAACACACAACAAATCTAAATACTTACGACTGGCTTAGATATATAGAAAGAAAAGTTGAGATAAGGGTGGCCGCCCTTTTCTCATAAAATCTTTGTTGTGTGTTTAGGTTTGATTGTCGTTTACATGGCTATCATGACATTCTGATTGGCTGTTGTATACGTATTTTAACGAGTGCAGTGAGGTTCAGCAGTATCTCAATTTATTTCTTTATGATGTATAATAAATTTCAAAATTTTATATAAGCTTCAATTATACAATAATAAAATTTATATCAACAAAAATTAGCAACTAGGCCTTGCAAAATTTAATACAATGTTAGAGCAGTGTACTCTGGAACTCAGGGTTCATGAACCAATGCTCAAAGCTCCTTCACTTCTGGTGCTTGAACTTTTTATGAATTCCTAAGCAAAAACCATTCAATTGTTTTTGCCTAGTGTGGTTTGGTAAAGTAATAATTTGATTGATTTCAGAGATCAAGATCCATTGATCATGACCTTAACTGTCACTTCCAATCTTCAAAGTTTTTAAAAACTCCAAAACAATAAAAATGATTATTTTTTTGTTTATTGGGAGCTATTATTAACAAAAACCATGCCCTGTTTGATTTAGACTACTAGTGTTAAAGTACCAGAGACTGGAGTGCAAATTCCCAGATAGATATCAAGTCTAGTATTTCCAGTGCTCAAACTTCTAATGTACTTCAGAGCAATAAAACCATTTGACTATTTAATTATTTTCATCAAGATCTGACATTTGGCTATAGCATCCTATTAATTAAAAACCTAGATAATTTTGAGAAGAAAATACTACATGTATTAAAAGATGTGTATATTATTATATTTAATTTTTTAATAATTTATAAATAAGTATTATTTATATATAAATAAAGTACACCAATGTATTTCAATTTTGAACAAACATACTAATAAAAAAGGATGAGAATTTAAAAAAAGAAATTCTGCAAAAATATCCAGATTAAAACTAATTAATATAATTGTAACAATTTTATTTCCATAATTTAATTTTAACTTGAGACTTGAAGTTTGATGCGTTTCAATAAATCCAAATTCAAAACTAAGGAAATAAATGATGGAGGAGGTAAATTATGCTAGATACTATTTTTTAGTAATTAGATTGAATTAGTAAGCAATTTCGTTTCACTTAGAAAGCAAAAAGTTTATTAGTGTTGACAAGTTATCAATATTTTCATTTCATAATAGTGAACAAAATGTTTTAGCTAGTAATAAAAACAACTGGAAGTGATTATAAAATCGCTCTATATCTTTAAATAAAAAATAATTTTAAAAAGCAGATATCATTTAACAGCTTATATATTTTTTTAAATTTATTTATTGCTTGGACAGTTGCTTGCAAAGTCGTCACAGACATATAAGCTACAAAGTAACAAGACAGGTACTATTCCTATCAAATAAACAAATGAGATTCTTTTATTTTCTCAGTGGGAAGCTTTATCCCCCCCCCCCGAGTCTGTCATTCTCAATGCTGTGATAAACGGCTAAAAGCATCTAATTATATTCACTGGCTTATTCTTAAAGAATATTAACAACAGATGTAAAATATTAGATTCAAAATCAAATAAATCCGAGTTGTAAATTAAAGCTGCAACAAACAAAATGTATATAGTCATATTTATAATATTAACATTATCAACTATAAATATTAAAATAAGTAAATATTCGATGTTTATCATTACAGATGTATGTAAATGGGACAACAACAACAAAAAGAGGAGTTTATTCATTTGTTGAAATATGGCTTTTTGTGCATTTTAACAAAAAACTTTATCTTTGTTATGCATTAATACTATATGAAAAAAAAAGCATTTAGATTAAACTTATATATCTGAAATCATCAGAAATTATATTGCAGTATTTTATAATTACTTTTGATAGGGAAGTCAATGAGATTAATTTTAGAAATAAAAATGTTAGAGTTTCATATATATAACAACTAAAAATATATCTATGATTTAAAACTCAATTTGTTTTTTGGAACTTAAGATCTTGTTATTATGGATATTATAAGACCTTAAACTTAAAAATATCTTTTATTACTATTATATTTCATATTTTGTATTTGTATTAATAGTTGCAAATATATGCACAACAGTTTTTATTAATCGATTTACTTGCTTATCAAACTCATTCCAAGCATTATCTCTTTTAACATCCAATATGCTCATAATATCCAAAACTCTGAGAAATCATGCAATCCACTAGGGGACATGCAGGGATGACAGCAATAATTTTATAAATAATGATGATCGGATGTTAATAAGTTTTCCAAAAGTAAATTTTCTCTTATCAGTGGGGAACATTACAGTAACATATTTTTTTATTTTTGGAGTTAGTTCATAACATTTATGTGATCATTCCAAATTGATTGGAATTTTCAGTATCTAGCTAATAACAGCCAAATAGCCATTTGCTGACCAATGATTGGATAACTAACTGAATGGGCTACGAGATGATTACTTGGAAAAAAAAAAAGCTAACTCTTACGTGAAACTTGAAATCATAGATGTGATTGGCAGATACACAAAATAGACTAGTAATTCCAAATTCCCATAGGTCATTACGTCTAGAAATTTCTAAAATATTTTAAATAATAATATTATAGTCTATAAAAATAATATAAAACAAGATATCTAAGTACATAATTAATAAATCATATTTAAAATTTCCTATAGTTATGCATTGTTTTTATTTTTAATAAATCATGTATCCAAATAAGTATTTTTACAAACAATTTTGACAAATATCAATATTTTATATAACTTAATACAAATAAACAATTAACAGCAATGTTTAAGTGATATTAAAATTTCAAAGCACGATCTACTGAAATCTTTCATTTCATTCTACATATTGCCAAGAAATGAAAAAATTGAATTAATCTTTGCAGGATGTTTTTTAGACAAATCACTTTTATAAGCTGTCTTAAAATACTAATATGTAGCAATGTATAAATTGAAATAAAAACCTGCTATCAATAGTGCTTAGAAAAGTTTACTTCATTTTAATTTATTTCCAATAATTAATAGTGTTAGTAATTATTTAATATTCAGTCTTGTATGTTAATTAGATTTTTTCATCATGACATTGAGAATAAAAATTGTGGTAAACAATGCTTTGAAAACTTAATGTTGTTAAAATTTATTTCAAATAAATTATAAAAAGTAAAAGTACCTATCAATAATTAATTAATATTCATGACAACCATATATGCAATATTTAATACATTCGTGTATTTATTTAATATTTAAAATTAAACTATAGTATATAGACAATGTTCATATGAGCTCATAAGATGACAAAGATTATATTGTGGAAATGGGATAGAGCAGATTATGGGTAAATTTAGAGTGGGAAATGTAAAATAAAGTGGCTAACAGGTTTATCTGGGCATAATTGCTGAGATGTTCTTGACTTCGTTTAAGGAGAAGTCATAATACATCACATCACATCTACTCATTTTAAAAAGTTTATTAAAAATATTAAATCAAAAAAAGTCTTCCAATCCAAGCTGCTCATCAGAGCAGGTAAGCTTTATTTTTGTGTTATATTATTTACAAAAATGAGTCATAGCTATAACCTCCTAGAAAGGGAAAATGTCAGGTCAACCCGGCTAACAAGATCGCACAGCAATACTAATGTAAAGCAATCTATTTCCATGCTTAACATAAGCCCTAATGCAAAAAAAAAATAATATAAGCTATCAAAATTACTCTAAATCGGTTGATACAAAGCAGAAAGGCCTTAGCTTTCTTAATAAAAAAAGTAAGTAAAAGCATTCAGCAATCAAAAGAAACTCTTGTGAATCCAAACAAAAATAACACGACTGCGACTTCTAAAATGCAAAAAGTTGTTACGGTAAATTCGACCGTAAATCTTAAAAAATTAGAAATTCCCACTAATATCTCACAAGACCTATCTAAACCTATCAATGCACATGAAAACCCACATACTAAACACCCAAAACAACATCATATGTCCAAAAATAGCCCAAATCTAGCAGAAAATCATTTTGGAGATTTTGGCACAAGTTTTGAAAAGTTTTTAAATGAAGGTGGCGTATCACCGGTAGCAGCTATAGATCTCTGTAACGAACCTTTAGATGAACCAAAAATCACTTTACAAACAAAATTAAAAGCTCATAAAGAAAAAATAAGTAAAAATACTCAGCCCCAGCCCCAATCTGATGGTTTTATACCCATAAAACAAAATTCAAGTGAAAAATTCGATTCGAAATCCAATAACAAAATACACAATTTGTATATCGATCCAATTATAAATTTAGGAAAACCGTTAGTATCTCCGACTGAAACAAACTTTATTGAAACAGATTTCTCATGCATTAACACCAATTTTCAAACCAATAATGCATTCTCTGACCACAATCTAGCAGCTAATCATACTACAGACTTTCAACCTTCAACATCAAATACACATGTCAATTTCAACCCAATAAAAAACCGAAGCTATGCTACGGTATTGGGAAACAATAAACCTAAAGCCTATATCCAAGAAGCAACTGAACAAGATATTCAACTTAATATCATGGACTTCATTGTATGATGATAACCTTATATTAATCAATGATGAGATCAACACAGAACCATATCAACTTTCCCAGTCCTACATGAACAGTTATGAAGCCATAAGCCAAGAATTTATTTCTAGAATTCCTTCAATGTTTTTTTAACTCCTTCCTCAACTACCACAGCGATAACACATTGATTCTAACCACCAATAACGACCTCTGTCAGTTATTTACCTTTCCAACAGATGATCTCTTTTGGCTTCTTAAAACCTAAAGCCCATATCCAAGAAGCAACTGATCAAGATGTTCAACACAATATCAAGGACTTCATTGTATGATGATAACCTTACCTTAATCAATGATGAGATCAATACAGAACCATATCAACTTTCCCAGTCCTACATGAACAGTTATGAAGCCATAAGCCAAGAATTTAATTCTAGAATTCCTTCAATGTTTTTTAACTCTTTCCTCAACTACCACAGCGATAACACATTGATTCTAACCACCACTAACGACCTCTGTCAGTTATTTACCTTTCCAACAGATGATCTCTTTCGGCTTCTTAAAAGCCTTCAGTTAACAGAATCTATTCGCCACATTAACAGATGCTACTTCATTATTGAGTTTCAGAATCTACTACAGAAAGAACTCTTTAAAAGACAACAACTGTTCTTAAAAGATCGATATCTCATCAAAATAGATATGAATAAACCAAGAACAGTCTATGGAATAGCACGTAACTGATACTTTAACTTCACTGATGCTGATCTACAGAGGCTGCTTGCTAGATATGGTGTGTTAATTAGTTTCAAGTATCTCACAAAGAGAAGGACAGATATTGAGCTTCCATCCAACAGCGCTGCCTTCTCTCTCAAGCTCAATCAAGACGTCACTCCATCGGATGTTCCTTCAACTCTGGAAGAGAAAAAATGTCCACTTTATATAGCTATTTGAGGTGTACAACCCCAATGTTTCCACTGTGGAGACCGATCACATCTGGTAAGGTCATGCCCAAACAGAATTTGTGATGTCTGCAACAGTAGGAAAAGCAAAAATCATAGATGCATAAAAAATACGCAAAACTTAATTCATCTATCACATTCTTCATCCACCGACACAGAGGATCACATAAAAGGGCAGATACAAGACTCCAACACTGACTTATTTTTGGCAAATTATTGAGAAATGGACCATCGCACTTCAACCAACTCATCTAATGATTACATACCTTTCACACAACTCCAGCCTCCCATTCTACAACAGAAGACACAAAATCACACAAACACCCATATGAACCCAAAACAACAAACATCAGCTATCAACATGACACCCCAGAAGATGCAAGAAGCATTCAAAACTCACTCAAAGCAAGATCACCCAATTCAAGCTCCCAACAGTGAACCACTATCAACAAAACAAACTCTTCCAAGACACGAAGTCTCAACAAGAACATCCCATTCCAAACAACAAAAGGAAAACCCAAGACTCATCCAGCTCGCAGCCAGAAGAGATCAATTCATCTACGACTGACTCGGACAATGATGACAAAAACACGAAGCAAGCAGCAAGCCATGCTACTAACTTTGAGAAAAAAAAAAGAAAAAAGAACTAAACTAGCTCAATCACTCAACACACAAGAAAACAGCTCTTCCCAAAACACAGCTTTTGAAAATGACCACAATGAAGATAAACACAATTCCAACCTCTACTTAAGCTCCAAAATACCTGTTGCAACTCAACTGGCCACTGTGTCGCATGACCCTGACAAACCACTTGAGTGAAAATCAGAATTTTAGGTCAATAATCTCTCCTATGTGATGTACTAATCACAGCTTAGTAAACATAACCTACAAATTTCTGTAACAACTCAACATGCTTATTAAATTGGCCGGAATAAATATAAACAAATTTCTGTAACAACTCAACATGCTTATTAAATTGGCCGGAATAAATATAAGGGGTTTTAACTCTCTGGGCCGTGTCTTTGCACTTAAAAGATGGCTAGACAAAACAGACCTTCACATAGTCTGTCTTTCCGAAACTAAACTACATATAAACTCAAATTACCAAATAACTCAACTGATGCAACAATATGATCTATTTCATTATGTACCCTCAAACACAGCATCTTCTGGAGTTGCTTTTAGAATCAATAAGAACCTGACCTACAGCTCTTTCAGAACATTACACCTTAGCACTGATCTATTAGTCATTAAGATCACTTTTGGAAATATGGCAATAAATATCATTTACTTGTACATCAGAAATGACTCTTATTCAGCACAAGTAGTACTCAATAAAATCAATTCTCTTCTCTCTTCAGATGCCTCCCCTATTGTTTTCTTTGGTGACTTCAACATGAGTTACGATAACTTCAACAAAAAACATCTTCACTTAATCAATAGAGTCCTATTGTGAGGAGAGGGTTTTTTTCCTCCTGGACCTTCTCCTTCTACACACTGCAAAAGCAATCTCTAATTGACCTTCTCTATTATTCACCAGAACTTCACTTTGACATATGCGCCAAGCTTCAATTGGTTCCCTTCACTGATCATTTAGCTCTTCTAATTTCACTTCACATAGATCCCACCATCTCAGTTCATATAGATTATACTCCTACCATTAGACTACTCAATAAAGCAGCAACTCCAGAACTCATTTTCTCTGAAGCATATATCTTGTTGCAAAAAATCAAAATTCTTACTTTGCCTCCACTACAGGCTTGGTCGTCTTTCACTGGTTTATTGAGGTCACTCATAGACTCATACACAAAGAAAACCAAAGGTCCAAATCAATTATTAAAAGATTTGGATGCCATAAACAACAGGTTAAAATCTCTACACCATATCGACCTTCATCCCCAAGATATTTTGGAGCTAAAAACTCAATACCATAGCAAACAAAAGGTCCTCGCGCATTACATTGCTACTAAAAAGTCCAAAATCTTCTTAGCCAAACAGCATAGCTGGACCCACAGCTACATTCGCTGTGCAATTGGTTTGGTGGCCAGACCCACACCTACTTCATTGTCAATTGATCAGGGTTGCCTCAGTGGCCCAGCAATGCTTGCAAAGATTCATGAACACTTTCAGGTCAGGCTACAGAATTATAAATTTGAAATTGGAAATATCTGGAATCATTTGGAAGATGGGGCCGCTCATGATATCAGTGAAAATCAGATAATCAAAAAGCTCATGGCCTATCCTGAGAGTGATCATCCGGAACTCCATGGAATTCTGAGATTTGTACTTGTCCACCTGAGACATTTCACAGCCCCCATTATACTGCAGATGATAGATGTTCTGGCAGGAGAGTTTCAAAACACTCCAGACTTGTACCCTGTGGCCCTAGTTCCTTTCCTAAAAAAGCCCATCAGTCCCTCTACCCTTTCCAACATAAGGCCCATTTCCATGAATCCTCTCCTAATTAAAATCATTGAGGCCATAGTCAAGGACAAAATCCAAGATCAACTCTACACACACATCACGCCATATCAATTTGCGCGTAAGGGCTCTTCCACCATTGATGCTGTGCAGCATTTTCTTCTAGTAGAACACATCAGACTGCACAAAAAATCCAAGCCTATAGTTATTCAACTTGACTAAGCCTCGGCTTTTGACTCTGTTATACCTATTGTCCTACTCCAGACTCTTCCTGACTATCAAGTTCCTGGCATCTATACCAGAATTATTGGTAATCTGCTTTTGAACAGATCTATCTTTACGTCACTGGATGGAAGACTGTCCAATGGTTTCAGACCTCATCTTTCCATTCCCCAGGGATCGCCACTCGCTACTCTCTGCTTCATCACCTATATAAATCCTATGCTCAGAGAGATAGAGCGCAGACTCCCTGAAATTTTTGTGCCAGCCCTGAAACATCATGTACAACACATAACCTATGTTGACAATGTCACCATCTTCCTCCCCGATAAAACTCACCTTCCAACACTCACACAAATCATTGATAAATATTCAAAGAAACTAAATCTGAACATCAACTATAGCAAGTCCTCCATGTGGAAAATCAGCACTGGCACAGTGATTCCATCAGTCTTTACAGCTGAGCCGCAACTCTTCCTTGGCTTTCCTAAGGCCAAGTCCAGATTTGCTATGGCAAAAGACACCCAACACTCCACCTTGGAAAAAACTAGCAAAGTGGTTCGATCTTTATCCCAAATCTTGCTTTCCCTGCTGGGCAAAGTAGCCCTTCTCAACATGCTGGTGTTTCCGAGATTGAATTATTATCTTCTCATAATTAAACCTACTAAAGCATTTCAGTCGTCAATGAACTCACTGTGTTCAAAGCTCATGTGGAATGGAAAGATAGTTGCCATCAGCATCTGTAAGATGCAGATGCCCAGAGAGTTAAATGGTCTTGGATTGCACTCTGTTTCAACAATCTGTCTACAGAAGGCAATTGCAGTTCTACGTGCAATTCATTTAAAACAGCCGGAACTAAACCTAGCCACTCTAGTGGAACCTACAGACACACTGCCACCTCTTGCTAGCAGATGGGCCACAATTATTTGGTTACATGTCACCAAGCTGACAAATCTATCTAAAACCTCCCTTGAAGGTAAAATAACCTACTGGCAGGCCTATAACCTCAGATTTCAAAACCAGACTGACCTCCTGACCACATTGAACATAGACAATAAACCATTGCTTAAAAAATTGAAGAACTGGTTTGTTGAACCAAAATACATAGACTTTATCTTAAAACTTAACATCTCATCCTTACCCACTAACCATTTCTTAGTATGGAAAAGAGGATTCACCAAAATCAATCCTCAATGCCGGCTATGTATTACTGCCGATGAAACGATCCAACATTTACTTTATAATTGTCCATTTCTTTCCCAAATCAGAAACTTCATCACAGAGAAAGTTAGATCTGACATCAGAGAAGCCTTAAATATTCAGAATGCCATCAAGACAGGAATTTTTTCTCTTTATCCGATTCTCTGTCTTCCTTACCTTTGCAGTCTGGTTGATCAGATGCGAATGTGTTTTCCGTCATTCAGGCTCTTCAATCACAGAGACATTTATAGGTCTTGTCAAGAGCATAAGTGCCAGGGACTGGCTGCTTGCACCAGAATGGTTATACAAAGAGACTTGGTCCAGGATTGATTTACCAAGCGTTTGACCTTATGAACTTTTGCAATCAGTCATGCAGTATACCACGTATGAAAATAGTATCATGAAACCATGTAAACTTTGTTAATAAAATTTTTTGTTTAAAAAAAAAAAAAACAATGTCCATATATATGTATTGTAACAGAAAAAAAATAAAATAAAAAGCACGGAAATGAGACATGGCATCAGAATCATATATATTCTAACCTGCAAAAATGTAATATTTGATAATGATGAGTGCCATGTAAGCTAGATATTTTTATGTATAATTAAGTAAATGCCACTAATTAATCCAGTTACAGTGATGTTATGGCCTGTAAGCAAGGAATATGTACAAATTATGAATATTTTAAATCTTTATAGTAGAATATTAAAAAAAGAGTAACACAATGAAGAGATATAACAAACTTAAATGCAATATTCTTCAATGATAAATTTTGCATTAATTCCAAAATTGATAAATTTTGCATTAATTCCAAAATAAAATAGATAACTAAATAAATTTAGAGATCAAGGACACAGTGGTAAATGATAACAATAATAATTTTATTATACAAAATATGCATTATGATAATTATAATTTAATACACTAAATAAAAATAACAAATACAATAAATTAATAAATAGACACTCCTTATCTACTTTCAATAATAATTTTAGAGTTATAACAAAAATTAAACAGTCAAATTGATGGACTATTATCAAATAGCATTTCAAAGCCTTTTATTGGTATTTATTTTTATATGATAATTGAAATAATCTAATATATATAATTTATGATTTAGATTGTGTCATTGAGTTGGATATAATATTTGTGAAACAGCAGAAATATATTTCATTAAGAGTTAACAATATTTAACTCTCCTCATATGCTTTCTATCCACTTTTAACACCTTGTGGATAGATGTAATCATAAACATGTAATCAAAGACGTGTGAAAAAGATTTATGATCACCAAGACATTTCATGCTGAACCAGCACTCATTAGGTGAACCAGATCACAAACTCTTACACATATTTTTATCATTGTTCCAATTGTGCAGCCTTCACAACTTTAATACAAATTACTTATTGAAAGTATATTAATAATTTTTATTAGTCAGTCCTTAGACTAGAGATTATCCAATAATACATGTTATTTCTGTAGTTTAATTTTCATTACATCACTCTCACAAGGTAGGGAATATTTTCTATACACTTTTAACATCTTGTAAAGGGATGTAACCATAGATATATGATCAAAGACATGCGACACTTATCAATCAAACTATAGTAATTTGATATCTTAATATATACTGAACAATAATAAAGATATATGTAAGAGATTGTTTTAGGCCAACTGATGAGTGCTGGTTCAGCATGAAATATGCATCTTGTCTTTGATCATATGTCCCTCCACAAATGTGTTAAAGGTGGATAGAAAAATTCCCTACTTTGCATGAGAGTGATGTAATAAAAATTAAACTACAGAAATATTCATTATTGGATAATCTCTAGTCTAATGAGTGACTAATAAAAATTATTAATATATTTTCAATAAGTGATTTGTGTTAAAGCTGTAAGGGTTTCCCATTTGACACATAAATTAAACTGTAGTAATTTGTTATCTTAATATATACTGAATAATGATAAAGATATGTGTAAGAGATTGTGATCTGCGCCAACTGATGAGCATAAAATGTGCATCTTGGAGATCATAGATCTTTTTCATGTCTTTGATCATATGTTTATGATTACATCCCTCCAAGAGGTGTTAAAAATGGACAGAAAACATTCCCCACCCTGCATGAAAATGGTGTAATGAAAATTAAACTACAGAAATATTATTCATTATATCTCTGCTCTGCTTCAAGTTATACATCTTTTAAAGCAGAACAAAAGTTAATACTGTAAATCTGTTTATTAATTAAATATTTTTATATGTTTGTTCAATAATAATAAAAACAAATCATTTAACTAAAACAGTCATTTTTATAATTGATTTGCATATGCATATTATGCATTAATTCACATTTTTATTATATTTACTAAATGTTATTAAGATTACTTTACAAAAAACGCATTAGAAAATTATTTTTTTTATAGATTAAAAACAATATTACCATTTTTATTTGTCATGGATAGTGTGATACTAAATAAAAATTGTTAATTGTCATCCCGTATCTTCAGGGCCCACAGTAATGGAAGCTGCTGAAGTAATAATTAAGTGGAGTTCTTGTTAGTAAACATTAACTTTCAATATCTGGCTTTGTTTCTAAACAATATTTCTTTATCCTTTTGCTTCCTTGTAGATCAAAATAATTATAAATTAAGATCTATCCATTAGGTTTGAAGTGAGAAATTTATATTACAGAATACTATTCCATGTTAGATTTTTAATGTTATACTTTCCATGCTATGACTTTCCTTTATTTTGAAGAGAGATTTGCATTATATAATTTCTATTTCATATTAATTCTTCCATCCAACTTCCTGAGAAATGTTGTAGAAAATGGGTAACAAACCCCTCCTCTGATTTATTTATTTAGAAATTCATATTTTGGGTTTTGATCATTTAAAATGTACGATTATTATTACAATTCAGTTTTAAAAACGGGAAATTTGAAAATCCATGTTCAGTTCAATGTATTCTTATTTTTTATTTATCCAAAATTACCCTTTTTACCAAGCAGATGATAATTTCACTAAATTTTATTAGTTTTCCTGCCTTAAGTCTAGTGTTCTTATAAATTGTGATAATAAATATTTAATAATTTAAAACAACAAATATTTTTTAAATTTATTTTAGATACTAAACAATGATATTAATTTTATAAAAGATTTTATTGATGTATATACTTCTTAATATATATGTATTTATTTACTATAATATGTACAGATCACAAATTGACCATGTTATATATCCTTAATCAATATGAATTACCATTCTCTATTAACTATACTTTAAATGAATTTTTTTAATCACAATAATAATTTAGTTTTTGTTTTTTACTTTAAACATTTTCCAACTCGCATATAAACTTAATACACACACAAACATATTCTTACAAAGTGTAATATATAAAATCCATATTCCTTCTTTGTAAGCACATATATATATATATTTACATATTAATATGCAGGGATTTGATAAAAAAAAACAAACATCTGTGATGTCTTTCTAGATGTATATAAAACTATTTATATTCTACATAGAATAGATTTTTAAAATATGTAAATAAGGTCTAAAAAAATAATCAAGAATGAACATGAATAAATGCCATAAGTTCTGTGAGATATAAAAAGAAGTTATTGACCTTTTAGATCCTGTTCAATAATGGCCCACCGAGGCTTAATATTTAAATCATGAAACTGTGACAGTCTCGGAATCAAACTTAACGAGTAACTGCATGGGTTGTATGATCAGAGAATAATCATCTTAAAAGATGACACTACTGCCTATGAAACAATATTTAAACCATAAAATGAACTTGAGTTCCAAAAATATTCTAACAATCTATATCGTACTGCATCTGTGTATTTCAATCTAATCTGCAATATGACTTCTAAAACTCTATTTTTTTCTCTATTCCTTAAAAACTCTGAATAGATTTTTTTTCTTTTCCTAGCTCTTCTTTTTTTATCCTCTACACTTTCTTCTAATACATCTTCCAAATTCCTTTATCTCAAAGAGATAATACTTATTTTCTCACATTTTATCACTTCTACATTGCTAATATTATCCTTTTCATTCTCATTCAAATCCACATATATAAAGTCTCTAATTTTTTCTCATTTTCTCTAATTATCCATATCTTTGTTCCATATAAAACTATAACTCCACACAAAATATTTGATGTCATTTTTTAAAATCTAATTTCAACAAATCATATAAAAATCTTTTATTTTTACAAACCAATTTAACTTTTGCATTTCTCATTTAATATTCTTAATCATTTTCCATTATTCCATATCCAATTCTGCAAATGTTTAAAAGAATTTAATCTGCTCTATTCAATAACTATCATATTTTCTTTTCACTATCTATTTTTATTTTTTTTATTTTATTTTCACCCTAAGCTCATTTTCTTACTATAGATAAGTAGTGTCATCATATCATCAGCAAATCCAATAAACTTTTATCTTCCATTGCTAACTTCATTATTATCTAATTAACAATATTCATCTAAATATATAGACAACAATAAATATACACAATAATATTCATGAACACATTATATCTACCCATCTCTTTCCTTAAATCTTACTAACATTTGATTCATGTATGAAATTTCCTATTTCTATTACTAATAATTATTTTTTTTTAAATATTCAACTAAGTTAATATAATTCATTCTATAATATGGCTTTTCAAGATCAATGAAATAAATATTTTTTTTTCAGCCTAAATTACCCAACATTGTTTCTCAACAATCTAATTGCATACCTTAGTTTTCTCTTCATACATTGACATGTCTAACATACTGCACCCATTTATTCAAACTCTTGACTGCTATTATTTGCATTTCCTGCATTAGGCTTTTTTTTCTCCATCTAAGTCATAATAACTGAAAAAAAAATCTAATTGCCACTCTTCCAAGTTATACAAAGACTTTAATAATTCAATGGAAATCTCATTAATTCCTTATGATATAACATTATTCATTTAATTACAGCTTTTATAAATTCTTTCTTCTTAAATATGCAAGTTGCTTCATTCATATTCACCCAATTCTTTTTTTTAATAAAATAGATATCTTGCTATCCTACCATATTCATGATTTACATTATATCAAATTTATTTTTCCTATATAATTAATGAATTTGTAACTTATTAACATTTTTCCAATTTTTTGATCCATCACTGTATTAACCAACCCACTGACTGCTAAACTAAGGTTTATTGTTTTTTTACTTTTTACAATCTACTAATTTTTTTTTTTCTTAAATAATTCTTCATCTTCTACTTAAATTTATTTCATCAATCAGTCTATTATTATTTACAATTAACTTCTTATTTAACAAATCTGAAAAATTTATTCTAAAATTCTCTTTTAATTTATCAATAGCTCATTCATATCTTTTTATTCTTTAATAAACAATTTCAATTCTTTCACCACTATATTAGGAACTGAATGTATATCAACTTAACTATGTGCATACACTATTTATGTTTCTTAATACTGTTTTTAAATATATTCTTTATGAAAATATATACATAAAAATAACGTTATTTTCTTGATCTTTCTGTTTTTTGAATTATGATATCTCTTTACATAATATATGAATCTTTCATCTCCATTGTAACTTTATTATCATTTTCTTTTCTATTACAATATTTTAATGTGCCATTACTTTTATACAAGAATATCTCATTCTTTTTCTTAATTTTTTATATATGATTTATATTTCATTATATGGTCACTAATATTTAACAAGGCTGTAACCTCGAGAATATGCATGTAAAATGCAATAGTAGGGACCTCTACAGGTGTTTAACCTCAAGCTTACGCTATGGAAGAAAAGAGGGATCTTCCATAGCGTAAGCTTGTGGTTAAACACCTGTAGAGGTCTCTACTATCACGTTTTACACGCATATTCTCGATGTTACAGCCTCGGTAAATATTACTTACGTAATCAATGTGCGTTTAATAAATTTATATGGTCACTATTAATATATGAATAACCACCAGATTTATCCAAAGTACTTTAAGTCTAAACAGCAAATTCTCTCATTTACAGACATGATATTTATAACATATGGACTAAAAACAATAATTTTATCATTACAATTATTGCTATGTCCAAAATCACATATTCTTATACATTATTTATTTTTTTTCACTACAACCAATCATTCACTTTGACTCAAAAATTTTCCCTGTATCTAGTCTCTTCTACCTGATAAACTGACTGCCTTTTTTGAATTAATCACAATCCTAATATTTCACATACCTATATATATATATATTTAACTCCACAGGTTTTAGATATGCTCTCGTAACTGAATTATATTTTCAATTTTGAGTATTTATTCTTTTGGTGGATTTATTTTCTGTTCACTTTTATAAATCATTTCAATTTTATTTTCACATTACTTCCATTTTATTAATTATATTTTCAGAGAATAAGTATTATCTAACTACATATTTAAAAAGGAAAAAAAAATAACAAATTTTCTTTATATATATTGAAACAGTATGTTCCTTTGGAATATATTTCATTGCTGTATAAATTAAATAAATGTATAGAAAGAAATTTTATTAATTTAAAAGTGTGATATCATTAATATTTTAAAATACTGAGTTATTATTTGAAAGACATATATTTATTCTATAAATAAAAATTGATTTTGTTAAACTATAATTTAAAAATAAATTCAAATGTTTAAAAATACTAATTTTAAAGAATTGACAATTATTTGTTTTAAATAATTTTAAAATTGACTGCATATTTATTTAGTGTTTTACTGGCAAATAGCCAAAAGTGATTTCTTATCAAGAAAACTGTTTTTATCACATGAACAATTCGGCTGTTGAATTTTGTCCCAAAAATTTGGGAACCAAGATTCAAATGGATAATCTACTTCTTCATGCTTTCATTTATCATAAATAGGATTACTTCACATTTATCAACTGTTGCAAAAATCATGATTTTTTTCTACATCTTTATTTAGGCCTATCTTCTATATTTAAAATGAAATGCCATAATGAAGAGATCACATGCCATATTTATAAATTGGCAGAAAGACATTGAAGTTTATTTATTGGTAAATGAGTTAAAGTGATTAAATATTTTAATTTATAACAAATCATTTTTTTATATAAATAATTTTATGCTGATATTAATTATTTATAATTAATCAATTGTTAAATACTGGATCGATCAAAGCTATATATAAGTAATATTTTAAATATAATGTTCAAAAATAATACAGATGTAATAAACGATATGTCACATTTCAATATAGATTATGAAATATATAATGTTATTTAATGATATTTATAATTTTAAATAATGATTGTTTAAATTGTAATAAATATTTACTTTATATATATGGGATTTGACTGATATGGTATGTACTGGTAATTGAGATATTATTGATATGTTTAGCTTGAAATAATTGGTTAGTTCCAATTATAGATTCATATGGTTTCATTTTATAATGATTCTGTTTTTGTAGTGAATAATTTCTTGAGCATGGGTAATGTTTATATCTTTATAAATAATACAGCTATAATGATGAATTAATATTTAAATATTTTATATATAAAGTCTTAAGGATAGTTGTTGTTTTTTTGCTGTTACCTAGAATTATTATAGTAGAAAGTTAAGCTTATATCTATCAGGCATTTCACCCGTTGCTTAGTTTTATAACCCTCAGTGTATAGGTTACTATGTTACTCGGTATTGAAATTAAGGATAGCTTGGTTTGTTTTGGCAATGTCTCAGATTGTTGATTTTACATGTGTTTGTTGATTTTGGTATATTAATTTAAGTTAGATACTGGTAACTATTACAATGCCATTATTATTTTATTTTTTAAAATATTTTGTTTTATAATAAATTATTCTGTTTCTTTTATTATTCACTAATACTTGAATTAAAATATAAAATATTGATATGTCAATTAATATTTGTCCAAATGTAACCCATACTGCATAAACTTGTATTTTACTTTTAAGATTTATTATTAATTGGAATAGTGTCATTTTGTAATTCATAACTTTCCAACATTGTGTAATTGTAACTTTGCTAGTAAACTTAACTTCTTTCTTTGGTATTTTCTTATATTAATTCTCAATATTAAATTACAATTTGTTATTGGAAAGAAGACTAGATTTATTATTTAATGGGCCTTCTAATAAAGTTTTGTATGCAACTAGTTATTCATTATAATACATTTAAAGGAATAATATTGCATTTTTATTAAAAACAAAACTAATCTAAAAGTACACACACTGAATGATTAACAAAAAATTATCCAAATTAAAAGCTGAAAAAATCAAATTGCAAAAATATAACTTCATTTTATAGAAACAATATATAAATTAATTAATTATTATAAAATAATGGGGACAGGACTAAAATCTAAGAGCAAATTTTAAATAAATATGTACTTAAAAAATAAAAAAACTAAATATTTCAACAGAAAAAAAAAAGGGAAAAGTTTTGTACAATATTTAATAAAATTGACTTTAGAATAAATTAAACATGCTTTCATTTAGTGTATATAATAGTATTTAACGTAATCACTATACTTAAAAGCAAATCAAAATAATAATTATTAAAGTGATAATATTTTAATATATTTTTTTTTTCATATGTCATAGCATCGACCGGGAGGCGAACCCACAATCGTCTGCAACCAACTACTTGCTTGCAAGGCAACTGCGCTGACCTCTCGCTTGACAAAAATATTTTAATATTTTGAAACAAAATATACAGTATTGTTTTTCCATCAAATAAATAAATAAAATTACAATTAAAATAGATTTTTCATCCATCTTTGGCAATATTTATTTTGTTATTAATATATATATATGTCAGATATAAACTATAAAAAAACTATAATATTTTAAAATTTATTTTATACATTACAAAAAAAGTATTTTTATTTAATACATTTGTTTTTTTTTTTTTAGATTTTTTTAGTTTCAAAATATACCTTTTTTCATTTCAAGTTCAGCTTCCACGTTTACTAATAAAAAAGTTCTCCCCTTCAGCAAATCAGTTTTCACTAAACTAAAAATTATGATGAAGAATGTAAGCATGGAATGTTTTTCATAATTGTCTTAATAAAATCTGACATTATCCACTGTATTTTTTTTTTAAATTTAATTTTCAAATAACTTCATTAAATAATTTTAATAAATTCAAAATTATTAAAATAATGCTCAGCATGAACAAATTAATACATAACACACATAATTCAAAATAACAAGTGAGAAAGAGAAAAAAAAGTTTCTTAATTTTCATTTTTCATATATATTGCTTATAATAACTTCTTTCATATACACTTTAATGCAAATTTTTTTTAATAATACTTCTTTATTTTCCTGACAGTTTCATCTGTATTTTAAAAAGCAAAGGAAGGTTCAGAAAAATCTGAAGAAGACTGCTGGACAGTAGAAACTGTCAGGAAAATAAGGAAGTATTATAAAAAAAAATTTGCATTAAAGGGTATAGGAAAGAAGTTATTATAAGCAATATATATGAATATATGAAGAAATGCAAAGAAGGTAAAGGAGAAGAATAAGAGTATAATTTTCATTTTTATTACAATCAATTTTTAAAACATCCCATCAGATTCCAACAATTAACTCAAAACACCTAAAATTTATAAATTAAGCTTTTAATTCTCTTATTGAAATAAAAAATAAAATTTTCAAGAGATACAACTTAAAATTTTAAATTAAGGCAATCCTGGTTATATTAAAACAGATGACTGACTATTCTAAAATAATTGATTAAAAAAATCCAGTATTTAATTAAAATTGCTGTAAAAATAACCACAATCCAGCAGAGAAAATTAAACAAATATTTATTTACATAACAATTTAATGACAACAGTTACATTAAATTGAGAAAACTCATGCCTATTGCTTTTTAACTTTAATTAGTTGAGAAGCAATTCAAAAAGTTTTAGTTTTGAATATATCATTGCACCAAATCACATATAGCTTTTTAAAAAATGGAATCAATGACTCAAAATCTTCTAAGCAAAAACTTTATATAATAAAAAGTTACAATGGAACAATTCTAAAAAGATTTTTTATCTCCCTTCCCCTCCAAAAAAAAAAAAATTCTGAATGATAAGCTGATAACAACAGGTTGAGAAATATAGTAACCCAAAATCATTTAGCAGAAAAAAGGCAGTTCAGCTAATGAAGTTTTGCTTGTGAAACCCACAATCCAAAGTATTATATATTATATTAAAAGACTGAAATTCTCTGGAGCTCTAAATTAGCTATAAGAATCTTCAAGAAGATACTGAAAAATTTGACCATAGTTCTTATATATAACAGCCCTTCTTAGAATTTATTTCATATCTTAAGTTTTGTTCTTCCATCTTTACTGAATGAATACATTCAGTGCTGTCTTTGAAGCATTAAAACAATTCAATAGTTTTGAACGATGTTCTAGCTAATTAGGGATCAAAAATTTGATTTTTTAAATTCAGGTTTGACATTTCTTTTCATAGACTTACAAGCCCATCAGCAAATTTCAGTCAAGTATTCTATACCATATTTTTCGAGTTTTATCATTAAATATACATATAATACAAATAAAATGTTAATTAATTAAAAAACTATTGTAATAACAATAAAAATAATAAATATAATGGTAATAAACTATTACAAACAGTCTTTCAATTTGCAGAAGCACTTTCAGTTAATTTCTTAACCTGCCTCAATTGCTGTTAAATTCAAATAACAAAACGGAAGCAAATGTCATCAACTCAAATTCCATGAATTCTGAATTTTAATGTTAGCAGCTTATTTATTAATTAAATTTATTTTATTATTATTTATAAAAATTGCCTCATTAATTTCTTTTATTATGGTTTCTCTCTTCATGAAGAATCTTCACACTTTCAATATCAAACTTAAATTTATAATTACATGTCCTTTCATGATCAAAGAAAACTGAAGCAGTCATTAAATCATTATTATTTTTACTTTTCATATGCTTATATAACAATTCATGTTCCTTTAATCTTTTTTCAATACTGCACCTCGATTCACCCATATATGATAACATACATCCACAAAAAATTTGATATACAATATTACTTTTCTGCTTGTCAGTTATTCACTAATACTTCTGAAAGTTTATAATAGTTTATTATCGTTATATATATTATTTTTATTATTATATATATATTTCCATTTCAGTGGGACATATATATGTGAACATATTTCTGTTATTTTACACCATAATAATGTACTTCAATTTTGAATTAAAATTCACAGAAGTTATTATCAAATGGTATTTAAGAAACAAAAGTAATAGAAATTTAAGATTGTGAGAAAAGATTTAAGGTAACAGTAATTTGTATTTGTTATATGTATTGGATTACTGTGGAATATTTGTATTTATATGTATTATTTTATTTATGTATTTTTTAGTTGTTCCTTGAGAAAGACTATAAAAGAATGTAGTCAAAATGTTGGAGTATTGGTGTAATTTATAATAGTCCATATAATAAACCAGCATTTATAAAGAAGAAAATGCATGTGACTTGTTTTAGATATTGAAATTAATGGGCTATTTTTAAAATAGAAGACTGTGTTTTGTTTGATATTAATTTAATTCATTTGTATAACCTGGTTGTGATATGAAGAGTACTAACGAGATTTCACTAGTGAATTCATTATAACATACTGACAGTTTCATTTACTTTATGATTTTTCTAAATATGTCTTTAAAAAAAATTTCTAATTATACAGACAGCTAGAATAGTCCATAAAATATGACTGCAAAAATAATTTTGGATTAAATGGAAAAATGATTAAAGCAAATAATGAAATATGCAAAAAATAAGATAAAAAGTAATAAAAGAAAAATACTGTGGAAGATGAAAGTAAGAAGTAAGCAAATGTGAAGACAATACCAGAAATAGATTATTGAAGATAAAAATATATAATAGCATTTCATAAAGCTGATGTTAGTAATAAAATGCATAATTAATTATGATAATTTTGCTAATAAATCCATCTAAATATAAATATTAAGCATATATATATATAGTAATAAATTATTTTCTGCAATAAACTTTTGTATAAAAACTTCACTACAAAAATTTATGATAAAAAATGAAACTTCATAAAAATAACCTATTAATGAAAGCAGTATGAATCCTTAAAACAAACAAACCAATACGTATATAAAAACATTTTCGATACAAATGCTATATAATTATATGCAAATTCATTTAACTTATTCATAATATATTCGGAGAAATTGTTAAAAACAAGATAAAATATTTTAAGAAACTTCCTACTTTTTTATGTAAAAAAAAAAAATCTAATTAAATGATAACGCCATCTATGGAGAAAAATAAAATTTAAAAATTGCATTTTCCCCCATCCTTAATCAATTCTATATATTTCATATACACACATTTCAAAGTTAAATAAAATTCACAATATTATAGTTTTATTATACACATAATTCAAATAAAATAATAACATATAGGGGTGGATTAATGATAATTTTCCCAAAGATCTATCTGTAAGTAGCATGCATAGGTATATGAAATCAGTCTCTATATGGAAACCAAGCTTTATTTTTATTAGAAAAAAAAAAATTATCAAAATACAAAAAACTACTAATGAGAACTTTGGAAAATTACTGAGGATAGTCATGCTAGGACTACAGAAGTGAGGATTCTAGACTCTTGAAATGAAAAACAACTACACAGTACCAGATATCCTCTACATCTTCTTTTCACTTAGAAAACACAAAATTATTTCAATTTATCATTAAGGATATATCAAAATCAAAAATGGAGATTCTTTGCAAATTGATTGTTTAGCATAACATTGATGTAATGGTATTTCACTTAGGTTCATCATCCTTTTAATAATGCATATTTCCTTAAAATTCCTAGATTTATACTGATTACATTAGAATATGTCCGACACATGGTATGATTTTTGTTTCAAACCATTTTGTAAAACAAACAATTTCTATTAAAGATAGTTCAAATATTAAAATCATTATTTATATCTCTCCCCTCCAATACAAATTAGCTCTACTCACCCCTTAAAACAGGCAAAACTCTCCATACAGTATTGCCACTCCCTTCTCCAGATTTTCCTACATTTTTAATTATATAAGATTTCAATTCTCACATTAGACTTTGAGAATATGTAAATGAGTTTGAGTATCAAGTAATTATCAACTTTTAGAGTGAATGGTTTTAAATAACATGTACTTGCTTTATGATGCCAAGCAAAAAGGAGTATTCTAACCATGCAATTGGTGTACAGAAACAACTCCTGATTTGTTTTGTTTCAATGTAAAATGACTTATCATTACTTGCTGAACTACTGTTATTGGATCATTTTCCCTATAGCTAACATAAACCAAGTCTAATCATTATTGGAATGTACATTTCTATAGTTTAAAGTTATCTTGTTGTAAGATGGAATTTTAGGAAAATTAACTGAAGTCAATATATTGGCTGTCTTAAAAGAATAATAATAGAATCTGTCTAATTCCTTTTTCTATGATAGGTTTAACAAACTTATAATAACAGTTGTCAGAGACCATCCTTTGAGGATATCAAAAGCCATTCTTTCCTTGTTGGATAAAAGGAGAAATGCTCTTCATAGACTTATTTTTCATCTATAAAGATCTAGAAATTGCTGACATATTTGTAAAATCACTGGATGATATCAAAAATAAAAGTAGAGAGAGAGAGAGATCACAGAAAAGAAAAACTTTACAAGATCTAGTTGTAAAACTAGTTACTTTTACATAAGCTTGGTAAATGTAAAAGTATTTCCAAAAGAATTACTATTACCATTGCTAGTCAGTCTGTCAATTGTCTTCAATCAGAAAAGCCTCAGGAACAGATAGCATTCTTCAGTTTCTAAAAATTTAGTACTTAAAGTGTGGTTGATAAAATATTAGTCAAAGATGTTCCAAAAAATTTGCCATAAAAGCAAAAACTATAAGTCTTAACACTAAATAAATCAAGCAATGATCCAAAAAATTATCACCCAATATTATTATTATTATTAAGTGTTGCCTATTAACTTTTTGAAAAAATCATATTAACAAGAATTTTAACAATAGTCAAGAACTATCTATTTATAGAGCATTCTGGTTTTAGGATAGGAAGAAACTGCTGTGAACAAGTTTTATGTTTAACAACTGATAGTAAAAATGGCTTTTAAAATAAATTAAAAACTGGTATTACTTTTATTGATTTAACCTCAGCATATCATTCTGTTTTGAAAAATGATCTAAAAGTTTCTAAAATTCTTAAACAGAGGAAAATCATTAATTAATTTATAAAATATTCTCCAATAAAAAAATTCAAATGAATTAAATAATAATCTTAGTAAGGACAGAATGGTCTATCACAAAGTTAAGTTCTCTCATCTATTTTATTTAATATATTTACCAGATACAAAAAGTAGGATATTCATATAATAATAATGTTTTGACTTCTCAAAAGAAATCCTTTTCTGAAATAGAAAAATAACCCGAAAGATTGGAAATGTTTTTCAAAGATTGCAGCCTTATTACTACTAATCCAATGAAGAGAGCATGTTCAATTTTTCATTTATACAATAAGGAATCACTGTCTCTCATTAAGAATATGATTATGGCCTTATTTATAATCCAATAAAAGCTGTATGTTTAATTTTTCATCTAAACAATAGGGACACATTAACAACTTTTTGTAATAAAAACAAAACACAATCCACCTCATTCTATTAGAAGTAATGTTAGATCGAAGCCAAGGGTAAATCAAAATTAATTTCTGGGAACATCTTCTTAGAGAGTTGGCTGACATTATTTATTGTAATGCAAGTACTTTATGATGTCTTCCTTAGCATTAACATATTCTGGTGATGAATTCTGAATGCTCAAACATTACCTTGAGGAATATTACTGGAATATTTATCTATTCCTTCATAGTGGCTTTCTATTCTTTCACATATTCCTCCAATCAGATATCAGAAGAGATACTCTCTCACAGCAAATGTATAAAAAGCTGTTTAGCAGATTGAACTTGCCAATAACTCAAAATTTTAGTTTCAACATCTAAGACTCACTTTAAATCAGGAGCCCCTTTTTGGATGTTCATCTAAGAATCTACAATTGATGAATTATGGAATAAAAAATGGAATTCTCATAAGGTGCCAAACTAATTTTCTTCATCAGATCCAACAACAAAGTAAGCTGCATTTAATTTTCCTAGATGCAACTAATCTCATCCATAAATTCAGGACAACTCATGATCATTGTACTCATTTGCTCATAAATAGAATTTAATAGTCATTGATCTATTTAAATGTGAAAAAATACAATTCATATAATTAATGATTTTTGAATCAATGGCTACAATGCCAAAAATAACGGAATTAATCATTCTTGGTTGGATTTACTGTTTCCTTTATAATACGTTAATAGTTTAAGCTAGATATATATATAAAAACAAAATCCACATGCTAAATAAATAATGCCATATATATAAAAAAGGAATCAGTATTTAAATATATCTTTTTATAAAGTTATATGCGCTGAGATGCATTTGTAAAAAAGCTATCAATTGAATGAAAATGAATATAAAATGAAAGCTAGTAAACTCAAGTTTAATTGTATTAATAATATATATATATATATTGTATTTTCACGGTTATATGATGAAAATAGTCTTTTTTTCGGGTTAATCCGTGTACTATTTTGTTTAAATGTTTTCTATGAAATAACATCCATTCTTATCAAGGTTAAGACCTTAATGAAGAACTGTTATATCTTCAATAATAATGAAATTGAGTGTCATTTTTATATAAATTTGATGATTGATTATTCACAATAGATCAGGCATGTCAAACTCATTCAAACAATGGGCCACTTTATGCTACTGGTAAGATTCTCGCGGGCCACATCACACAAATTTTCTTAAAATTGTATTTTGAAAGTGAAAATGCAGGAATATAGATAGGGTAATTAAAGCATATTATGTAGTTTAGTGAATTCACTTCAATAATATACAATTGATATAGTATTCTTTTATTTAAACATTTATTTTATCTGATTACATATTTATAAACTACAATTTATTGTTTTTACTAAACTTCCACGTTTCCTCTTACTAGTTTTTCAATATCTGGATTCAAAGACTGAGAACAACAATTTTCATTATCAGATAGATGTTTATCAGTAATCTTGATCTTAAGCTGTTTTATTTAATTTCATGCATGAAAATATTTCCACATAATGTACTTCCAAAAAAGCTTAAAATTTGCACAAATTTTTTAATTTCTATCTTTCACCTAAATAGGAATAAATTTTCGGAGTTCCTACTTCTCGATATTTGGTTTTTAAAACCGAATCATTCTGGAAATCAATTAATTCCATTGTTCGGTCGAGCTTTTTCGACTTCAAACAAATGTCCGTGAAAAGAGAAAAATTTCTCAACTCCTTGAAATCATCAAAACGTTTATCGAATTCTTTTATTTTTTCAATTTTTGCAGAGGATGTGAAACGACAACTTTGATTTTGTGCTTTTACTCTCACATGTAGGAAAATATGTCAAATTCTTTTGCAAATGATTTTTAACAAATTCAGTTTTTGTACAAACTTCAACTCATCATACATATTCGTTATCAATTGATCTTTGCCTTGCAATGTAATATTAAGATTATTCAGATCCGTATATCTATTAAAAATGCTAGGTCTTGTACCCACAATGGATCTTTTATAATTGATATATTTTCTTGTTTTCATCTTTCATTTCAAAAAATAATATTATTTCCTCCAAAATCAGATAGAACTCTTTAAGACATTGTGCAGGACAACCAACAACTTCTGTGTAATAAGGAAGATCTTCGATTCGTTCTAAATCTTTAAGGAACAAAGTAAATTCGATGGTAGCTCTTGATCGAATAAAGTTGCTATCTTTGTACTGTTTTAAGTACTTGATCCATTTTTAATAATTTTAATCAGAGAACTTGTTTAATGACAATGAACTTTGATTTTCTTATCTGGAATTCCTTTAATTTCCTCTAGTCCAAACCTTTAGTTTCACCTGTCATCGATTTACACCATCAGTTGTAACAGAAACAACTTCAACACAAGTTTTTCTAATCTCCATACCATCAAAATATCTTCACCAGTTGTTGTTCCGAAGAGTGTTCCAACAATTCTTCGGTATCCTCATGTTATTATCCAACCACGAAAAACACAACTTGCAACATCTCTTATATCCGCACTTTCATCAATAGCAATTGAAAAGAGATTTTGTAGATATTTTCTGTAATTCAAGATCATCTCCATTTCATAATTCTATCTCCACCTATTTCTTGATAATGAGATGCTCAACCTACTTTTTCTACAGACAAATTCCACTTTTATTATACATTCCTTGATTAAAACCATCTATCTTTTATTTTCTAATAATACTTATTTTATACTCTTGTTACTGATTCATTCTTTTATAAATTTTGTCCTCCTGCTGCTCTTAATGAATTCTTCATTTTTTTTTTTTCTTCTTATTTTACTTCAAAACACAAAATTGTTTTTCGTGATTAGTCTATAATGTCCTTATATTGTTTCTTTACACCTATATTTCTTTGCAAATTCACATCTTATTGTTCACTTCCACACAAAAATAATTCAGTTCCCACCTTTCTTGAAATTTCTTCCCGCATCAATCTTTCTTTTTATTTACTTAAGTCATTTTCTGTAATAAAAATAGACTTTAGATTTAAATTTTTAAAATTTAAAAAATTCACTACGTTTATCAAAATCCTCGAAAATTTCCTCTCTATATTTAAATGTAAAGAGCCTCATCGATTCTCCTCCTGGAATTATGCTCGATAAATAGGTACTATAAAATCATCTTTTTCTCTCTCTCTCATCCTGACTTCCCACACGGACAATTAAGATAGAGATGGACAAGAAGAAAGCTGTCATAACCGTGTAGTTCCCACAAGTTTCCCAACCGAACATACACTGGTAAAATTGTAGACTTTTAGTGTTTTCTAAACTGAAATGTAATCTACTAACTTATATGTAAAATATTATTGTTTCTCATGTTTGATTATTTAAAATATATAACAAAATCATGCTCATTATTTCTTATGCTGTCTGACTAGTTTCAGAAAGATATAAACTCTTGATATACAGTTTCTTATATTTTTTGATGGCCCCCCACCCCCCCCCCACTCCACCCAATAAACACCCACCCCCCCTTTTTTTAAACAAAAAAAAAAACCCATCTGAGAGGTTGCTGTGGGGGCGCGACGACAAAAAATGATTTTTTTTTTTTCCCCAACCCCCCCACAAATTTTTACGTTGGCCTTTTTTGTTATCCCAAAACCCCAACTTCTCCAAAAACAAAAAAAACACAAGCCTCAACCAACAAATAAAAAAAAATTATATATATAAAAAACAAAATTTATTTAAATTTTTTTTATTAAATTAAATAATAAAAATAATTTAAAAAAATAAATTTTTTTTTCATACATCCCATTTTTTTTTTTTTATTTAAAAACACATCACCAAGGCCAGAAAAAACCCTTCAGGGGCCCCCCGGCCCCCGGGGCCGCCAGTTTGACATGCCTGCAATAGATGAATTAATAAAATTTTTATTTCCTTCAGTTTTACAATTAACTAATTCCACATTGATTTTAGAAGAAAAAGATAAAGAATGGAATATGTTGTGCTTCATCAGATTTATTTAAACCACCTGATATTTTCAGTATTTCAATAGACTCTCTCATCGTTCTCAAATCATACTATTCCAAATTTACAAGATGTGTGACTAATTTCTAAAAAATGTGAAATAAAAGCTGATGTATTTAACTTTTATGATTGACAGCATTTTTATGCACTCTAACTGATACTAATTCATCTATTGAATTGATCTATATAGCTTCTTGAGCACCATAATTGCTATTCTCTTCATGTATAATTTTGAAAATTCAAGTATTAAATGCAGCTAATAAGAGACTCCATTTGGCTGATATGTGAATAATACATTTGTTATATGGCTTCATAGTATTGATGTCTTGAATTCTTTTCTTGTTTTTCTTAATGGATGGCATCCTAATAATAAGTTTACCATGATAGTTGAAAATAACAAAACACTTTATTTTCTAGATGTTTTAAATGCTAAAAAATCTGAGACTCTTTATCAATATCTGTTTATAGAAAATTCACCCATACAAATAGATATTGTAATTTTAATACTCATCATTATTCTTCTCATATATTTTCTGTAGCAAAAAATCTTTTGCTGAGCATATAGCTGTCTGATAAAGATAATCTTGGTTAAGTATTTAATACAACTAACTAGAAATATTCTACTTTCTAATAGTTACAATAAAAACGTCATATATAATGCTTTACATACTAAGAAGAAAAAAGATGACAAAATTAATAACTCAGTTACAGAGTTGTTTTACCTTATATTAAAGGAGCCACTAATAAGATCAATAGAACACTATCTAATTTCACTATTAAGACTACCTTTTCCATTAGCAAAAAATTGGTGATTTTTTTCCTTAAGTATAAAAACAGAATAGTCTGCAATACCAAGGCATCTATGAAATTCCATGTTCACAGTACTCAAAAAGCTATGTAGGTCAATTCAACAGATAAGTTAGTGTCTGAATTAGGGAGCATAAAAATATTTTCAATCAAAAGTTAAATATATCAGTTTTTATTTCACATTTTTTATAAATTGATAACACACCTGATTTTGATAATGTTAAAATATTTGCTAATTTGGACAGAGAATAACTGATATCTTTCTTCTAAAATCAACTTGGAATCAATTAATTGTAAAACTGAAGGAAATAAAAATTTTGTTAATCGATCTATTCTGAATAGTAGTAGTTCTTCATTAAAATTTTAACCTTGACAAGGACGAATGTTAAACACTGGAAATTTAAACAAAATAACAAATGATTTAACCTCTAAAAGACTTTATATATATATATATATTAGTAAAAGCATTATGTAAGCTTTATAATTAAAGTAATACAAATGATCCTGTAAATAATGATAAAAATAATTATCTTGATTATACTAATAAACTTGCACAAGGAAAAAATGTTAAAAAACTCCTAACAAATAACATGTGAATGTTATAATATACTTTTGTACTTTCAAACACACATAAATACATTCATGCTTAATATGGACTTAAGCCTAAGATAAAACCCAGAGTAGAACCAGAATTTTTTAAATCAATTGTCCCAATAACCAATTCTAATAATCAGTCACTATTATTGGTGGGGGGGGGGGATTCTCACCAAATGACAATAGACCATAGAACAGCTTGGTGAGCAGCATCTATTATCCATATTCTTCAGATATTCTAATATTTTTTTATAAATAGACTTTTAAGACTGACAATTCATCTGTAACAATGATGGGCCAACTCTGACCATCAAGAGCTCTCAACCAAACCCACAAATATTTTAAAAATGTATATAAAATGGTCTTGTATAAAACTTATATTTACACTTGTACATACACAAAATATTGAATTAAAAATTAAGAAAAATGAAATACTTTGTTCAATTATATCTTTTTCTCTCTCCAATCATTACTAATTCATTCTATAAGAAATGCAACATTCCAACCAATTATCTATATTATATTATCCATCTGACTATGGATTTAAACCTATGACACTGAAGATATTTTGTTTGTATTTAGTGATTTTCACAGACAAATATACCCTCACAAAAATAAAACTCTTATTTTGTTTTGTTATTATTTTGCACTTAATACTGAGTAGGACAAGTAGGAGTTTGATATTAACTGAAAGGAGACCCTTTGATTCCTCTTGGAGGCCTTAAAGAAACCGAGCAGGGCAAATTCCTAATGTCCACTCCATACGTTCTTGTCATTGCAGCTGTTATTACTATGTGATTATTCATATAGTATACGAACATGGATGGGCTGCTCACCAACACGCATTAGCCAGCGTGGTGAGTTTATTGGCTTTTTACCTCTGAGTTTAAGATCAAGAAACACCATGGCCTTTCTTCTCAGTGCCTGATAAGGCAGAATGAATGTTTGTGTAAATGATAAATATTTTTCCAATACATATATACAATTATGACAGACAAAAATAAAGCATGGCCCTTATTCCCAGGAGGCTGTAAAGTCAGCAACCAAGGCGGCGGTTGGTGGCCGAAGGCGGAGGGTGCTAAGAACCCCCTGATTGCAGATCCAGGCTGCCATTTGATGACGACTTTTTATTTAGGTACTTACAACTGCAGATCACTTTCAAGTGAAGGAAGATTGCAAGAATTAGAAGAAGAACTGTCTTATATTAAATGGGACATTATTGGACTTTGTGAAGTTAGAAGAAAAGGAGAAGAAACAATTGATTTAAAAAGTGGACATATACTCTATTATAAAGGCACACATATTGGAAATACAAGTGGAGTAGGATTCATTATAAATAAAAAGTGGAAGAACAATATTGTGGAGATTGATGGTATATCGGACAGAGTGGCAAGATTAGTTATACAACTTAATAGCAGATACCAAATGCAGATAATTCAGGTTTATGCCCCAACAAGTTCTCATAGTGATGAAGTAGTAGAAGATTTTTATATGGATGTACAAAAGGCTTTTGATCAGAGTAAACAACATTTTAAAATTGTTATGGGAGACTTTAATGCTAGAATTGGTAGACAAATGAAAGATGAAATTGCTGTAGGTAATTTTGGTTATGGTAATAGAAATGAGAGAGGACATAGACTTGTGGAGTTTGCAGAAAAAGAAAAACTTTATATTATGAATTCATTTTTCAAAGGAAATGGACATGGAAGCATCCAAATGAAGGTACAGCAGAATTGGATTATATTTTGACTAACAGAAAATACATATTTCAAGATTGTAATGTTCTTAATAAATTTAACACAGGAAGTGATCATCGATTAGTAAGGTGTAAGTTACGTGTTAATGTAAAACTAGAGAAACAAAAATTATTAAGAAAAACAATATTTACAGTTGATATTCCTAATCTTCAGAAACATTCTAATGAATTTAAATTAGAACTTACAAATAGGTTTCAAGTGTTAGGAGATTTTGAACATGTTACAGATTTGAATGAAATTAATATGAAAATAACTGATACACTTTTAAAAACTGCAACAAACATAGCTGGTAGAAAAAAGCAGCAATTGACTAATAAAATTTCTACTGAGACTAGAGAATTTATGAAGAAAAGAAGGAATATGAAGATATACAAAAATGATGTATTAAAAAGAATTGAATATCTTGAATTTTGTAAAATGGTACAGAAAAGAGTTGAAAATGATATAAGAAAGTATAACTGTGAAATAGCAAGGAAAGCTGTAGAAGAAAATAAAAGTCTCAAAAATGTTAAACAACATTTTGGTATTGGTAGGAAATTTATATCTGCAATAAGAAAAAAAGATGGAATTATTACTAAAAAGAGAGATGACATCATGAAATTGGTAGAAGATTTTTATCAAGAATTATATAGTAATAAAGAACAAGTACCTCCTATATCTATTATATCTTCCCAATTGCCCAGAATTTTAAATGAAGAAGTGAGACATGCAATTAAGTGTATGAAGAAAGGAAAGGCTCCAGGAAATGATGAAATTATAATTGATATATTAAAAGAAGCAGGTGAAGAAATAGAAACAATTTTAGCAAAGTTATATACCAAATGTCTAAATGATAAAGATGTACCGGAAGATTGGAAGAATGCAGTAATAATATTAATATTTAAAAAAGGTGATAAAGAAGATATTAGAAATTACAGACCTATCAGCCTTTTATCAGTTTTATATAAAATTTTTACCAAGATAATTACAACTCGTCTACAGAGAACTTTGGATTTCCACCAACCAAGAGAACAAGCTGGATTTAAAAGTGGTTTTAGTACAATAGATCATATCCAGGTATTGAGAGAAGTCATAGAAAGGACAAACGAATATGAGTTGTCATTATGTTTTGGATTTGTAGATTATGAAAGGCATTCGATTCTATACACATTTCTTCAGTGATTAAAGCATTGGATCATCAAGGTATAGATCCAGGATATTGTCATATTTTAAAGAATATTTATAAAAATGCAACAGCAACAATTAGATTACATAATGATACTGGAAAAATCAACATTGAGAAAGGTGTAAGACAAGATGACTCCATATCTCCAAAACTCTTTACAGCAGTGCTGCAAGAAGTATTTTGTGGATTAAAATGGGAAACTAAAGGAGTGAAAGTAAATGGAGAGTATTTAAGTCATTTAGATTTCGCAGATGATGTAGTTGTTTTTGCAAATAATGCTTCAGAGCTGCAGGAAATGTTGCAGGAGTTAGCAAATGAAATTAGAAAAGTAGGACTAAAGATAAATGTTAAAAAGACTAAAGTAATGTTTAATCGATTTGCTCAAAATATGAAAATAAAGATTGATTATGAAGAAGTTAACAGTTACAAATACCTTGGTCAGATTATTAATACAGATGGAAACATAATGGAGGAAATTAATCATAGAATTAAACTTGGTTGGAGTGCTTTTGGTAGAAATAACTTGATACTAAACGGAAATATGCCTATGTGTTTGAAAAGGATGGTTTTTAACAAATGTGTTTTACCAGTTCTTACTTATGGATCTGAGACTTGGACACTTAATAGAAGAGCAATACAGAGACTTCAGACCACTCAAAGGAGTATGGAGAGATGTATGTTGGGAGTAATAAGAAGAGATCGAAAACGCAATGTATGGGTAAGACAACAAACAGGTGTTACTGACCTTATTGAAAAAATTAAAAGATTGAAATGGAGTTGGGCTGGACATATTGCTAGAAGAGATTATAATAGATGGACAATTGAAATTTTAAACTGGATTCCAAGAGATTGTAAAAGACCCAGAAAGAGACCACATGTGAGATGGATGGATGAAATAAGAAAATGTGCAGGGGTGTTGTGGAGAAGAGAAGCTAAAGATCGGAGAAGATGGATTAAACTTGGAGAGACCTTCATCCTGCAGTGGATTGATAATGGTTGATGATGATGATGAGGACAAGAAAGATTGACACAGAAAATTGCGTATTTCAAAAGAAATGGATCAACATATATATATATAGAAATAGTAAACTGATATGTCTGGAAAATGTTTCACTTTATAAAAATACAATATTAAAAGGCACTATTTACCAAAATATTCTGATTACAACGAAACTATTGGGGAAGAAAGAAATAGACAACTTGAAAAGGAACTTCATCAAATAGCTGATATGTTTCATAAAAAGTTCCAAATAAATTTGTCCAAATTCAAGAATATAAATGTCATGAAGTCAGTAAATTGTCATTAAATGTGCAACAGTCATTAATAATAACAATGTTACTTTATTTTTAATTCTCAAAAAAATTATGGCCTCATTTAAAAAGGGAAAGTTGAAATCGGCCTCCAATTGAAAACGTTGCTCACCTCTAATGATTAGGGGTAAATTAATTATATTTTTGATCATATATAATTTTTAAGTTGACAATTTTTTATGACCTGAAAATTATATTATGAATGTCTAAATGGATTGTGCAGAAAAAAAGCTCCCCATCCTTGATATATAAGGTACAAATGCTGCTCAAGAAGAATGTTATATATATACAGTCTTCAAAATCAAAGACATAATCTAATAAATTATAAATTTTAATAAAATAATCTCACTTTTTATTTCAAAATATCCTAAAAAAAAACCCAAAAACTATTCTTTATTAAAATATACAATATACAACTATTACATTAATGTGGAGAAGTCAATGTGATCTTAGGTCTATCAATTTCTCAATCTTTTAGAACAATGCTTTGTTTCTCTTTCAGCACTTATTTTAAGATCAAATAGATCTTTTGTAGATTACAATGCAATTAAAACATAACATAATCTAACTTTTTTTCTATTTCTTCTTCCATGTTCTAATATGAACATTAAATAAAAAAAAAAATTGCATGATGGTGTCCAACCAAATCCACTAGACACTAAATTAACTTTCATCTAGTTTCACATTAAATATTTCCTATTTATTGATCCATTTTAGTTTTTATTTCCAAGTTTCAAAAGTTGTTTATATATATTTTTTTATACGTTTATAATCATTTTTTTGAAATACGAAGGTAAACAAACACACACTTAATACATTAATATGTTTTTAATTATCTTTTTACTTATAGCATAGATTTATTTTATCTAATGATGCATTAGCTTTTTATGCAAAATCCAGACAGTAAAACAGCTTAGGATATTTTTCAGCAAAACCTGTGCTTTCTATCAGATTAAATATTATTAATTGACAAGCATGTTAAAAATAAATTCTGTGACATCACACCAGTCTTTTTCTTTCCTAGAAAATGGACAGGATTCTATACGAAATAAAAATACTTATTTTTTACATAAATCTTGGCTACTTTTATATAATAAGTTAGGATCCTGAATTAAATGAATTACAGAAATATATTACTTTCAAAAAATGTGTAAACATAATTTTATGTTTACTTTTGCAGATATCATAATATATATATATTTAACACTAAGGGTAGCTAGTAATGACAAATTTAACATTCAACAATGAACAAGTGATACTACTTACATGTTTACATGTTTAGCCTGACCTACTTTTGGATAGAGAAATATATATACAAACTAAATACACCAAAATTAAATCACTAGCCAAAAATAAATTTAAAAATTGACTACCATTAATAGTGATTTTTTAAATTTGATTTTAGTTGGTGATTTAACCTTGATTCAGATGTATTTGACTTATTATATTGACTAGTTTCCTTTTAATATTTAATATTTTAAAATAAACAATAAATAATCAAAATTAGCCCAAATTCACAACATAACCAAACTAGCCAAAAAACAAGCTCTAAAACACAAACAATGGTTTCACTGCTACAAGAAGGTTTTTTTTTTTTTTTAGAGTTTATTTTTTGGCTAGTCTGGTTGAGTTGTGAATTTGGGGTAATTTTGATTATTTATTGACTAATTTAGCTTTATGCTTTTAATGTTTATATATATAGGAGTATTAATTTTAAATGAAAAACAGGGGGGAAAAGTGTACAAATGATGTTTGAAACAGCAGATTATATGATAATAGAATTATACACATATAAAGACTAAACAATATAAAAGGGTAACATGGTCTGCTTTTATTAATATAATGTAGAGACATTCTTGGATTTCACTTGGAGAATCAAATTACATAACATTTGAACAGTACCTAGATCAGACAAGAATAGCCTGCATACTTTTATGACTATTTTAATAGTATGCTTGAATCATGTATTCACTTTTTATTAAAATTTTTATGTTTTATTATTACCTATTCACTTATGCTAATATTCCTAAATAATTTCTTTCTATTTTTTGTAAACTTAAATTTATATTTGTAATTTTTACTTTATTTTTAGGGTATAATTCAATATATGATGAGCAATATGCCATTAAATTCACAATGCTTAAAAATGATTGGCCACATATAGTTTAATTAAAGATTAAGCCATTTCACATGAAAAAGACCTTAATGGAAGATACCAATATCTCTTATTCATGAATGATCGCAGAGACTCAATATTTTAGTTAAATGAAAGGAATTCTCTAGAATCTTCAAATAATATGCAGCTGTGATGTATACATAGTTGTAATGAGTAAGTGATGAAACACTATCATGACTGGCTACCAAAATCATGATAGTTCCATTTCCAGGTTTCATAGTTGAAAGAATGCAATGAAATTTGAGGAAACTTGTTTTGACAATTACCAGAACAAAAAATATTTTATTAAGTAATGATCTGTCATCAACTTCTACAAAACAAATAATTTTAATATGCCCGCATGGGTCTAAATATTCTACTTGTGAAGCATTTTAGCATTTGTAAACAAGCAGTATGTAGAACAAGTACAGTAATTTTTGCTTATTGGGCATGTTAATTATATATGGGATTATTTTGTGATGTAATTCTGAGTTGAAATGCCTGAATGGACTTTGTTTAAGGGATAGTGGTAACAAGTAATGGAAAATCATTGCCAATGATGATCAATATAGCATAAATTCTAGAGCATTAACTCTAGCATGAAAAGTTTAACATAACATAAATGAACTTGTATTTTTGGCTACAATCCTTCTAGTTGTTCAGTGATCTTTCTTAATAAGCTTTGATTTCTGATTCCAGATAGTTTTAAAAAGTTGTAATCTTCCATTTTTAGTGAATACAGAGATCCTTACGATTATCAATCTTAAAATAATAAATAGTTCAGCACTTTAGGACACTAGTATTCCAGTTAATTGGTTACCAAAACAATTTAAAATTTCTTGTTAAATACATTTTACTATCTACTTTAGGATTCTAATATAGAAAAAAAAGTTATACTGTTACATTTTCATCCCTAAGTTCACATGTTGTTTAAAACAAAGTGCTCCCATTATTTTGTTGATTGAATGTCGGGAGATATCTAATTTAAAATCAAATTAGCCAATCAGCAATATTTTTTCTTAATTTTGACTAGTAATATCCAAACTTTTTGTACATAAATGCAATAGGAGTATTTAGGCTCAATAATTAATATAATGTTTATTATTACCAATCTAAAAATGTTTTTCACAAAATCATTCCTTGCTTCAGCACTAATTTAAATTCAAGATTTGAAAATAAATTTTTTTTAAATTGTTAAAAGATAAATTTTATGCTTACAATTTTTCTTTCAGAAAAAGGCCCATATTTAATCCAGATAATGATTCAATTATTGATTATTAAAAAGTATTCAAATATTATTAAGTCAAAGAATAAAACAAAAAAGAAAAGTTCTTAAGATCTGTCTATGACTCTATAAAAAAAATTTATAGCATGGTCATAAATTCAGATTCTAATAATAAAACAAAATTTCTTATTCCTGAATTAATCTTTTTAAATATCATTGAAAATAAATCTCTCCCCCCCCCCTCCTTTTTTTTAAAAAAAAAAATTAAATATAATCAAGAATGATGCTTAGCACAGTTCATCACTTATGTTCAGAAGTTGAGAGTATTTTTTCCAACCACAACTATAGGCTTTCAGTTGTGAAGCATTAAAAATATATAAATCCACAAATAAGATATTTTATATGTGATAATATGTTGGACTATTTCCAACATTTATCAGTAAATGTTGAATGTATAGAAAATTTTAAACTTTTCAAATACAAACAATTTGTGTGTTATTACTAACAAATTGTTTGTATTTGAAAAGTTAAATAAAGTTTAAAATTTTCTTTATATTCAACATTTATTGATAGAAGATGAAAATAGTCCAACATATCATCACATCTAATATACCATTATCACAAACCTTCAGGCAAATGCTAAGAACTTTTATAATCTTATACAGAGAACAGTTTTAAAGTATAAACTAAAATGATAATGTTCTAAGAATAAATGTTGAAATTTTAGAACATATATAATTTTAAATATATAAAAATTCATAGACAATGAGTAAAGGTGATTTATGAATATGTAAAGAAAAATAAACCATAGTTTCATTACCCATAAGAATGTTATATCTTTTATTAGTGAGTAAGGCAGCATCATATATCAGTGATATTTTCTGTTATTATAGTTTGCACCCACATATTCATTTTATCAACCTATATTATTAGCAGATCTTAATCCTCCAGTTAATTACAAAATGAAATCCATTTAGTGATAAATACAATTTGGCTAATTGGCTGTTTAGGTTTTGGACATGGCAGATAAGTGATACAATCACACGAGGCTTTATTTTAAAAATCTTAATTTATTTTTTTATACAGACAGTATTTTACTAAAAATTTTGAAATTGGAAAATGTTGAATTCATCAAACTATAATTTTTTTTCATCCAAAGAGTTATTAAAATCTATGTAAATGATGAAAAAATATTTTCTCATTTTATGATAATATAAACAATCAATGAATTAAATAAATTATTATTATTATTATTATTTTGCTGATGCAGGAGTCTTTGTTATATTAGAATCTTTTTTAATTCCAATATATAGCCTTGCTTAGTTTAGAGAGATATTAGTGTGTCAGATTATAGAGTGTAAGTTCTTCTGATCAAATCCAATACTGATGTTTCCTGTATATACTCTCAAGCCATTTTCTTATTATTATTATCATTTTTATTTATTCCATGATATATAAAAATTATATTGAAGAGAAGTTTAAACAGATAGACAAATAGGAGAAAATTTTTTTTTTTTAAAAAAGCTATCAATCTTCTCTGTGAACAGATGTTAATATATTTCAGCAATAATATAATATGACTACATGAAAATAATTTATTATTATTAATATTCAATTATGGCTAGACACATTTTTACATCTCATGCTAAAAATAATAATAAGATTATTTAAGAAAGAATGAATATCAGTAATCTAGTATTTCTAATTGAAAAATGAGGCACAATGACTGAATTTTGTTCATATAAGACAAGTTAATTTTAATTTATATCTCCTTTTTATGTAAAATTATATTAATATTTTTTTAGATTTCAATACAAAGTTTTAAATGATAATAATAATTGAATTATATATATATATACTTTATATAAAATGTGGTAAAGGTTAAATCTAGAAAATCAAATGATGCACACAATAATTAAAAGAAAAAACTTTTTCCATCATTATGATGAATAAATAGCATACAAATTTTTTTTTTTTACATAAATGAGTGCTGTAAAATAAATATATTTTATTTATTGTTCAAAAAGTTAAAGGGATATTTTAAAATTTATTGTTCAAAAAGTTAAAGGGATATTTTAACTCCAAAGCAGCAGATAATTCAAATATTCAGACCTGGAAAGAATTTCTCTTTTTTCCAACAACTTTTCTTTTAAACCACTAAACATCACATGATCACCATTTCTTATTGTTGCTCAAGTTGTTAAAACAGGCAAAACTCTCCATACAGTAGTGCCACTCAGTGCAAGCCAGAGTCTTCTTGCATCTGTTGATTACTCTGGCTTACACTGAGTGGCACTATTGTATGGAGAGTTTTGCCTGTTTAACTGTTTTTATTATTATTTCCCTCTGAAATCAATTCGAAAAACTGTCATCTTTTCACCTAGTCACTCTTTTTACGATTAACTACTCAGAGAATAATATAATGTATATATTATTTAGCATAACAGATCTAGCAATCAATAAATAGAATACTATTATCATGCTGATAACAAATATACATATACTCACACACACACGAATATAAATAATCGATGAAAGAGATAAATACCTCTAAATAACAATAAATCAAATTGTTTATAATACCAGCAAAACTCCACGAACTGTGAAACAATTCAGACAACAAAAAGTAATATTTGTATTCTATAATGTACAAAATTAAAACGATTTATAATCCCATAATTTTTTTTAAAAAAAAGAAATAACTATTAAAAAATGTAGAGAATACTCAGAATAATAATTTCCAAGGAAATACAAATCTTTTTTTAAAATCTACAAAAAGTTTGAGGTATTTAATCAGATTAAGTATAATATTTATTTTACAAATAGATAGTTATACAAAAACTACTGATCTGAAAGTCTAAACAATTTGCATGTATACATATAAATATATACATTCTTAAATAGGCATGCATAATAAAATGACAGTTGTTAAATAAAAATAAAGTTTCTTACATTTTGGAATATTCAGCTTTCATTTTTGATAGAGGAAACATAACCACATAAACAGGAACTGTCAACTAAGTTTCCGCATTGTTATATATGAATATTCTTCATTATCATCAAAATTTTAAATTTCCTTTTAGTTCAAGATTCAGATCTATATGTATTCATGTACATAAAATGTTTATATATATGCATACACGTATAACCAGCCACTTTTAACACAATTTCCTGTTAGGCATAAAAGTCAAGCATTAAGAATAATACCTGATTATTTTTCATTTGGAATATAATATAATGTATTAACACACTGTTAGAATAACTGAATTCCATAAGAGTAAACAAATTCATAATTGATAATACTTCCTCAATAATATCAATCTCAGAATTTTGCAATTTCTATATATTTTCAAAAAAAAAAAAAATTGTATGCTTGTTTATTAAGATTTCTGTGTGAAGAGTTTAATAACTATGGCAAGAGAGTACAATGAAATATCTGGCCACTGATGATAGTTTTGTTCTTAGCACCTTGACATTTAAAACAAACTTTTTGCCTTGCATAATTAGACTAGTGATAAAAGTAGCTCACTTGAAAAGTAAAGATTTCTGGATCAATTTATAATTGAAGAAAGTGAAAACAACAAAACAAAATCTTAATGTAGCTACTTGAATGTAGTAGTTGTACTTCATCACTTTCTGTGCTTAAATATCATTTGAGCTTAGAAATACCTGACTTACAATAATAATAAAAATTCCCATTACAGCCTTATATACTCCACATGCATGCTAAGAATACAGATGTATAATATGTTAAATTTAGCAACTGAAAAATAATTTGTTTTTAGCAAAAAAATTATAACACAAACGGGCTTACATATACACAAGGCAAAAATGTAATAGTGCAGAAAATAAACACAAAACCTATACCACAGATTAAGTTCATACATCCATTTAAAAAAAAAACATTTTTTTTTTTTTTGCAATCACACAATTTAACATCTTTTCTGTTTATTTTAGTAATTAACCAAGAGGCTTTTTCCATAAAATCTAAAATGTATTGAACATATATGTATGAGTAACATATGAAGTCGTAATTAAACGTAAATAGCTGAATTACCTATTATGATGATTAATAATGTATATCCTATCAACAAAGATTCTAAACAATTGAAATCACTTAATATAGTCTTGTATTAAAGGTAAAAATTTCCTTTTTTCAAATAAAACAAAAGAAACACCAGTAAGTAATAAATAAAAAACAAAACAAAACACAGAAAAGAAATAACGGCTATTGGTAAAATAAATCTCAATAAAATGAAATTAGGAATTTTTATTCAATTGATAATTTGTTATTCCTATGCATGAGTGAAATGAAGAGGGTTTTTCATTGGCAAAACTTAAAATGATTTTATAGAAAACTTTCTCCATCAATGAAAATGTGACATTTGTGAATTAAAAAATGATAAAAGTTTCATAAAGAATAGAGATACTGTCTGGCTAAAAATAAAAAATTTATAATTTATACTTAAATAATAGACTTAAATAGTCCACTTTAAATAAAAAATCCAGCAAAGATAAAAATCTACCTTATTTTATGCTTCATCTAAGAAAAGTCTATAAAAGTCAATAACAAATCAATATTGAATAATTTCTCATAAAACTTTTTCCAGGCACTTCAAAAATTTATAGTTGATTGAATTTCTGGACATAGGTATGACAGGATAGCATTAATCACTCGCAAATGAATATAGCCATTCCAACTCAAAAACAAAAAAACTATCCCCCCCCCAAAAAAAAAAACCCATTAAAAATGAATTTTGCATTAGTTAAAAAAACAGTGTGAGTCATAAATATATTCACATATAGAACACAATTTCTCTGCAATAAATTTTCCTTTTTAAAAGATTTCAATAAAATGTCTAATCATATTTTATTTTAATAATCTTCCCAATAATAGTAATCAAAAATGCACTTTTTAAGAATGTCTTTAAGACAATAATTTTAAAATACTTTCCCATAAAAACAGTGCTCAAGTTCATTGTAAAATGTTTTAAGAAATCTTGTACTGTTCATTTATATCCAAATCCAACAAAGATGTGATTTTGCAATAGTGGATTCTATAATATTTTTTCTTTGATTCTAATATTAGAATATACACATTAATAAAATGAGTACAATTACCATTGCATAAGCCAAGTTCAATATCATTAGCTTTCATTTGGTACACTGAGAATCCCAAGAAAGAAATATGAGACATTGGTAGTACTACAGTGATGACTTTTCCATTATCAAAAATGTTATTTTTAATCTTTCTACAAGCTTTACTTGAATTCAGTGAAGTTGCACTTTTAATTTTATATTGAAATCTATAATTTCAATAGCCATGCTTTGTTTGCCATTTTATTTGTTCAATACTTTAAATTTCAGCTTTTGTCAATTGAAGGAGTTATAACTAAAAAAAAAAAAAAAAACTTTTCTAAGGGGATTTGTTGAATAGTACTGAACAGTTTTCGATTAAGTTTTGCTTTAATTTAAATACACTTTTTGTTTTAATTTCAATATATTTAGAGTCTATTAATGATTTATTAATAAAATAAAGTTTATAACTATATTGTTTTTTCTATTAAAAGAAAATCACACAAATATATTTTATGTTTATGTGATGTTTTGCTTTAAAAAATATCACATTTTATTCTTGCAAAATACTCTAATAAATTACTGATTGAAGGATTACATACAACACACAAAAAAGAATGCATATAAGAATGACTTGTACTATGTAATACATAAGCAGAAAGGTTTAATATATTTAATCAAAAAGCATTGAGGCTAAATAGCGTACAAGTTTTTATTGAGAGGTTCTTACCTAGCCAAGATAGGAAATAATATATAAGCAGCCATTCTGCAAACAGCTTTTCATTGCCTTTTAATGACCTAATTATAAATTTAAATTTCAGGGTCACTATATATAGACACTGATTATGAAGGACAAAACAGAAAAAATAATACTATGTGCATAACTGTAACAACCTTTCACTAATTTGTGCTTTAATAGTAAAAAAATAATGAATAGTTATAATAAAAATATTTTTTAGGATTATGAAATAAATTTTTATTATGATTTTGTAGCATTACAGTATTTTACACTAGTAAACTTTTTAATTATCATTTATTTAAACCCAATTCTTTGAATATTTCATTTTGTATAAAAATTATTGATAAATTAGATGAGAAAATATTATTTTCTTCAATTTTTTAAAAAATCACTTGCTCCCATCATCATCAATTATTTTCAATCACTATTGATTTGCTGCAAGATGAAGGTCTTTCCAAGTTTAGTTAAAATTATCCTATCTATACCATCTTTTTTTATAATCTCTCTTCCTTTTAGTAAATAATAAAAACAAAATGATTGGTAAAAAAACTGCTTAAGTTTTTATCCCATCAATTAGAAATGTTAATTGAGAATCTAAAATAATAACAGATTTACTCTTATGCATGGTGATAAAGTTCCTAAAAATATATCAACTATATATAGAAAATAGATCTTTAGAGGATTTGTCCTCTAAAAATAAATAATTAGTAGTCATAAAAAAGGTACAATTCTTTTTCTACAAAGTTCAAATCCAATAACTAACCAATATTTTGTTGAAGGGCAAAAATAATATAAATTAAAATAATTGTTAAATATATTAAGTAATTGTTAAATATATTCTTAAGAATAATTTTATTTTATATTTTCCCACAACACCTTATAAACACATCCAATCAAAAATATCTTTCCTATTTTCTAAATGAATACTATTTCAAATATTTCATACAATTGCATTTTATATAATTATATATTTAAATTTTATTACTTAAAACTCAATTCATTACTCTTCTTTAACTAGTGCTTTTGTGTGTTGAACAGACTGAACATATGCTTCTGCTGGCTCTAACTATAACTCTGTATAAGTGTACATTGAATTTATCATACATAGATATTCTTTGTATAAATAAAAACCATAATAAGACAAAAACATACATTTCAAATATGAAAATATTACAAAATTCCACTATATTATATAAATATTTAAATTTAATGTATTCAGAAACATAAATGTCAGTTTGTGAAGTTATATTTAAGATCTATGAGTTTTAACTATCTCAAAGGATTTTAAATAGAAGGAAGGAGAAGTAGTAGTTTAAACTAGCACATTTTTTTAAGAATTAAAAAATTAATGAATAAAAAAATTATTTCTTTACCTATCACAACTGCCATTTTATCACTGGTATTTCAAAGAATTAACAGGGATTTTATTTAATATTGTAAATACATATAGTAAAAATTTAATTACTACTGTATTTGCATCTTTCAGAATATTTATCACTCAATATTTTTTTCACTATAGCAGGCTTTTTCTTCAACGTTGCTAAAAGTCCACAGAGTGAATAACATCATTTTTCTAAATAATTATCTTTTTTATAAATTTAAAAAATTCAAAGAAATTAAAAACTCCCTAAAATTGGCTCCATGCCAATTAATTCTTTTTATTTCAATTTCATCCTCTTGTTTTTGCATCATAAAATTATTCAGAAAAAAGGTTTACTGTCAAAAAAAAAAAAAAACCATTACAAAAATTTAATCTTCAAATTTATTAAATGTTATGCCTCTATCTCTTTTTTTATTGTTGAGAAAAACATTTCATTTACAAAAATTCATAACTATCTACATTCTTTCCGCTATATAAATTACCATCTGGTGAGCAGAGAATGTGTTTAAGACAGGAACTATCCACCTGATATGTCAATATTGTTTAAACTAGGGTTAAACGTTTATTTTAATGTAAATATGTGTATCACTAATTTCAAAAAAAATAAATCATTATTTTTACAGAGATTTATCAACATATGTGGTCATTTACTAACTTTTAATGACAGGATTGAGAGAGAAAGAAAGAGGGGGAAAAAGCTTGTTTTCTCTCCTTACATCTATTTCTGTTGATTGCTTAGTTAAGATTTTATCTCTCTGTGTAAGTAAGTATATGACTAAAGTCACTAGCATAAACTTTAAACACAGATTCATGTTTATGGCTTATCCCTCTTATTAAATGACAAAAATTTAGTCTGAGTTTAACAATTAATCAGATGGTGGTGGTGTTTTATTCATTCAACTGTAATAGACTATTAGCAACTATGGGCTAGCTCTTTTCAGGCATTCTAACCATTTAGAACTTATTATATATATAAAGATACACACACAATTTGAGATTTTTTTTAAAAAAAAATTATGGCATAAACAAATGTTTGGAAATTGAAACTTGTCAATTTCATAGATGTTTTAAATTAGTTTCCTTGACCTGAGGCTTTGAAACTTTTGAAGTAATTTTCAATAAATTTCTTTTCTAAATGCTAATAGTTTTTTATGTCATATTTTGAACATGTGTAAAGTAGTGGCTTCTCAAAGAATTTAAATTTTATGAAGTAAAAATATTCAAATGGGTTCAAACTAGCTAGAATGACAGATGTGAAGCTTCATTACAAAATTTAAAAGAAAAATTCACTAATATTATTTATGGATTTTAAAAACAATACAAGGCACTTCCTGTTTAATGTATTAAACTGACTACATATTCATAGAATTTCTTGAGATATTGAAATTAATTGAATGTCTTATCCAGTGCTTTAAAATACAGAATCAATCTTTTTCAATAACATCTTGTACAAATAACAAACCATATATTACATCTCCAAATAGCTAAATTAAATTGTATATTATATAAAAGTTGCAATAAACCAAATATATTAAACAGGGTGAATCCTGGAAAATGAAATCGATGTTCCCACTTCACTATATGTTGAATTTCTGTTTATATAAAAAAGACATCAAAATATAAAATCATACAATAAAAATGTCACCAGCACTATTATTGGAGATAATAGTAATACCAATATTAACAGGTGAAATGTCTAACTAAAAATTATTTAATTCACTATAAATCCGATGCAATTGCACTATAGCAGATTCTTCATTTCTGCAATAATACACATCTTAATCTCTGATTTTACACTGATAATTGATTATCTGCATATTAAACATGATAATATGTAGCAAACAATCTCTCTTAAAAATAGATTAGATGATAAAGATAATTTTTATAAAATTATTTAGTCTCCCAAAACAATGTAGCCTCACCCTCTTCTTTCAACTCTCCCTACATTTTCTATATTGATAAATTTCAATTTTCATAATAAATTTCAGCCTTTAAAATATATGCATTTAAACAACATGCAAATACTTTATCATTTCCTGAAATCATGATTCACAAATGTGTCAAGACTAGATTCTCCCAGACTCTCTAGCTCTTATTCTATTATTAGGATGTTAAATACTAGCTTTCTTCTCAGATCAAGTTATTAAAGCAGGGAAATGAAGTTTTTCTCTTTTTTCCCACAGATTATAAATTCAAAAATAAAATGTATTATTATAAAATTGGGGAAAATGCTCCATTCCAATGAAATGACAAATTACAGCACCATTAAACAAAAATCCTACCTTGGAAATTGAATTATCTGCAATTAAAATAAATAAAGAAAATAATGCATTCTATCTCCCATACACCAATCTCACAACAAATATATACATATGATACCATTATCTTCAACAATGTGAAGATGATTTGTAATTGTTATTCATAGCCTTAAAACAATAAAAAGATAAACTTAAAGAATTTTGGAATTCTTTTAAAAAATATTTCTAGTTTATATTTAGTATATATATTGTCAATAGTATAACCTACTTTCCCATTTTATTGTATAGCTGACTGGTGTAAGTAATCAGTAGACATAAAATAACAGTGTTAACAAATTCACAGAGTTGTTTTTAACTGTTGATCTTTATTAATCTTTAATTCTTTTATACCATTTAAAAGAATGACTTGAAAGTTTAAACATCCTCAAAAATCAATGGACATCACATAACAATGCCAAAAAAATTCAATTTCTCTTTCTTATATATGCTATCTTTTAGTGATATGGTCAAAAGTGAGATTATTGAAATGATATAATTACTAACTTCATGTCAGATTTATATACCTATGCAAGAAAATTGGCTTTCAAATCATTAGTTTATGGCTTTAATTTTTGAATATATGTAATCCAATGTATGGCAATGATATAGATTAACAGCAAAACAAGTTGGGGATTTGTCTGGCACTACCATCTAATATCAATTAATATTGGAATGACCAGTTTTACTGATGTTTCAAGTAAATCAACATGGCAGCTCCTGTTACCAATTTATCAAAGCAAAGTTAAATAACATTTAAGTGTGCTAGTTCTGATCTTTATGGAGGGAGTAAGTTTGATAGGAAGTATTATTTAGGCTGAATTCCAAATCAGGCGCTGATGCAAACAATGCCTCTTTTAAAGTGGTCAAGCATTAATTTTTACACGGCAGAGATAATTTTTATTTTGAAACAATTATGAATTAAAAATCTATAATCAAATATAAAATAATTAACTAGGACTATTATTATGTTGTCATTGGAATGGCCATAGATTGTTAATTCATAACAATTTTATAGCTAAGTAGAAATTACCTCTGTCATGTGAAATTTAATATTTGATAACTAGAAAGTTTACATATGTGTTGAATTGGAGTTCAGTCTTTTATAACATTTATCAGACTCTTTATAATGATCACAGCTAGCAATGACATTTTCGTAAAAAAAAAGAGCTGGCATATTGACATTAAAAGCATTTGTAAAAGTGTTTATTTCAATGTTTACATTTTATATATGTTTATTTATTTTTATTTTAAGAGCAGTTTGAACTTGCTTATTACAGAAAAAAAAGAAGGTGCAGCTTAACTAATGAGGATCATTTTTAAATGATATTACATGAAAAAAAAAAAGACAGAAAAGTTAATATGTGTTTTATTAATCTTGAAAATGCTATTGATAATAAAACCTGGATTGCTTTATTAGATATTCTAAAAAAACCGGTTTAGATTAGAAACAGAAATGACTAGAATTTAATCTACAAGCACTGGAATTTCTTGCACTCACATATTTGATATATTCTTCAGATAATTGCATAATTGACTATTACTAATTTATTAGCTAAAGATTAGTGTATCATTTATAATGTATTGATTAAAGATTAACATATTTATATCATTAATTGATTCCATCTTTTCACTTAACACACTTTAAATATACAAATAAAGATAGCTGAAAAAGATAAATAATTTCAAAGATGCCTTTAAACAATTCAAACCAAAACAACACTCTCCATATATTAGTGCCATCTTGTGCTAACAAGAGCAATCAATGGATGCCAGAAGGCTTGTGCATAAAATCCCTATCTAGTGCCTACTCATCCAATATCCCCAGACTAGTTTCTGGCTTGTGGCTTTCATCAGTGAGGAGCCTTGGATCTGAGAGCACTGCACCTAGATCTTAGGATCTAATGCAACCCTCCAGCACCCACCTTTTAACTCTATTTAACTACAAAACTATGAGAATGAAATTGAAAACACTATTAGTATTTTCAATCTTATATAGTCGTATGGGTCTGAACTCAATTCAGTACCCATACATTTTGGTGTCTTTGGCTCTTTAACAACCATAGCCACCACTATCCTATTAGGCAGGATTGGTGTTAAACCACTAAACATCACATGATCACTATCTCATACTAGCACAATAATTGTTATTAAACAATTCAAACCAAAACAACACTCTCCATATAGTAGTGCCATCTATATAAGCTATTGAGCTTGGATTGAAAATACTAATAGTGTTTTCAATTTCATTCTCATAGTTTTGTAGTTAAATAGAGTTAAAAGGTGGGTGCTGGAGGGTTGCATTAGATCCTAAGATCTAGGTGCAGTGCTCTCAGAGCCAAGGCTCCTCACTGATGAAGGCCACAAGCCAGAAACTAGTCTGGGGATATTGGATGAGTAGGCACTAGATAGGGATTTTATGCACAAGCCTTCTGGCATCCATTGATTAGCACAAGATGGCACTACTATATGGAGAGTGTTGTTTTGGTTTGAATTGTTTAATAACAATTATTGTGCTAGTATGAGATAGTGATCATGTAAAGATGCCTTTCTGACTGAACCAATACTCTTTAATTAACCTAGTTTATAATTTCTCACACATCTTCATGATCTTTATTCATATGAAAGATTATGAACTGAGCCAATTGAAGAGTGGTTAATTCAATCAGAAATCCACCTTGGAGATTTACAAGTGTTTAAAATATGATGGTGACAATGGAAGTCAAAACAGAAATTTTTTTTAGAAAATTTGTGTATGAGTTAAAAAAAAAACATTTTGAAGATAAGTGCAAGAAGTATAGTTTTCTCCTATTTTGTATAAACTTTATTAAAATGATTGGCTAAGTAAATATTAGATGGATGGTGGGAACACTGGGAGGAGGCTCATTGATTCTGATTTGTTATCAAGATAAACATTAAAATTAAAAAAAAACAAAACAATTATATTAACAGTATATATCAAAATTATACCCAACAGGAAATACTTCTTTTTTCCTTGTTTCAGTTTATTATTCCTTAAACATCATACTGTCCCATAAATTTTACTTATATTTCTGAATCAATAATGTTTTCATATATTACAAATATGATATTTTAATTGTTTTTCTAATATAATCATTTTCAAAGCATATAATCTAAAAAAACAATATAAACAGGACATAAATAGAATGAAAATTTTAGATACAATTTATAATACATTTGTAATGAGAATAAATGTTTTATTAAAACTACAATAGAAAAAATTTAAGAATGATAATTGGACAGGAAACTAGTTTTAGACCATTTAAATATTTGATAAGTAAATTAACTGATAATGAAAGTAGTGCTGAAAAAAAAAACTAGATTATTAAGAACAAGAGATTATCTGTAACTTTAATTTTAAAGCTAGAACTAGATAAAAGTTTGGAAAAATTGGATCTACAAGTCCTTCATTTGAAGAATGGAAAAGAAAAATTACAAGAACATTTCCAAAAGCCAGTTAAATATTAAAGCTAGTGAAAAAAATAAATAAATAAAACAATGATATTGACTGGATGTTTCCCTGAAGGTTTATGATGATGGTATTCTAGTTGTATTTTTATATTGGATTATTTCCATCATCTAATATGTGCATTGAATGGCTTTAGAAAAACTTAACTTTATTTAAATATTCCAAATACATTCAACTGTCACTAATAGCACATTAAACAGGTTAGTATATGTATAACGTTTTGAGAGGTATCATTCTCCCCTCTTCTTCAGGTGGTGCTGGCCTGACCAATGACAGTACTAGCATGGGATTCGAACCTGGTCTTTTAAATTCTTGAGTATTGAATTTTAAGGTAACACTCTAACCAGCTGAGCCATCCTGCCGAAGGCAATAATCTGTAGAAATTTCATATACTTATCTATGAGGTTCCTCCTGATTTCCTCACTTTTTCCTAAGAGCAAAGTTGATTAGTGGTTAGTCACACTAGGTTGGCTTATTATGTGAGCAGCTTTAAATTTTCTTCTTTGTACCTTTTCTTCTCTATCCAATATTTTTGTATTTCCCAACTGACAAAAGTTCATCAGTTTGTGTTCTTGCAAGTGGTTTTCAATGGGATGACTAGTCTTACTAATATATGTTCTTCCACATTCACATAGTATTTCATAGAGGCTGTTTTTTATTTTCAGAATTTCAAGTTTAGGCTTTGTAGATGTTAGAATTCCTCGTAGTGTGGTATGGTTCTGGAAAGCTATTCTGATGTTATACTGATTATGGATTTTCCTTATCTGCTATTTTTGGAATGTATGGGTACACTACAGTACTAATAATTGTCTTTTCTCTTGATAGTTCTTTTTGTTATCTATTTAACATTTTCTTAATAACAGCTGATGGATAATGTGGAAGAACATATATTGGCGAGACCAGTCTTCTCATTGAAAAATGCTTGCAAGAACACAAACTGATGATTAGAAGAGAGAAAACAGATGTATCTAAGGTAGCCCACCATGTATGTGACAATGAAAATATGTTCAATTGGGAAAATACAAAAATATTGGATAGAGAAGAAAGGGGACAAAGAAGAAAATTTAAAGAAGCTGCTCACATGATAATGGCAAAAAATCCCATAAACTAACCTAGTGTAACTATACTAATCGACTTTGCTCTTAGAAAAAAAGTGAGAAATCAGGAGGAATCTCACACATAAGTATATGAAATTTCTACAGACTATTGCCTTTGGCAGGATGGCTCACTTGGTTAGAGCATTATCTTAAATTTCAATACTCAAGAATGTAAGGGCACTTTCTTATATAAATGTAAATCTGAAGGAATAATTGCAACTAAAACCTTCAATTCACTCTCAGAGAGTTGAGAAAATTACTCAAAGAGCAAGTAAAGCTCTTCTAAGAGAAAGAATAAATTCTCAAAGGTTTTCTAAATATCAAACAATGCATTCCATTAATAATGTACAATGTTTTCTAAAAATAAATTTACTGATGAAGATTACACGAGTTTCTCAAGCAGGAAGAAAATCATATTCTACATTACATGGAAAAATAAAAGAATGCCAAAAGAAGAATCTTGCTAACCTAAATAGGCATATCAAAAATCATAATACACCAAGCAATATACCGACTTCATCTGTTAAAAATTTCAGTTCTAAACATCTAAAAGATACTGAAGTTTCTATTCTTGAAAGAGGATTAAACTTTGCCATAACACCATTTAATATCCCTTTATTAGATATAATGGCAGCCACTGAGGAAGTCATTCAAAAATTGCCTTTAGAAGAAGCAGCCAAATTACGCTGGAGAATAAAAAAACACTTGACAAGCAACAAAAATTGAAGTCAAACATATCCTATGATGAGAGAAAAGCAATTAAATCTCTCAAAGTAGATAAATCTATAATTATTCTCCCTGCTGACAAAGGCAATGCAACAGCTGTAATGGATACAACTGATTATGACACCAAAATACAACAACTCCTCACAGTAAGCAATATAGAAAAGTGGCAAAAAATTCAATACCGAGTATGAAAACAAAGTTACAAGCATTATTCAGAAAGCATCGTATTTCAGTGATTCAGAAAAAAGTAAAATAACATCATATTTCAGCAAAATTCCTCATCTTTATGGTATACCTAAAATCCATAAGGATCATGTTCCATTAAGACCTATTGTTAGTTCTAGAGATTCATCTTGCCAAAATGTGACAAGATTTCTTCTCAAAGTCCTAAGTCTTGGTAGAATTAATCAAGAACATGAAAATTGAAAAAACGGACTTACTGGCAACTTCAATGTGGAAAGTTTATTCACGAATGTACCACGTGAAGAAGCATTATCTATTGTAAGGAAAAGATTAAATTGTGATAATAGTTTACAAACCAGAACAGCTCTATAGTACAATGGAACTATTAACATTCTGCATAAAAACAACCTACTTTCAATATAACACAGAATTCTCACAACAAAATCAAGGAATGGGCTCACATTGTCTCCTCTGATTAGCAATATTTACATGAAAGAACTCGAAACCTTAGCCATAAACACTATTCTATATCTACCTAAAGTTTGGCTTCGCTATGTAGATGATACATTTGTTGTATGGGCATATGGTGAAGCACTGCTACAAACATTCTGGAAACACATCAACAACATATCCCCTTCAATTAAATTTACAATAGAATCAGAACAAGAACAAAAATTGGCATTCTTAGATGTTCTTGTGACAAGACTCCTTCATGGCAAAATCAAAACTAGTTTACTGAAAACATACACATACAGGAAAATACCTGTAACACATCAACAACATATCCCCTTCAATTAAATTCACAACAGAATCAGAACAAGAACAAAAATTGGCATTCTTACATGTTCTTGTGACAAGACTCCCTCATGGCAAAATCAAAACTAGTTTACTGAAAACCTACACATACAAGAAAATACCTAGCCTATACTTCCAATCATACCAGAAACATAAAACATGGAGTTATACTATCACTATGGAACAGAGTAAAAGAAGTTTGTTCAGAAACCAGCGGTTGGAACAAGAAAAGTTCTATGAAGAACTCTTATGAAAAATGGTTATCCATCAGTTGTTATTAAGAAAATGTTAAATAGACAACAAAAAAAAAACTATCAAGTAATTATTGGTACTGTAGTGTATCCATACATTCCAAAAATAGCAGATAAATTAAGGAAAATCTACAATCAGTATAACAACAAAACAGCTTTCCAGAGCCATACCACACAAGGGATTCTAATATCTACAAAGCCTAAACTTGAAATGCTGAAAAGAAAAAACTACATCTATGAAATACCATGTGAATGTGGAAGAACATATATTGGTAAGACCAGTAGTCCCATTGAAAAGCACTTGCAAGAACACAAAAGAGAGATAACAGATCTATCTAAGGTAGCACACCATGTATGTGCCAATGAACATATGTTCAATTGGTAAAATACTAAAAATATTGGATAGAGAAGAAACGGTACAAATAAGAAAATTTAAAGAAGCTGCTTACATGACAATGGCAAAAAATCCCATAAGCCAACTTAGTGTGAGTATACATAATATATGGAAACCACTAATCAACTTCGCTCTTAGGAAAGTGAGAAATCAGGAGGTACCTCATAAATAAGTATATGAAATTTCTACAGATTATTCCCTTTAGCAGGATGGCTTAGTTGGTTAGAGTGTTATCTTAAAATTCATTACTCAAGAATTTAAGAGTCCAGGTTCGAATCCCATGCTAATACTGTCATTGGTCAGGCTAGCACCACCTGAAGAAGGGAGATAATACCTCTCAAAATGTTGTGCATATACTAACCTGTGTGATGTGCTATTACTAACAGGTGAATGTATTTGGAATATTTAAATAGAAAGTTAAATTTTTCTAAAGACATTCAATACACATATTAGATGATGGAAATAGTCCAATATAAAAATACAAATATTGATTGGATATATAAGTAGAGAATTTAGAAAATATATTTAAAGAATTGTAGAAGGTGAAAAGAGAGATAATTATGAAGACATAGTAAGAAGTGAAAATTGAATTTATATCCAAAATCTTTGGTACCTGAATGAATTAAGTGTTATGAATTTTTTTTTTTTAAAGATTGATATCATTTGATATAAAATATGAGTATCATCAGTTAGATGTATGTAAAGGACATTTTATTGATACATTGCCTTTAATTTTATGAAGAAAGAAAATGCATACCATATTAAAATAGTCAATATTAATAAATCTATTAAAGTAATTGAATTTACCATAAAATACTTCTTGAACTAACTTTATTTTTTTGCGAAGAACCTATTTTGATATATGAATTATATATAGAAGATTTTGATTAATAAACTTTATTTCAGCAAGAATATTTATTATATCTGATAAAAAATATCAGAAAAGTTTTGTAGTTGAGAAAATGATGATTTTGTAATGGTGTGCATTTTGTTCCTCTTCTAATTTAAATGTCTCTATTCTGGAAAACTAGACTAATTGTCTTTGCAACTAATTGAAACTCATATATTTTATATTATGAGATATCATGTCAAGAGAAATAGATGCATAATTATTTTAACTTCTTAAGAACACTATTTCTATAATATTTTTTTTAAAATTCTTTTAGTTTCAATTGACTTACAATCTTCATTAGAGAAACAAAGATTTGAAGATAAGATAAATGGAAACATTTCACATAATCATTTAATACAAACATTGTTATAGTAATAGTAACAAGTCAGATGTCACATGACTTATATATAGCTTGCACTTACAAATATGTAAAATTAAGAGCGTGCTAATAGCTCTAAACAAGCTTTTTTTTTTTATTTATGATAAATGCTACTACAAGAGAAGGCATTCAAATCATTTTTATCTTGAATTGTCCCCATCCCCAGACCGGTTTCGACCTATGGGTCTCTTCAGTGAGGAGTTGGGACATTAGATCTAAAAAACCAACTCAAGCAAAGCATTTAACTAAAAGATAATTGTTAGAAGAAGATCTGAAACTTTTAGACATCTACATGTCTTTAAAGTCAGCTCTCCAACTGAAAAAATCATATGGGCCTGAACTTAATTCAGATACTCCATATATTAGTAGGCTTAGCTCTTTAATTTAGCTAAAGCCACAACAGCAAAATAATAATAGTAATAGTAACAAGTCAGATGTCACATGACTTATATATAGCTTGCACTTACAAATATGTAAAATTAAGAGCGTGCTAATAGCTCTAAACAAGCTTTTTTTTTTTTTTTATTTATGATAAATGCTACTACAAGAGAAGGCATTCAAATCATTTTTATCTTGAATTGTCCCCATCCCCAGACCAGTTTCGACCTATGGGTCTCTTCAGTGAGGAGTTGGGACATTAGATCTAAAAATCCAACTCAAGCAAAGCATTTAACTAAAAGATAATTGTTAGAAGAAGATTGTTATATAATAATTAAAATCCTTTGAATTATTGTGTCTCAATTTTTTTGTGACCACACTTCAATGGCTTTTAATTGCAAACAATATTGCAAATAAATCTAATACATTAAATTGCAAACACTTTTAACAGCATCGATTAGACAAAATTTAACAAAGTCTCTACCTATTCTATTTCAATTTTTTTTTTCTAAAATTGTGATTGAAATATTGTTTTATTTAAGATGATGAATAAGAAGTTAAAAAAAAAAAACAGGCAATTTTTTCAGCAAATTACAATATATTGGTTGAGAAAAAAAGTTACGAGACTGGAGTTGATTCTATTTTGCGATATCTATTAATAGTGGCTCTTCAAACTGTTAATACATACCATGTTTACCCCAAAATAAAATCTAACCAGAAAATAAGCCCTAGCATGATTTTTCAGGATTCTTGTAATATAAGCCCTACCCCAAATTTAAACTTTAATTAAGGTTGTTTGCCAGATGAACAGATTTCTTTACATTTGTTGAAGCACAGGGAGGATGTATTGAATTATAAAATAATGAATGTATAAATAAATAATATTATTGACATTAATGCTTTAAATAAATAATAATATAAATTATAATATAGAATTGTGTATTTTTCCATTGAACATTTTCAACAAACACAATTTCCCCTCAGCTGAATTTTGGACTTAATATAACCAATTTATTAACTTTATGAATGATATAACAAACTTAAAATTTTAGGTACTAATTTTATTTATATTTAATACTTAGATTTAGAATGCTTAGCTTAGTTTTAGAGTTTGATTGTGTTACTAACACTTTTAAATATTCAAGATTTAAAAAAAAAAAAGTTTTTGTTTCATAAATGTTTTTTTTCCTCCTAAAAGTTTAAATAAAGGAAGTGTTTTTAGATTTACTTTATTTTAAATCATTCTTTTTCCTAAAAAAAAGTTTTAAAAAATTATACCCAAGTGGGACTCTTATGAGTAATTTGGAAAGTGTTTAAAATATGTGTCCTTGATAATGGATTGATGTGGTTGTATCTTATATGAATCTTTGTAATTCAACACGCCATGTCTTATAACATTCATACTTATCGCAGAGCAAAATACAGAAATGTTTTCTGAATTTTTGTGCTTGCATTTTTTTATGGCTTTTGTATGGATAATTATTCTTAACTATAATCGTTTTTGTTACCACTCCTATTTCGTAAGTCTTCAATTAACACTTGATTTAATGGTAGATTTAAACTGAATAACATTTTGACCTTAGACAAGTTTTTATCCTTGAATAAATGTAAAAACCCCAGTGAATATCACTAACTAAACATTCAAATATTCACAGATGCTGCTGCTGGAAAAACATGTTTGGAAGCTTGATTTGAGATTTTGAATAAATGTATATTTTTGTATGTAAATAAATGTAGAATTTTGTGCACAAAAAAATAAGACATCTGAAAAATCTGTAAGGTGTGTTTTGAAGCAAAAAATATTATAAGAGTTGGTCTTATTTTCAGGGAAACATAATATTAAAGTTGGATATGTAGAAAAATTCCATACATCAAGATTTGGATTTTATTTACATATGTTGTTTGAATAGTAGATTGCTAGTTTGCTATAATCTTCATTTATACAGTGCAATAAAGTCAGTAAATAAAACAGTCAATTCTTGTACCATTCTATACATATGGCTACTATTTTTCTGTATCCATTGTCTAGTTTGTTTGATGCTAAATTAATTCCATAAAAATATGTTATTTTTTATGGATTCATGATTTTCTGTTGTTTTTTTTTCACATCTACAAATATTGACAAATCACAGCCCACAATATTTTTCTGCATAAATTGTTTTTATTTTTAAATTTTATTAAAAAAATAAGTCTTATTTTCTTTTTCTCTTTTTTGTTATAATTTAGAAATAATCTTACTTTTTTTTCTTTTTTTAAAAAAGTCTTTGTTTGGTTTCAATCTTTCTACCCATTTCTTAAAAAAAAGATTTTTAATTGTAGTCTCAACTTATCCAAAGTAAATAAATAGCTTTTTTATATATAAAAAATTATATATTTTTTAAAAAAAAAAGAAAGAATAAGACTAATTATTTTTTAAAAATAATTTAAACTCTGTAATTAGTATTTACTCAGATTTTTAAGAATGTATAATTTCTGTATTGTGATATTAAAATTATATATATACTTTATACATACACATTTAATAGAAAGTATGAAATGATATGTGTTATAATGTCCAAATTCTATTTAAAGTTAATGGTTAAATTGTACTTTACATATACAGTATTTTAGTGAATAATCATTAAATTGTTTCTTGTCTATAATTTTTAATATATTTTCAATCTATCAGTTTTTACATACCAATGGTCCTTTGAAAAATAAAGATCAAGAGTTCCCCATAATATGTGAATGTTACACAAGATGTTTATTTCTAGACATAATCTGCATGTGTAGTATACATTAATCTCATAACTTCACCAGACTCTCAGAATAAGCAGCATCTCTATCACTTTCATATCTCTTTTTCAAACTCATCATCAGAAATAAAAGTTCTTAGAACTTGATGTAACAAACATTTTGCAATTATATTTAGGAATATATATATTTATAAATGCCACTTTGTAGAAATTTGAGAAGATTCCATTCTAACTATGAAATCTGCCACTGAAAATATGCATTAATTATATAAACTGTGATTAAGACAATTATTCCTCAATTCATGAAATATATAGAAAATCTGTTATTTCTACTTAAGCTGTTTTACTTTAATTTGCATCTTATTTATTATAACATTTTACTTCAAACATATTAATTCATTTTCAGAGGCGAAAACATATATTTTTCCAATAAATTAATACTGTTTATCAATTAGTCTGATACCAGAGATTGACTGCATCATATAAATATTGAAAGCTTTTGTTTTTTTTTTTTTAAAAAAAAAAAGCTTTAATGTTGAGAATGATTTAGCACATGCTGTAATTGGAGTCTTGGCATTTAAATGATCATAAATAGTACTTCTTAGAATGAGTAAATTTTAATTACTTCATTAATTTTTTTTATAATTTTCAATAGTTTTTTTTTTCAAAATCTGATTATCATTAGTTTCATTTTTAATTTGATTTAGAGAATCAAATGATTTTGTTTTTCCTTCTAATTTTTGTTTTTTAGAATCTGGAAAATAATGCAACATTATTAGATAATGATTATTTGAACTTGCAGAAAATAATTAAAGAGTGCTTATTTTTTCATGAATTTTAACTTCATAACTAAAATTGACTTAGAATTTTTTTCATGTTGTTCTTTCCTTTTTCCATTGCTTATTTTTTTTCAATGGCTTTAATAGTGTAACATATTTTGCTAGATCTGTGAGTCATGCTGGTAAAGCACTGATTATCCTTGTCCCAATTGTATTTATATTTTATTAGGATTTGTTAAATTACAAATATTTTATAGCAAACTTTTTTCTTAAACAAAAAATAAAACAATGTTATACTAAAAATTGTTTTAAAACTTTTTTTTAAAAATTCTCTTAAAAATATTTTGTAAAAATTAGATCTGCTTGTTAACAAAGTTTTCTTCTATTATGCATTTCAAGTGCTATTTTTTTTTTTTTTTTGGCATACCATGTTCATTGTTATTGGTGCAGCAGGTATGTGTTGATGATTTCTAAAATAAGCAATGAATTAAAAGTGTAGTTAATTTTTATATGATCCCATAACCTTGCATTTAAAACAATAATGGTTTGACAACTTGCACCATAAAAATTAATAAAATAACAATCAAGAATAATAATTTTAAGAAACTTGATTTTTAATGTCTTAATGCTGGCTAATATATTAGTATTAAAAAGTAAAGTAAGTCCAAACAACAAATAAAGCAAGAGAAATTAGAATTTTCTCTGATAGCTTATAAAAATTATGGTAAAGACATTTAATCATCTAATAGCTTATTTGTCATTTTTTTTTTTTTTACAAAACTTTCAATTCTTTACTGTTTTCAGATTGTCATTTAATATTAAAGTAATAACTGTATACTAAAGAATATCTTCATTGCAATAGATATCAATTTAAGATTTTAATAAATTTAATTAAAAAGACCTGAATATTTAAAGTCTTTATTGCTTTTAGCAGCAAATTAAAAAAATGTAATAAATAGAACAGAATTTCAAAATCATTTTACAAAATGTATTATCAATATTATAAATGGGGAGAAAAATTTAATAATATATATAAAATACTGCTTTTATTTAATTTGATAAGTAATGGATTAAAAACTAAACAATTTTTTTCTTTAATCACAATTCTGGCTGTTATATTTAACTTGAAATAAAAGCAGGGGATGTCCATAAATTAATTAATTCAGCACTAAAAATAAATGAATTAATTAATTTCTGGATGATCCTTACTTTTAGTGACTACTATTTAATTTAGGGACAGAAAAAATAGTTTTGGTTTTTAGTGTATTACTCATCAAATTAATTTTTTATAAAATATTTATTTACTATTTTTTAGTATTTTGGATATTTTATAATGGATTTTTTGCAACTATTTTATTCAAAATTAAAAACCAAAAATGTAAATAATGTTGCTGTATTCTCAGTATTTGAAATTAAATTTGCCACATTAAAAATCATTTACAAGATTTTTGTGCTTATGAAGGCAACCTTTTTAAAAAAAAGTAAGTTTTAATTAATCAATCAAAAAATTAAAATTTCATTGTTCATTTTTAATCCTTTCTATTTTAATTAACTAGAAATATTTTTTAATGAATTAGTTATGAAATTCAATGAAAACTTATTTTAAAGAATATACTGTTATTTAATGCACATGACTAAAAACTTACTAAATCGATACATTATGGTTTGAAATTCAGCCCACTAAAACTATTAAAATGGACATTGGTTGGACAACTCTGAAATATTGCATTGTCATCAATAACTAACACATGTAAAAAAATCTGAAGAAAATTCATTTGACAGAAGTATGTCAAAAATCAGTTCCAAGATTTGACTCAAATAAACAAACAAATAGAATTTCTACTTTAAATTTTAAAAATGTAAAAAAGCAATAGAAACAACTTATATAATACATATTCAGAAAAAATGATTTTGGGCAAAACTAGAACCAATTAATTCTTCAACTGTTATATATATATATTTATTTACTGTTGTAGTAATCTAACTATAAGAACTAAATTAAAAGTATAGCAAAGATATCCAACTGACAGAATTTAAAATTGCTCTGCAAGATTGTAAAAATATAATAAAAAAATCATAAGAACAGTAGGTATATTCTTCAGTTAAATGAATATAACACGCTGAATTTATTGTAATGATTAATTATTGTTGGATTGGTATGTGAAACAAATGGGTGGTAATATTTTCAAGAAAAAATATTTTATGTAAACTTGAATATAGTTTTCACTGGAGATGCAGGCCCCATAATGCTATAAAGATTATCTCAGACACTAAAACCAATGCAATATTGATTACTTTTACTAGGAGTATGAGGCTGAGGATAAATGCAATAAAAAGAAACATTTGATGCAGAAGTTAAATAACAGTATCACAAAATATCAAATAAACTAAATTATTATGTTATAGATACAGATATATTTGTGGTACATTAACACAAAATCTACTCTTAACTCTCTATTTGTTTCTTTTTCTACAGTTAGAATGACCATATTTGTTTATGAATGGTTTAAAGTATTAGTAATGCAAAAAAATACGCTAAAAATAAAATGAATGAAATAAACAAATAATCATTATCAACAATGGTTTCAATTGGCAGAACTATATATTGTTAATGAATTTAATGTAACATACAAAATTTAAAAAAATTACTTTCTTTACATATATGATTACAGTGATTACATACATATATGTATATAAACTATAACATATAATTATTAAAAATAATAGTTGATCATTGCTGGCCATCATTTAATTTATTATAGCATCAGTTTTAAGGAGTTTAACTGCAAAAAGTTATTATAAAACAATCAAACCTTACCATACAAATATATGTCAATAAAAGACATATGCACACTTTAATATTATAATCATTATTTATAATAAAATTTAACATTAGATGCTTTCAAAAAGAATTCACTTCAATCTATTCCAAAGCTATATACTATAATTTTGAATAATCAATGAATAATAAAAGGTAGTGTCATTTATGTCTACATTCCTGGACAAGTTTCTGGTTTTTTATCAAATGAGGATTTAGAATTCAAAGCTGAAACTACAGCATGTATGTTACTAGTAGTCATTTTAATCTCCTAATAGACTGAAACTCAAAAAGCTTAAGGTTTTAATCCAAACTAATTTATTTGCACAATAATATATACATGCCATCTGGTCAGCAACTATATATATTGACAACTTCAGTTTTATGTCCTCTGTAGATTCCTTTCAATCTTTGTTTAGGAAAGTTAATAAATATCACATGATTTTCTAAGTTTATTTTTAACATGTTTTAAAGTATTGCAATATACTTAAGCATCTAGCAGCTAACTGGATATGTTATGAATAGATCAGAAAATCATGTGATACTTTTGTTAGTAAACATTAGTTGCAGTAATATTTTTTTTTAAATTAGTGTTTATTATTATGAAAAGAACAGATCAGCTTCCCAGCAGATAAAATTTTTCCTAAACTAAGTATATTAAAAATTACATATATATGGAAAAGAGACACGTAATGCCAGATGGCTTATCTTATCAAAAAGAAAGCCTTGCTTCAAAATCACAGCAAAAATAATAGTAATAATAATAATGGAGCAATAAGTTCAGTTATGTTTGTCTTCTATTTGTTGAAATTTTATTTCAGTGAATCAAATAATTAAGAGTGGATAATCTTAAAATACAAACCAGGGTAAAAATAAAAAAAATAAGTTCAATAAGTGAATTCACAGTCATTACATTATTGTGTTTTACAAATTAAAAAACTATTTACTTTATTTATATATGTATCTGAGTGAAATGTATATTTATTACATTATTATAGAGTATAGTTTTTCATAAATTTATATATTAGATTTTGTTTGCATTCTGTTTCATTCTAAATTCATATAAGAAAGTGCCATTCTATCAAGAATTGCTTACTTAAAAAAGAAAAGAAAAAAAAAACCCTCTTTCAAAAGGCAATGAAAGTTTACAATTAAAAAGATATTAATGCTACAAGTTATAATTCAAAAGTTGCTCTCTTTAAGTTATACACTGCTTAGTACTTGTTTTTTATGCAAAGGTTCACAACAGTGATCATCATCAATTTGTACCCCCTATTTTAATTTACAATCGACGGATTATTCACTATAACGCTAATAAAAAAAATTTTTTGGTGCCCATTTTGTAAGACTGATGTCATAGAATAGTTATTAATGCTATGCCATTCAAAAGCAAAATAGTGGCTTTCATACTGAAACTGTATAGTACAGAGTTTATTTATAATACACAATACAGTAACAATATTAATGCTCCATACAATACTTTGACAGTACAGAATTTGATTTAATTTTCATCCAGCATCTTTGCAAGACAATCTGTTCTTCATTAATGATATATCCAAAGTGAAGATTTTCATCATTAATGATTATAAAGCTTCCCCTCCCCGTAATGTTTCATTTAGTATAATAAATAATCAAAATCATATTTTAATGGCATACAACAATCAAATACATTAATAGTGTATTAAATTTTAAAATGCATACATTAGTTTAAAAACTTACACTATATTTACTCACTTTTATGGATTAAAATTTTTACTAACAATATTTTGCTTGTAGCAAAAATAATGGTCATCGTATTGTAAATTAGTTATTGTAATGGTTATTTTGAAAAAAAAAAAAAAAAGATTTCATAATAATGTTACTAAATTTCAATTAAAAATATCACAAACTATTTGCTCCATATTAAAACATCTCATAACAATATCATACCTTTATAAAAATGTAGAACAGAAAAAAAAAATGAAAATTTTATTCAGCATAAAACTGTTAACAAACACATTTTCAGTTCAAAAAAACATGCAAAATTGCATACAAATAAACTGAAAAAGATTCACACCTTTAATATTTATATAAATAGTCCAACTGCACTAATTGAACATTTTTAAAATCATTTCAAAGAACATGTTTGCTACACTTAATAAAATGTGACATTTTATGATAAAATAAAAAAAAAGCCACAGCTAGCTATAGTGATCTTTATTTAGATATACATAGTAAATATTGTTAAAAAAAAAACTGCTTAAATATTACAATATGCAAACATAGATTGTATTAGATGCTTTTTTTTTTCTTATTTAATGTCAGAAATTTTTTTTTTGATGTTAATTGTGATTAAATTTTGACAATTTACAGTATGCTAATTATGCTACTTTTACACAATGACAAATAACAAGTCTTTATGATCAATTAAATAAGTTATTAAACATTTTTTAATTCTAAATAATTTCATGTAAATAATATAATATAAGAGTACAATTTTGAAAAAAATAAGACTTCAGGATGGATTTTTTTTCAACCAAAGAAAAACAGTTGCATGGAAGAACAAAAAAAATGTTAACTGCTAGTTTACTTTCATTTTCTTGTCTATTTTGCTATACTTTTAGATAGTTAAAAGATGCATTTTTTCTAGCAGTTCTGTTTAAAAGTTACATTTTCAAATAGAATCATGGCTGCAACTAATATGATCACAAAAAAAAAAAAAAAAAAAATCAAGAGAATCTCTGAGCTTGGAAACAGAAATGAATATCTTAAGTTTACTGGAAAGAGAAGGAAATTATGAAATCTTTTCTTCTATGGGTTTATCCATATTTACTGTCACCACTATTTTTAAAAACAAAAATAAAATAAAACAAAGTGCTCAAACCATAGTAGGTGTATCCAAACTTTTCAAAATCATAAATCATTATAAACCATATAAAAAAATCCAGGAAGCACATCAATTATCCATTCTAAAGTTTTTCTCTAGATCTTCAGCCATCATCTGGTGCACTCATCCAAAAACCCAAGATTATCAAAGAATTTAGAAGACAACAATGGACCTTAGAATAAGCAATTCAATGATTACAGAAAATTTGACAATTATGATTGATGAATGGATCATCAGAAAGAATAACTTTAAGATAATTGTTTTTTTGTATAGATTTAAAATGCATTATCATATATACATATTTTAAGTACATACTTGCATAATACATATAGCACAGTTTAAACAAGCATATAACATACATTAAAGGAGTTTTTAAATTACTATATACTAGATTAAGTTGTTTGTTCACAGCTTATAAGGTAATTTTTAGCTGGAGTAACCAGACAAATTTTTTACCCATAGGAAACCATTATAAGTACTTGTTCTTTAGGTGATATTCTTACTTAAGAATGAGTTTTGGGTGACCAATTGCCCTCACTAAGCAGGCTAAAGATGTATTTTAAACTTTTAATTCTTAGATGTCACATAAGTCAATTATTTAAAAAAATAAACAATAGCAGAGAGTAAAAAAAAAAAAAAGCATGAAATAGGTCAATGTATTTATTTTTAGATTCAAAGTAATGACTAAATTTATATAACTAATAATGTTCTAGTGCATATATATATATACTAAACAACAATCCATTTAAAATTCATTAATGGTAAACTTAGGAACAAAATATATAATCCAATACCTAACAAATTTCAAAAATTGCAATTTCATAATTATAATGTTTAATATTTTTTCTCAATATTAAGATAAAATGTTAATAATTTAATATGTTGAAGTTAAACATTAAATCAAATAGTTTCTTAAAAGACATGTGACTATTTGATATTATGAAAAATAAAATAAATACAAAAGAAATCAATCAAATGCTGCTAATAATACAGGCTTCAGAGAATCCTTCCTAAGTCATCAAAAGATATTTTCCAAAACTAAGCAGTATTCCATACTAATGTAGCATAAACATTTTCAAAGAAGTAATTTATATTTTTCAGAAAAATAAAGATTCTACAATATATAAATATATCAAAATATATTGATACATATTCTTCCATAATTTTAATAGCACTAGATACTCTAATATATATATTATTTTAATCCACTCAAAATTATAGCTTTTTCCACCAGTAAAGCAAAACTATTTAATATTTTCTTGTATACAAAATGATTTTATTAACAATATTAATAAAAATCTATGTGATAATTTTATATTTTCATGTACAAATTTGCACATAATAAATAAAGATTTTATAATTAAGACAAAGATTCATAGTTTACTATTATTAAATGATTTTTTTTTTATATTTGTAAAAACTAGGAGTGGTAAATGTTTGTTTATAACTTGGATTAATTAAGAGTGATTAAGTAATTCTGGCTATAAAGGAAACAAATTTACATATCAATGAAAATGTCTATGTGAATTTGTCACCAATTACAATATTTATAAACAAGTGTGAATAACAATAAAAAAAATATTTTGATTAGAAAATAATCAAATGACTTATTGCTAAGTTCATCTTATTACTTACTGCATTAAGCCACTCTAGCATTCTGGCTAAGTATTAGAACAAATGTGAAATGAATACATTTAGTTTATGTAACCATAGATACTATCAAAGATAAATGATTAGGACATGAAATATGTACATATATATAAAATACCTAAAATATAGTTTTAAGGGTTCCTATGAAAAACTGATTAAATAGCTGATGGAATTTTGTTGACCAGGATTTGAACTAGAGCTTGTTACTAGTGACTCAAAGTTTACATTTGATAAAAGAAAGATATCAACATGTAGATGAATAAATGTTAACATCCTTTTCATGTATTGTATTTTAAAAATATATATTTTAAAGTGTGTAATTTCCTAGCAAGGACATTAAGTTTTATAGACTTTAATTTGCTTTTTGATCTGAAGATAATATGCAAAGAGGAAGTTAGTGTTAATTTAGTATAAGTTTTGATATATATATATTCAGAATTAATATTTAGATATAAGTTTCTGAAATATTTTGAGAATAAATTGTGTTGAAAAAATGATACCCCCACCCCTGCCCGATTAAGAAAATTAATAGAGTTTGTCAAACAAAATATTAAGGGTTAAGAAGTACTATTAATTCTAGACATCTAAGATAAATGAAAATTTCAAAATTTTCAAATGTAAGCACATTTTTCTTGAGATTAATTAATGTGTGTGCACAAAATATTTAAATAGTATGTGCATATAAAATAGCAGTAATCTGAGTGCAGTAATTAATTATATTATTACATTAATGTTATGGTAATAAGATAATATTATATACATATCTGATTAAATATTGAGAAAAATTATAAAAAGCATTATGCTTTGGATTTGTAGATTATGAAAAGGCATTTGATTCTATAAATAATTTTAAGATTAAAACGCTGGATAATCAAAATATAGACCTAGAATATTGTCTATTTTGAAGAATATTTATCAAAGTGCAATAGCATGATAAGAATGTGGGATAAAATGTTTCATATCCAGATATCTAGGGGAATAAAAATACATGATAATTTAAATCATCTAGATTTTGCAGATAATATGATTATTTTTGCAAGTAATATTTTAAAGCTTCAGCAAATATTCTAAGAATTAAACCACTAAACATCACATGATCACCATCTAATGCTAGCACATAACTGCTAGTAAACAGGCTCCTCACTGATGAAGGCCACAAGCCAAAAACTAGTCTGGGGATATTGGATGAGTAGGCACTAGATAGGGATTTTATGCACAAGCCTTCTGGCATCCATTGATTACTCTGGTTAGCACAAAGTGGCACTACTATATGGAGAGTTTTTGCCTGTTTATTCTAAGAATTATTAAATGAGAATAAGATAGTAGAAGATAAGATAAATGCTAAAAAGACTAAAGTAATGTTCAGTGGATTTTCAATTATTAATAATCAGGAAACCTAAGAACAACTAATAATTTCTTAATCGGAATATTACTACACTTGAAAACATGATGAAATTAATCACAGAATTAAACTTGAATGGAGTTCTTTTAGTTAAAAAAAAAAATATCTATAAGTCTAAAGCTTTTAATATAGGTGTTTAATCAGTTATTTAACATGAGATCAATACAAACACTTTAAATTATAAAATAAAATATGAAAGAATATGTAGTGGAGTAACAAAAAGGAATCACTAACAAAAATGAAAGAATGGAGTGAGCAAAATGGAGATGGGCTTGATATATTTTTAGAAGAAATGATAATAGTTGAAAAATAAAAGTCTTAAGATCAAGAGATCGCACAGGACTTAAAAAAATACTTCATAGAAGATGGATAAATAAAAAAGTTTGCTGGCAAGATGTGGAGAAGAGGATTAGAAATCTAAGAAACTGGTGCAACTTGTGAACTTCATACTTCAAAAATAATAGTAAAATAATTATATATCTAGTTGTTTTATTATAAGAATTTCTAATTGCATTATTATTCATTTGGTTATTATTTTTCAATTTTGGTTATGATGATCTAAAGATGTTGATTTGTATGTGAAAACTAGGTTTATTTTAAAGAATGATTTTTATTTATTTATTATTTTTGCTAAATAGTACTTCTGAGAGTGAAATTAATCTGAATTGCCATATCAATTAAAAGTGTGTTTGCACTTTTATTTGGTAGCTTGATTTTGAATTGGGATGACAAAACATTCTAATCAATTTGAGTATAAAAAGGCTGATTATTATATGAAGGCTGAATTAGCTCTCATCAATAAGATGTTGTCCTCATATATTGTATATAACCGATAACTCCCCCTCCCCCACTACACACACAATCTTAATAGATGTAAAATTTTCATCTATATTTTAAAATTTACGATCTTCCTTATTTTCATAAGCTGTAGGAATTCGATTCATTTGCAAGTTTTAAGTACGTTTTTATCAATAGTTGATTGCTTGAGTGTGCGTTTTTTATTTAGTAGAGACTTTATTTAGAGTAATGTCACTTAGCTGAAAATGCATATAAATGATTGTCTTCTAGGTAAAAATGAAGTTAATTTGTAAATATATATATATGAAAGTTCTCTTGTGAAATCTAGACTAAAAAAAAAAAAGAAATTTAAAATAATAATTAGACAATTAAGATAATGACTGAGAAAATACAACTCAATTTTAATTACTTGATTTAATTTACCCAAATAAAATGCATTTCAAGCCAGATACTACCTATATATGTCATGGGAAAAATCTTATATTTAAATATAAAAATAACAGAAGAAATATTGTAATGCTGAATCAATTCCATTTATGAAAATGAAGTAATGACATTTGAAATATAATTAGTTGGTACTAACTATGAATATTTATTTATTTGATCAGGAATTGGTGTGTTATTTTTTCTGAATCTTTAAATTAAATTACTTTTTTAATTGTTTAAATGTTCTTCAATAGTATAGGTATAACATTTATATTATGCAAATAAATGAAATGTATACTTTCTATGTGCACTTATTTTATGAAACTATAATGATGTGTATGTTTTAAATTGTATATTAGGAGTTTGGTAATTGCTTTCATTGGGTGAATATGGCTGATAATAAATTATATTTGACATAAAATCAAATAACAAAATATTAAATAAAACGAAAAAAACCAGAATGTAATACATATGATGTAATCATTACACAGATTGGTTATATAAATAATACAAAATTTATTCTGTATTTCTTTTTTACATTCCACACACTTTTTTATAACATTAATATGACTATATTTATTTATAAGGGATTGCTAATGATGATGATAAAGTATCATTAAATGGTATTTTTAAATCAGTTTCAAGCATACAATTTTAAGTAAGAGCAAGTAATGTTTTTGTTAAATAATCAAATAGAAAATAGTTCTTGATGAATAATATGTCAGCTGAGCAAGAATAAATTTTTTGTCATCAGCTGCATATTAAGATGAAGAAAATATCAACTGGTTCATTTATGATCATTAAAAATAAATAAATTATCAAATGGCTTTATTGCTCGGGAATTCATAATTTATAAGAAATTTGGGTGGAAGTGCCAGAACAGAATCGATATGAGCTCTTTATATTCTAGAATCTGACACTCTACTACTGTACCAAATCATGCAAGGCTTTTACAATAATTAATGAATGAATTTGTATGATAAAAGTACCAGAGTCCAAAAAGAATAATCAGAGAATAAAAAGTATATCCATTACAAATAGCTTTTTTAAAAAAAATATATAAACAATAATGAATTCATAACTCAATTTTAAAAAAAATATATAATTGTTTAAAAAAAATAAACACAGGCACACACAAAATTCCCAATATATAGAATTTAATTTAACAATATAACATAAACTAATATATTTAATTTAGAAAACAATTTATTAATTAATACTGCTGAATAAGCAATTTTTTTATGACTAAATACATTTTTATCTAAATCAATAATGTTCTGGTTTTCACATAAAAGATAGACAGAAAGCTAGCTTTTTCAATATTAAAATTAGAGTTTAAGAATAATATTGAGCTATTTTCTATTGCTTAGTCATGATAAAATAAAATAGATATTACTAATATTTAGATGAAATATCAAGAATAAAAAGTTATGGCAATACTTACAATAGCTGGAATCCAAATTACTTCTTTATGCATGCCATTAGTAGTTGAATAACTAAATAAATAAATAATACTTCTGTTAATATATAACTATAAATGTAATATAACAATTCATCAATTGTTAAAACAGAATTTCTTTAATATAAATAAAATAAATTTATAACTAAATAATTATTGCCAAGCGCTTTGAACTTTTACGAATCCTTATCAAGGCAGTGTAAAAAATTATATTTTCTCCTAGGTGATGAATTCAACATTTCATTGTATTGGCCAGGAACAACTAATCGGAAAGCTGGTTAATTTTGAATTCATAGCACAGGATAAATTTTAAAACGCAAGATTATATAAAATTCATCTTGTGCTATGAATTCAAAATTAATTAGCTTTTCGATTAGTTGTTCCTGGCCAATACAACGAAAGGTTGAATTCATCGCCTAAGAGAAAATAGAATTTTTTACACTGCCTTGATAAGGTCTCATAAGAGTTGAAAGCGCTTGGCAAAAATTATTTAGTTATTAATTTATTTTATTTATATTAAAGAAACTCTGTTTTAACAATTGACGAATTGTTATATTATATTTATAGTTGAGTTACTAGAAAATAATTTAATAAAGGTAGAAAAAAAAACCACAGTCTAACTGCTATATTTATGTATTTATTTATAGAAACATTAAAAATATTTATTACTTCTAAAAATTAATGACAGGCTGAAATATTGATTATAATTTTTCTGCATTATAACTGTTTTTAACAAGTTATAGACTTTATTGGGTAACAATAAAAGTACTCAATAATTTATACAACTGATAACAATTTTAGGAAAAAAAGACCAAATAAAAAAATTATTTAAATAAATTATACAGAATATATATTAATATTTATGTTTTGATGTGATGCAAAAATTAAATAAATATTTAAAAATGAAGAAGGCCAATACAACTTCTACAAGATATTGCAAAGTATAAAATCAATACTGTTTTTATATTTAGTCAACCTAAGACAATTGTAATAGAAGAATAAACCACTCTTTATATTTGGTTGTTTTCTATTCCCTCGTGTCAGCCGCATGATGGCGCTATTTCTAGATCAATTCCTAAAAATATACTGTTTCAGTGGCCTACACCCAACCTAAGAGGCTTCTTTCTACGATAAAACACAGAGACCTCGTGGTGGCCTCAGCCAACTTAAGAGGCTTCTTTCTACAATAAAACAGAGTCCTCGCAGTGGCCTCAATCAAGCTAAGAGGCTTCTTTCTACGATAAAGCACAGAAAGAGTCCCCGCCGGCTGAGCCAGTCTGGCTTTTATTCTATGCTGAAAGCACAGACAAATGTCTTATTGGCTGCCGTAGTTGGTTGTGTTATTAACTTTATCGTAATGCTAGAATGTCTATTTTCTTTACACTTTCGTGTGTGTGGATTTTAGCCTGTCATAATTATTTAAAATTTCATTACAAAGGTTTTTTTTTTCAAGTGCTCTAACCTACTGTCACGTTGTAACTTTATTAACAATGTCATGAAGGTTCCATTACGAATGGGTAACCCTCAAAAATTGCTTTTAAGGGTGCTGTAGAGCAGTATTTTGATGATCATGCGAAAAGTAACGTTTTCGCAAGGATTCATCCGTGACAAGTTACTTTTGATATATATGCACAAACAAAAACAACCCAGTGCCTGATTATTAATTACTGTCCAAAAAGAAAATTAATCGGGTATTATTTTGACATTTACTAATTAAATAAGATTAGTTTTTATATGTACACACATTAACAAAAACAACCCAGTTTCTGATTAATTACTATCCAAAAAAAAAAAAAAAAGAAAAGCAAATTAGTCAGGTTTGATTTTTAAATGAAGTCTTTGAATAACGGTACTTTTTATACATACACAATAAGAAAAAGAACCCACTTTCTGATTAATTACTGTCCAAAAAAAAAAAAAAGCAAAATAGTTGGATACCATTTGAAAATTTAGTGTGAATTTTTAAATGTTGTGGGTAAATTGAATAATGTAGAATTGCATCTTATTTTCTATTCAAAAAAGACCGTAACTTTTTCTATATATACACACAAAGAAAATAAAACCCACTTTCTGATTAATTACTGTCAATACCAAAAAAAAAGTTATTCGGGTATCATTTTTAAATTTAGTATTTAAATAATATTACGGCTTTTGATATCTACACACCAACAAAAACAATCCACTTTCTGATTCATTACTGTCCAAAAAAAAAAAAAAAGCAAAATAGTTGGGTATCATTTTTAAATATAGTATTTAAAGAATGGTACTTTTTATATATATACACTAACAAAAAGAACCCACTTTCTGATTAATTACTGTCAAAAAAAAAAAAAAAAAGCAAATTACTCGAGTATCATTTTTAAATTTAGCGTAAATGTAGAAATTTTGTGTAAATTGAAAAATGTATAATTGGGTATTATTTTCTATTAAAAAAATACCGTAACTTTTTATAGATATACACACAAACAAAACAACCCATTTTATGATTAATTACTGTCCAAAAAACGTCAATTATTTGGGTATCACCCATCATTTTTAAATTTAATGTGAATTTCTAAATTTTTGGTTTTTAAATAGTAATATTATTTACTATTAATTCCTCTAATTTCCTATTACAAAACTAAAAAAGCTGATATTTATATAGATAGAATCACAGGCCTGGCCCGAAATCATAATATGTATGTGTTTTTGATTAGCATCAACGCCATCAAATGGCTGATACAAGAGAACAGAAAACAACCTCATATTTTTATAAGTTGAGCAAAAACTATTAATGCTGCTAATAAAAAATAATTTTAGAGGAAATATTGATTATATTCTTCCAAAAAAAGAAAGCCAACAGTTAAATAGCAAAAGATTAGATATGATGTTAAACAACGTTATTTCCTTTCTCCCATTATTTTATGTTTTTTGGGTTGTTTTCTGATCCATCGTGTCAGCCGCGAGATGGCGCTATTTCTAGCTTAATTTCTAGAAATATGCTGTTTCCTCGGCCGCACCCAAGCCTTCTTTCTACAATAAATCCTAGAAAGACTGCTAACTCAGAGTTAAGTCTTTTTTCTACGCTAAAAGGTAGAGTGTTAACTCTGAGTTAAGCCTTCTTTCTACGAAATAAACCTAGAAAGAGTGTTAATTCAGCTTAGTGGCTAACGCTGTGGCTTTTTCCTATGCTAAAAGCAGAAGAAAATGCCATAGTTGTTTGTGTTATGCACTATATTGTAATGCCGTGTTATGTATTTTATGTAACAATATCGTACGAGGGTGTGTTAAGTTTATCATGTCAAAATTATTTAAATTTTCATTGGGGCCTTTTTTTAAAATACGAATTGATGTACTGTTACCTTTTAACAATTCTAACAGTGTAGTGATTGTTCCTCATCAAGCTGTAAGCCTCCTAAATTCTCCATTAGGGTGGGGTAGTGCAATTTTTCTGACGATCATGCTTTAAGTCATGTTTTAGCGAGTAATTTTCCGAGACCAAGAATATGGCTAATTAGAACACAGAAAACTTGAAAAGATGGGAATTTCCAGACACGGAAGCTGGCGCTGTAACATTTCTATAGCAGAAAAACATCCTGCTGAAAGAAAAGATATGATTGTGCGGCAAATATATGCAACTTGAGGTCCATAAACATCTTTTGACTTTCATTTGTAAGTCTCGTTGTTGCCGAGGAAAATGTTCACTTTGTAAAGGGCAGCTTGTTTGGAGGGATTCCAAATGGCCTTCATCAAATAAAAGCAACTTAAATTTTTATTTAAACATACATCCCTTCTCCCAATAATTGTTGTCGGCAATCAAATGTAAAATAAAAGAAGTAACTAAAATTTTTATTTAAACATACACAAAAAACCCCTTCTCCCAATAATTGTTGTCGTCGGCAATCAAATGTAAAATAAAAGTAACGTAAATTATTCTTTAATCATACAGAAAAACACCCCTCCCACTAATTGTTGTCGGCAATCAAATGTAAACCAATAAAAGTAAGACCGTAAATTATTATTTAAACATAACCCAAATTACTATTTGAACATACACCAAAAAAGACCCGCTCTTGTCAATAAAAATTAAAGAAACAACTATTATTGTCCCATTGTCAAAAATATTATTTGGGAAACCAAAATAATTTATAAATGAAAGAAAGTAAATACAATCGGTTGTCAATCAAATGTAAAATAAAAGTAAATTCAAATTTTTTATTTAAACATACACAAAAAAATTCCCCTTTCTCCCAATAATTGTTGTCGGCAATCAAATGTAAAATAAAAGGTAATGTAAATTATTATTTAATCATACACAAAAACACCCCTCCCACAAATTGTTGCCAGCAATCAAATGTAAACCAATAAAAGTAACGTATATTATTATTTAAAGATACATCAAAAAAAAAAAAAAACCCCATTCCCTCTTGAATTTTGTCAATCAAATTTTAAAAAACAGTAATACTATTTAAAAAATCCAAATTACTATTTGAACATACACCACAAAAGACCCTCTTGTCAATAAAAATAAAAAAAACAACTATTATTGTCCCAAATAATTTATAAATGAAAAAATATAAAATATGTAAACAAAAAAAAGAGTCAATATTAATAGAGAATCGCTAGCCCAGAAACATTATATTGTTTTTTGTTAGCAACAACAACATCCCGCGGCTGACACGATGGATCAGACCACGATGCATTTACAGATACAAATGGCAATGGCTTCATTCAAATTTACTGTTCATATCAGCATAATTTATAATCAAAACAAACAATAAATTACAAGACCCAATTAGGAAGATCTTGCAACTAATAATAAACCTATTCTGCAATTATTGCTCTAGCATGTTACCTTTATTACTGGACATAATCATCAGGAAAACCTTAAATGAACAAAACAATGACAATAAACAAATATTTTATTATGTCAAGTAAGGTTGCACTGATAAGCAAAATGATCGATTACTGATTAATCAGATGATTATTAAATATAGTTAAATGCTCAGAGGCATTTTTTGGGAGTCTCTCTCGCACCAACAATACAGCAACGTTACATTGTCAGAGCCTAAAAAATCTAAACAGTCTTTAGATAGGTTCTTACAGTGGCGAGAATCGAATGCAAACATTTTAATATATGTACATAATAAAAGTATTTATAAAATTAAGTCTTAATTTATTTTTTCCATTTTTATATGCACAAACAAATGAAACTTAATCAAATATATATTCTGAGCACCAGAACAAATTAATTCTATATACATTTAATTTAATGGAGAAAATTGATTTGAGATGTGAGATGTTGCTAGGAATGAATTAAATTCATAAGCCTATAGGTATCATTGTATAGGTTGCCAGATATTTAACAGGATATAAAAAAAAAACAAAAAAAAACAGGACTCTTTATAACTTTTTTTAATAATTCTATACATATGTTTGAGGATGCATTACAAATCATAAAAAATCAAGATATGTCTTGCAAAATCAGAACATCTGGCAATTCTAATTTATATTAAATGTATTTAATAATCTTTATATGTATCAGCCTAAAATATCCTTATCTATAAAGTCTACAGCTGAATTATTAAAAGATTATGCAGTTGTCATAATCATTTAGTGTAATAATAATTTGTTGGAAGATCTATTAGCTGCAGTTTTTAGTTTTCTTTGAAAAGCATATGCATTACTGTTTTCCTGAAGGTTTGGGATGATGATGTTCTAGTTGTTTTTTTATATTGGACTATTTCCATCATCTAATATGAGTATTGAATGTCTTTAGAAAAATTTAATTTTTATTTAAATATTCCAAATACATTCTACTGTTAGTATTAGCCCATCAAACAGATTAGTATATGGACATATAGTATTGGGTCCATATCAAATACTTAAGTGTTTTCCTCAAGATTTGTGATGATGGTGCACAGTTGAATGTATTTGGAATATTTAAATAAAAGTTAAATTTTTCTAAAGATATTCAATACTTATATTAGATGATGGAAATAGTCCAATATAAAAATACAAGCGTATGCATTGTTTATAAAACATATTTTATTTAAAACTTTTATATTTTAAAACATCTTATCAAGAAACTATAATCTTTTATTGTTTCAAAAGGAGAAAATATACTTATGACATAATATCTTTTCACCAATAGTAATAAAACAATAGTTAAATAATATTATGTATGAAATTCTGTTAACAATAAAATTATTTTTAATATCAAATTTTTTTTTTCACTTCACATTCATTCATTATTTTTTAAAACTTTTTCCAAATCTCAACCCGTCATGGCTTCCAGTATTGTATGGTAATTTTTTAAAATTTGAATTTAGCAGTTGAGGTTTGGAGATATAAATGAAAGATGGGTAAACATGTTTAAAATAATATTATAGATTAAAAAGAAATTATTTCACATTCAGCTGCCTACTATATATATATAATTTTAATGTACAAATCAGCGCATAACAGCAGAGCTTCTTCAAATTAAATCACAATTTATTATAAACCCAATATAAATTATAATACATAATAATTAGTGCCCTAGCGCTTTCAAGAGAACTTAGCTCTCGTAATCATGGGCAACAAAGAGTAAGCATAACCAGGTTGCTATATGCAAATATATGCAGATACATATAAATTAATTGAACTATACACATAAATCTAATTAATCAATTTCTTAGAAATTTTATAACACGCATTTTTCCTATTCATAGCTTTATCGTCCATGGCAATAAAACATGCCTCCTTAACCTTTCTCTTAACATCATTTCTTTCCCTACAAACTATTCTTGGATTGTCAGGTTCACATGCATGACCAGCTGATTTCTGATGCATTGCAAATATTGAGTTGCAAATCGGGTCTGCTTGGGTCTTGTTGTAAGAATATCTGTGCTGGAACAATCTTGTTGAGAGAGTTGCTTTCGTTTCTCCATAATATGATGCCATGCAATTATTTTCTGGGCATGAAATATTAGATGGCTTGAGAAATGTTGTTGGGTGTTACTATATCTTTTGTATTGTTGATAATTCTAGTGGTATTAGAGGGTGTGAGAAAACAGTTGAAATTCTCTATTAAATACTGAGTAATATCTGTGCTGGGACAATCTTGTCGAGAGAATTGCTTTCGTTTCTCCATAATATGATGCCATGCAATTATTTTTTTGGGCATGAAATATTATAGACGGCTTGAGAAATGTTGTTGGGTGTTACTATATCTTTTGTATTGATGATAATTCTATTGGTATTAGGGTGTGTGTGAAAACAGTTGAAATTCTCTATTAAATACTGAGTAAAGTTTTCTATGGGCCTTCGCAATATATGACAACAATATTCTATTTTTCTGCTGCTTAATTACATTGTTATTTAATTTACTGTAAAATTGTCTAATCTTCCTATCAATGCTATTTTGTTTGAAACCGATATTTAATAAATCGTTTCTATATAATATCAAATTTGTCCTTTTGTCTGCTTCAAATCTGCAAAGGTGCTCATTCCTATGTAAGAAGGACACTAATCCTGCGAATTTATGAATAGATGGTGTGTTTGAAAGGGGTTGTATATGGCCTCTTTTTTCTATTGGTTTTATAATCATCTTATAAGTGAGTTGTTGACCTTCCCTTTGCACTTGCATATCCAAATATCTTGTCTTCTTGTCACAATCTTCCATCTCTGTATTTAGCTTCCAGCTTGATTTTATTTATAATCTCTTCTGTAGCAGCAATAAAAAGGTCATCCACATACCTTGTGTATATAATTAACTGAAGTGTTTGTTCATATTTAGGAATAATACTTTTTCCAAAATAATTAAGTACAATACTTGATATGATGCCACTCATGGGTAAGCCCATTGGCCACCCATCATTCATTTGGTACCATTGGTTGTTAAATGTTGCCACTATGTTGTTATTTAACCATTTTAAGAAATCAATTATAAAGTCTATCCTTGTTTGTTCCATATTGTTGTTCTTAAGATCTATTTCTATTAATGGAGCCATATAATTCAGTGACATCGAGCACTGCAATTTTAGTTTCTGGTTTCAGTATTTTGTCTTTTATTCTGACCACAAAATCAAAAGAAGATCTGATGGTATATCTTCCAAAGCCAATAGTGTCAATCAGCCAACTATTTATTAACTTGGCTGTGGTAAAGTAATGCACACATCCAAAATCAAGCATTAGACGTAAAGGCACATTGAGTTTGTGCATTTTTGCATTTGCAAAAATCCGCAGTTGTATAGTGGCAAAAGGATATAGTTTATAATACTCAGCTTTTGATATTGCTTTGTTACAATGTGTCTTGAGAATTGAGGCAATAAATTTGTCTTTGTTCAAATTATTATTGAAACTAGCTATTCTTTTGAATTGCAGTTTTTCAATTTGCTGTTTAAACCTTTAAGTTAAAATTTTCTCTATTCATAAGAACGAATCTCTGGCCCTTATCTTCCTTCATGCAGACTATTTGTTCAATGCTTAAAAATTGCTTAGTGTGAGCTAATTTTATGTCCCAGTTATTTGTATTAATCTTGAGGGTATTCTGATGTATGGCCTTGGCAATCTGCGTTACATAATTATCTTTATTTGGATTGTTATCTAAACCAGCTTCAATGTCTGCTAAGAAATGGATTAATTAGATTTATGTGTATAGTTCAATTAATTTACATGCATCTGCATATATTTGCATATAGCAATCTGGTTATGCTTACTCTTTGCTGCCCATGATTATGAGAGCTAAGTTCTCTTGAAAGTGCTTGGGCACTAATTATTATGTATTATAATTTATATTAAGTTTATAATAAATTGTGATTTAATTTGAAGAAGCTCTGCTGTTATGCGCTAATTTGTGCATTAAATATATATATATATATTATAGATTAAAGTAAATTATGAATTATTGAATGAATAAATTATAAATATTGATTGTTAATAAAATGAATAATAATAATATAAAGTATAGAAGATATTAAATTAGAGTTAAATATTTAAAGAGTAATAAGAGTAAAATAAAAATAGAATATATATGATTATAGGAGGTTTTAATTAATAAATATAGAATGTAAAAAGGGTAAAATATATAATATTTAAAAGGTAATAAATAAATGATGATAATAAGATGTATATTCAAAATGTAAATTATATGTACATGTATATTTATATTCATATATTTGTATTATGTTGTAGTTCTGAAGAAGACTGCAGGGGTAATCGAAACTGTCAATAAGGGTGGTAATTAAAGCATTGTGAAACAGTAATAAAGTTCATAAATGATTTAATATTATATATAATTTAGCAATGCAATAAGAAAGATTAATTATTATACTTCTTGAAGAAGATAAAGGAATAATGGAAATTTTTTAAGATAGACAAAAACAAGAGGTTTTCAAAGTGCAATTTATGTAATGCTTTAATATCATCGAGAGGTGGAAAAAATGTTTAAACTTTTACAATCACAAACATGATAAATCATCTCAAAAAATATTATCATGAAGACTTTTTAAAAAAAATTGGAAAGATAAAAAAAAATCCAAAGAAAATGGATGTTTAACAGTAACAACGGAAACACATACACTAAGACAGGCTACTTTGTAACTCAAGTATTAAAGAAGAAAAAATTGTGAGATATAAATGATCAACAATCCAAAAAAGTTCATTATTTGATTGAAGAAATGATAGAAATTAAACAAACTAACTCCTTTTTAAAACTTGTTTTTTATATGACTATTACATGGGAGAAAAAAAATATCCAACAGTTCGACTATTTTATATAGTCTTTTTCAAGGCACACTAAAATAAAATAATATATAACAAATAACACATATTCCATAAAAATAAATAAAAAATTACAAAATATATTCATAACCAAAAATTTACCTTATCTCACTCCCCTTTCCTATTACCAACAAACACAACTCAAAGAAAAACAATTTCCTTTTATTAAAAATAAATAAATAAATAAATCTATATATATCCTTTAAAACATTTAATTAAAAACCTATTTTTTTTTTTCATGTAATAGTCATATAAAAAACAAGTTTTAAAAAGAAAGAGTTAGTTTGTTTTATTTCTATTTTGGATATTTATGATCTATTTTGAAAAGAAGAACTCTGTGCTTGATATATTAAATTATTTAAGAAATGATAGCTGTAGATATACAACCATACTCTGTTGTGTCTAATTTAGGATTGCAAAGATTACTAAAACAAATTGTTTCTAATTATAATATTCTCAGCAGAAAATATTTTTCTGATATCAACCCTGATATATTTCAAAATGTTCAGTCAAAAATTCAGAAATCTATTGATGATACAAAATATATTTCTCTAGCCACTGATATCTGGACAGCGACTACAAACAATTCTCCTTTTTAAAGTGTAAGAGGCTACTGGTTGAATGAACAGTTTCAGCAAGAAAGAACTGTTTTGAGAATTGTTCCCTTTGAAGGTTCCCATACAGCTACATGTATATTAATAATGTTCTTGAACAATATAACTTGACAAGTGATAAGTTATTCTTAATACTGAGAGATTCTGGAGCAAATATGGTAGCTATAGACTGCAGCTAATATTTAATGAATGCATATTTTCTCAACAAGCTGTGAAAACTATAATTACAGCTAATAGAAATATTGTCACACATTTCAATCATTTTGCTTTAGCTTTAAGCAAATTGGAAGATTTGCAAGACAATTCAGGTACTTTAAAAGTATTTTGAATTTTTTTTAATACGGTAGCTCTGAAAATTGAATGTACATTTGAAATTAAATTTTAGGTTGTCCTAAACGCTCAAAGGAAAAGAGTTTATTGATGAAATACATTCATAATTTCAAACAATCTTCTCTAAATTCCATATACTTAAAAAAACAAAAAAAACATGTGTGTTTTATTCAGTGTAACCATTTACTTGATACCATCAACATTCAGGAAACTGGAACATAAAACTGAATGTACATTTTACATTGATTTTATATCTCAAAATAATACTTTTAAAGTATGTACACTGTATTAATTTATCATTTCTTAGTGATTGTTCTGTTTATATTAAAAGCAAAATCAATTCAAAAAAAGATTTTACAAATACTAAAAATTGCAATTTAATAATGAAATCTTTACATCAAAGCAAATTACTGTGAAAAATCATACAGATATTGGAATATCACATCCAATAATTTAAGATTTCAGGTTTTGCTTATGAGACTAAGTAAATCTCATTGGAGTGTAACTATCTTTAGAGAATTGAGAAAAACAGACTCCAGGGGTGCAAATTCAGAAAAGGCCATGAACAAACAACATAACAAATATATACGTGTACAAAAATGTTAATAATTCTAAAAAAATATATATAAATTGACCTAAATATTCTGTTAATGACTTCAGAAATTATATCATCCAACTATTAAATTATTTTATTATTATTATTATTTTTTTCATGTGTCAAAGCATTGGCCGGGAAGTGAACCCGGGACAACTGCTTGTAAGGCAGCTGTGTTGACCACTCGGCCACCAACACACTTTTGTCAATGAATATGATCCAATTCCAAAAAAAACAATAATATAAAATATAGGTCAATATACATATATTTGCAAATCTTATGGTCAATAGCTTCTGAATGTATTTTCCTGCTAACTTGCTTTTCAATATTTGGACTTTACAGTCAAAAAAGATTTACTAATTTCAGATGAACAATTTGCAATAAATCTTTTATACTTTAGTATGGATCTTTTAGTATTTATAAAACTTTTTTTTTTTTTTGTTATAAGGATTTCAAATTTCTACCTATTTTATTTTGTGGGCTTTTCTCATAATTAAATTTATCTGCAATTCTTAGAATTGTTGGATGTAATTTTCCAATTTGCCTTGATATAAAAATTTCATAATTGATATTTTTTTAAATAGACATGCAACTCCTTTTTTTGTACTGATTTTGCTTTTGTTATAAACAGACCAATCAATGACAAGTTAGTCATCATCATCATCATCATCAACCATTATCAATCCACTGCAGGATGAAGGTCTCTCCAAGTTTAATCCATCTTCTCCGATCTTTAGCTTCTCTTTTCCACAACACCCCTGCACATTTTCTTATTTCATCCATCCATCTCACATGTGGTCTCTTTCTGGGTCTTTTACAATCTCTTGGAATCCAGTTTAAAATTTCAATTGTCCATCTATTATCATTTCTTCTAGCAATATGTCCAGCCCAACTCCATTTCAATCTTTTAATTTTTTCAATAAGGTCAGTAACACCTGTTTGTTGTCTTACCCATACATTGCGTTTTCGATCTCTTCTTGTTATTCCCAACATACATCTCTTCATACTCCTTTGAGTGGTCTGAAGTCTCTGTATTGCTCTTCTATTAAGTGTCCAAGTCTCAGATCCATAAGTAAGAACTGGTAAAACCCATTTGTTAAAAACCATTCTTTTCAAACACATAGGCATATTTCCTTTTAGTATCAAGTTATTTCTACCAAAAGCACTCCAACCAAGTTTAATTCTATGATTAATTTCCTCCATTATGTTTTATAAATATCCACCATTTTTAGTTTATTACGTTGAAATATAAAGTGAAAGTGAAGTGTATGTTCAATTTTATATTCCAATTTATAGTACGTGTATATTGAATAAATGTCTATTTAATAGTACATGGAATCAATAGAGGATTGTTTGAAATAACAAAGGCACTTTGTAAGCAAATTCTTTTCCTTTGAACAATTATGACAGCTTGTAATTACATGCATACATTCAATCTTACGAGTTGTTATATATGAATTTAATCTTTTACTCAAATCCAAATAATATTTTTTATATCACTTTACGTAGATCAATAAATTTTTACCAAAAGAAAATCAATTTTAGGAGTTACTATATATACAATTTTTTACTCAAATCCAAGTAACATTATTTTTTATATCACTTTATATAGATCAATAAGTTTTTATCAAAATAAATTAAAAAAAAATATTTTAGTATCTTTTGAAACATTATTCTAGAAAGTTCAAGTATATAAGCCCATATTTTGTATGTTTTTTCATTTTCCAGATATTGTTTCATATAGAAGCAACAATGTACTGGAATATTGCTATTGTACAGTTCATGTCAGAAAAAAAGTAATTTCATCTTCATTGAATTTGTTTTTTGTGAAAATTACATATGAACAGAAATATTAATTGCTTATAAATAGCTCGATTTATGAATGATATTAATACTGCATTTTATCATGTGGAATTCCTACAATTTGTCTAACTAATATCTTGGTTATAATAGAAAAATATGTTGTTTTTTTATTGAATATTGTTTATAAAAAAAAAACAACTAATGTTCTTCAATGTTAAAAAAATAAAACTGTTATATAGGGATCGATAGATGATCAAATATTCATAATTAACAAGTAGAACACATAACATTTACAACTGTAGTAGGAGATAGATATTTAATAAAGAAAATCCATATACATTAGAATACTTGGCAGAGATATCATTTAATAATACGAAGAAATTTGTAAAAAAAACAAACAGTTGAAATGTTTTGTGCATTCAGTTGTGATAAATAATGTACTTAATGTTTCATGAACATGTGACTTAAACGAAAAAATTGCAAAAGATGAATATCTTTTGAAACTCTTGGTTAATGATTATCAGTTTCCAAACATGAAACATGTTAACAATGTTGTTGAATATTTCTAAAATAATTATTCTAACAAATGTTCTCTTTAGACAATCAGTTATCTCAAAACTTATCTATTGGAATAATTTAGTGGATTGTTTTGATGCATACATTAAAGGCTATCCACACTTCTAAAAATCGAAGTTAATCATATAATGCAAGCAAAAGTTGCCAATTTTATGCTTAAGATAAATGTTCAAGATATGATTAGCATTTTGAAGCCCATCACTGAGATGCTAAATGAAATATAAAAAAACTTATGCTTCATTGCTCAAAATGTGTGTCTATGAAAATAAATAAAAAATTATGAGATTTATATCTGATAGCAATAATTTCACTTAAGTGAAGATAAAATATTGTGATTTGATTCTAAGTTCAAAGTATGAATCAAGCTTTCTATTATCATTAACAGTGAAATTTCAGATATAAGCTCCATCATTTCATGAGTCATCTTCCAATGAATCTGCGGTATTGCAAGAATCAGTTTATTAATAGTAGAAGGGCCAAAAAAATCACAAATGAAAAAGTTAATATTAAAGTATTCTCCATTATGAAAAGCTCATGCATCTTCAATCAGCATACAAACATTTTTTTCTTCTTTTTTAATTCATTCAAAGTTTCCAAACAAATTGGCAATTGAAAAGGCCTCTAAACTAATGTTTTTATACAAAGTGTCTAATGCCAGTGCAAATGCTTAACTTTTATTTTTGCATGCACTAAAGCATTATGTATTGCTATTAATTCAAAGATTATATTATACACAGTAAGTAGAACTTTATGCTTAACATTAACTTATTCCTATTTTTAATTTTAGTTAATTCTGAATACATTTTCTATATTTTATTATATACAATATATTCAGATTACAACATTAATGGAAAAAAATTGATTTAAATCCAAAAACACAATTAAAATTAAACTAACTTTTTTGTTTTTCAAAAACCTGTTGCCCAGAAACTAAATATGAACCAGATAAAATAATTCTGACATTATATACTTTTTTTTTTCATTCTTTTTTTGAATATAACAATTTACTTTGATAAGGGAATCCAACTGAAATGCATTATAATTGTATTTAATATATTCAATGTTTGTTTATCAATTATTAAAGACAAAATTACATATAAATTCTGATAGAATTTAAGCACTGTCATGCTGAATTGATTTGAAAAAATAAATTAGGAAGAAAAATGCTAATAACTTGTTAAAATTTTTTCTCAAATACCTACCATTTACAAAAAATAAGATTTATTAAGATAGTTCAGTAAAAGGAAATAATTATTGTAGGAGATATTTCCCCTGTCTCAATAATTTTTGAAATCAATTCAGCATAACAAATTTCCAGGATTCATTCTGATCAATCAAAATATGCTACAAACTCACTCTTTATAAGTAATTTTAAAAAAAAGTGGGGACAACTTCAGAATAATAAAGCCAACTGAAAAATTGCATTTGGGTCTATAAATTCTTAATACTAATTTCAATTGTCTATATATAATATCAAATTCTCCTTCTTTTACTATTAACTTTCATCCATTCTATTAAAAATTTCATCATAGATAAAACAAATTTCAGTTTTACTTCTAATTAAATTTCATTACTAATATTAAGATTTTACATATGAAGGAGTACCCAAAAATAACAGGAATTTTATAATAAAAAATTGTGTATTTATTTTTAGGTATTACAAATTGAATCCCTTTTAAAGTATTGTCTGTTTAATGCCATGAGCCAGTTTAAATGCATTTTTCACTTTTTAAAATAATCTGGAAACTCTTGCAAAGAAGCTTTTTAACAACCTCCATTTTTTTCTTCACCATTTCTAAGACTGCAAAAGGTAAAAAAAAAAAAAAAGGGGGGGGGGAGATATTTTATCATTCGAGATAATAAAAAGAAATCGCATGGAATGAGATCGAGTGAATATGGCTGATGGATAAACTGGATCATGCTGAATTTAATTTAAAAATTGTTTCAAACTCAAGGCTTACCTTGTCATGATGAAGATTGCATTCCTCATTTTGCCACAAAATGAGACATTTACATTTTACTGCATTATGCAAAAGTTTCAGAACTTGTAGGTTTTAAACATCTAACTGTTATGAATGAATTCTGAAAGAATGATGTCACTTGAATAAAAAGATTAGCATCATCATGCCATTGGAGTTTAGCACGACTTTTTTTGGAATGTGATGAATTTGACACTTCCATTAAATCATTCATAACCATGTGTTTTTGCTAAAGCAACTTATTTATAAGCTATTTCAAGCATTACAAATTATTCAACTTTTCAGCCATTACAAAAATCAACAAATATGCGAAACATACTTTACAAAAAAAATGTACTACAAGTGACCACAATTTCACACGATGACATCATTTGGCAGATTGATGCAGAATCCCCACAATAGGTATCTAGAAACAAAAGCATGTACTACAAGTCATGGCTACCAGAGAATAATTCCTGTTATATGTTCACATAAAAACCACATTTGATAATATAATGTCAATTTTATATATTCGTGTTGTAGAAAAGTTTAAATACAAATTTCAGTTTTCGAATGTTTATTCTCAACTAACAAAATACAAGTATGCATACATGTAAAAGCATTGAATCTTCTGAAACTCAACTAAAAAACAAAAATAAAAAATATTCTTTAATTTTTGTTTATATCTCATTATAACTAAAATAATATGTTTATAAAAATAGATTACAGGAGAATAAAAACAACAAAAAAATTAATAATGTGCACATATGATTTGTTTATGAAAGTCAAATAATATCACTTCATCAAAACATAATTCAAATACGCATTCTAATGATAACAGTTACCAAAAAATTTCTGAATATAGGATGTATTTTAAGTATCTGAAACATAAACATTTCTTAAATTCAAGTGATAATAAAAATTAATATCACCAAAGTACAGTATTATTAGAGACAAAAATTGCATCTGAAATTGGACTTCTAAAGATATCTGTATAGTAATATAATTTATAAGGCATCTACATAGAAAAAAATACAGATTTAATTTGCTCAATATTGTCATCTAATAAAAAAAAAAAAGTGGAACAAAACATCATATACACAGGATTAACTTTAAGACATTTAGACTTCTGATATAAAAACTGCTTTATATTTTAAATGTTAACTAATAAACTGGTCCCAAAAAGCATTTAAAATAATTATTCCTCAATCTATATAATTATTTATTTATATTCATAATAAAAACTTTTTTTTCTTCTCTTAAATAAATAAATCTTTTATATTGTAACAGACATTTAAAAGAAAAAAAAACAACTTTCAATCTCCCTTGGATTCAAACTTGCAGAATCCATTAAATAATCATAAATAATTATTCTAATAGCAAAAAAAAAAAATGTATGAATTTTACATTATAATTTTTGTTTTAACAAATGCTAATAATTGACTAGAAAACTCAAATTTTGAAGTAATTGATTTCTGATTTATTTATTTATGAATAAACATAAAAATATTAATTAGTAACAAATAAAAAAACCTTATAGCAAAAGTAATTCGTATTCTTTCAGTATTAATAAAGGCAGTACAGAATTACAATCTAAATAACACATGCACAAATTCATGTTCCATGTCTAATTTCAATAATTAAAGTGATAATACTCAAGGATTGTATGAATATTCTGTATAGACAACTTTTTATGGACAAAAACATCTTAAAAAATTGTGTGAAAACTATTTGTCATGACAAATTATTTATAACTGGATATAGAAATTTTTTCAACAATATTCAAAAATTGTTTACAATATTTTGAATTTTCTAGGTATTCAAGTAGCACACTTTCAAAGCAGTGATAAAATTGAAAATTCAACAATAAAATGTTAAATTCTATAGAAGTTTCAAAATGTAATTTAAAGAAAATATCCAGATCTATTGGGAAAAGCATTACTCATTCATGATAATCCAAGATCTTATACAATAAAGTAAATCTACTAGAAAATTTGAAAATTGAAATGAAAACTGCTTGAATGTTTATTTTAGACTTATGCCTTAGCTCAAATTATTTTTACTTGCTTACTCTATTAAAAAGCCCATTTTGATGGTTCAACTAGAAAATGTTCGAAAACTTAGTTTTCTTATATGCATGACCAATGTTAGATTCCTATGAATAAATTTTTAATTTTGTGTAGCATAAATAATTTTTTTTTCATACTTATTTCCCGTCATTTACCATAATATACATCTAATTATTAATTACCATTTAAAGAATTTAAAGGAAAACTTAAATTTGAAACAGTACATGGTTAATCAATATGAATTTATGCCAATTATAGGTTATATCACAATTGGTATTCAATATATTAAGGATAAAATCTGATTGAATACCAAACATCTGAAAGATACATGAAATAAATAGTGAACTATATTTATTGTTAATGTCACATAAAACAATTTTGTTCTTAATATATCCTCTAATAATAATTTAAGGTTATGTTACTGATGTACATTAATGTTTACACTTACTACTTGAATGATATATGCTTTAAGTGATATTCTGATATAACACATCATCTTAGCCATATTAAGCTGGTTTTACATGCATAGTAAAGAAGTGTTTCTTTAAAAGTCCTAATTCAATAAGAAAAATACAAATTTAATTAAAACTTAAGTATGAGCTCAACACATAGTCACAGCATGAATATATAATGAAAATAAAAAAAACATGGCTCAAACTTCAAGAGTTTAGCTAGACTGAAAATATACATTTTTCATTTGAACACACATCTCTTTTAGTGAATGAATTTATTTTATAAAGCAAAAAATAAAGTGTGTTATTTAAGCAGATATAAGTTTGTTTCTTTTTTATGGTAAATAAAGAAATATTAAATTATGAAATTCTTTGTTATTTAAAAACATAACATACATGTATGCAAAATTCTCTGCCAAAGGCCAGGGCAGAAAACAAGACAGTAGGATGTTATTACCATGTCACATTGGATATGATTTACTATCACAACCATAATTTATTCATATAATTTGTAAGTAAATAATAATAGAGTGCAAAGGATCTTTGCTCATTATGTTTAACCAGTTCCATAAAAATAGCACTACTGCATTTGCAACGAAATTCCTATAGAAATAATGTTAACATCCATTCAATACATTTTTATTTAACTTACTCAGTTTTTTTTGGTTAGTATAAAAATTTTTGAAATTTAATTTCGACACATTTTTCTATTTGTAATCTATTCGAAACTTTGCAAATATATGTCACATCTGATAACTGAATAATAGTTGTTTGTAATATACAACTAAAGTATATGCATTTGTTGTTATTGTTAAAAAATATTGGAAATTAAAAACGACTAATTATAAGCTTAAGGCGTAATTAAAGTTATACCAGATAAAAGTAATTAGTCTCCCTAAGATGTTAATGATCTACAGATATTTTGAGTATAAAACGCAGCAGAATAAACTGATTAAGGAATTTACAGAGTTTCATCCTAGTGAGATCTACTCTGTAGGTAAATTAGATCTAGTAGTGTTTTTTCAGAGATTGCACAGACCTTTTATAATTTTTGTAGACCTTTGCATAAATGGTAACGATTATATGTGAGTTAATAATATACATTTATGAAATATTATTTATTGTATAATAATTTATCTGAGCTCTTGAAACTGTTATACATTTGATGTCCATTCTCAGTTGTTGAGCAAAATTATAAATTGTTAAAGT